>MQTX01000073.1:968798-1060891 GCA_009735665.1 Angiostrongylus cantonensis
TTTTTTTTTACTGTATTTAGCATATTTGATACCCACGTATAGCTTGCTGGGCTCTAAACGTGGGAGCTGGTTATGCTCACGGGTAGCTTGCCAGGCTATCCCAGAATGGACATGGAGCTTATTTGCTAGAGGCGACTCCTAGCCGCCTCCCATGTACTACCCTGTCACTTGATTGCAGGTTTTTGGCCGAATTGACTCGTAAAATACAATTCGCATAAAGCGAGAACGCACTCACACACGCATGTATGAATATGCCTAGCAATTACAGAAAGTGTGTGCCAAATCGGCGCATCAGAAACTGGGAGTCCGTCCCCTGGATCTACCTTCGTCTCATGGAAGCGAAGGTCGCTTTTGGTCCGCGATTAACCCCCTATCCGCCACCTGGAGACACGCCACATAGCCTCGCGACTAACCGCCTCGAGATCATATAGGATACATAATTTCCGAGATCAAAACTTTAGAATGATAAAGATCTAAAATGTTTATCTTCATAAAGCAAATACTTACCAGAGAGCAAGTAGATTAAACGATAGTTGCCTATATCGTGTAGCTAGCCCTTCTTGAACAATATCACGTTCTTGCTGGTCTTCCACTGAGTAGGGACCTTGCATTCAGACAGGTAACGTGTGAAGAGCCAAGCCAGTGTGTTTACGAGAACTGATGAAAGGTTCTTAAGTTGTTCTGGTCTCATCCTGTCTAGACCTGGTGCTGTTCGATTTTTCACCGACGAAATAGCATATTGGATTTCGGAAGGGAGAACCCGTGGTACAACATAAGCATCCACCTTCATTTCATATGACGGAAGATGGACATGGCTATCGAAGGGATCTGAGTAGTATTCGTGAATGATTTTCTCCATTGCCTTTCGTAACAGTTCCATTTGGGCGTCGGAGTGCATTCATCTTGATCTTGTAATTGGCGAAGCTTCGGTGGGCTTTGCGAATGCTTTTCCCAGCTTCTGCAGCTCCGACCATTACTGCTGCTCTTCTCTCTTTAAGATCTTTTTTTACCGCCTGTCTGCATTGTTTCGCAAGTTCGCATGTTAGTTCGCGGTTGCCTGCAGCTTGTGCGATTCCTCGCTGGCGTATCAGCTCGAGAGTTTCTGGAGACAGACGCATAGCCTCGCGACTAACCGCCTCGAGATCATATAGGATACATAATTTCCGAGATCAAAACTTTAGAATGATAAAGATCTAAAATGTTTATCTTCATAAAGCAAATACTTACGTCAGAGAAATTTCTTTTTTTCTTTTTCTCAGACGAGCTGTCATGTTTTTGTTTAAGCGGTGAACCTTACCCATAACTAGGGTAAGGGATAAAACTCGTCGTGTTGATCAATCTCCGCGGGAGGCACCATAAATAAGACTTCATTAGCCGTCGTGATTGAACGCATATTTGGCCTACAACAATGACTTGCGGTGACTTATTGATGTATCGAGTCACATACAAGTCTGCTACCAGTTTGCTACCTCGGAAGGATGGAAGGCTTGATGAGCATTGTGCTCGGGATTGAATCCATGTTCGTTGCAGGTCACCTCTAACCACTGCACTGTTCTCGCCCGCAAATTGTCACATACGAGCTCAAAATAATCCACATACGGGGTTGAAAATATCTGCAATGAATTGCCTATTTTTCAAATTCATGATTGCCAGCACCCTAGGTTACTGCTTTCAAGGCGGATGTAAAATTATTTCTTGGAAAATGAAATCTTGTGTCTACTTCGAACGGTATGGTTTAATAGTACCCGGAGTCGACTTTCTGTTAACCTCGCCACTGAATTATGAATTCGTCGTTTTCTTTCTTAGCAATCGCGAGGTTGTTAAACAGCATACGTTTATTTCCATACAATAACACACGTACACCACAATCGTAGCTGACGTTTCGGCAGAGTCGCCTTCTTCAGAGCCTGGAAGGGTACACCAATACTCAACTTACTAGGTCAAACACTTCAACAGCGCAAACATAGTGTTGAAAATCTGAGCGATAACTACAAGACATACGGCTTCTCGAAAAACCCACCGCTTTTTTCACCTGTCTTCCACCGAGGAATAACAGCCGCTCAGAGTCGTATATGGGTGAAAACTGCAGCATCCCCCATCATCGATACGAAGGTTAGGGGCGAGATCACGCGTGATCTCAGGCCATTCCTCCCTGCTATTCATTGTAGGATTTTTGGCATTTGTCTAAAAAACCTCCAGGAGTTTGCCGTGAGGGGGTATTGTTTAAGTTTCTTCCATCGTGTGTCGTTCATATGGAAAGCGGCACTCGTGATCCAACTACTAATACTTTTCCTTTTGCTCCTATAGTTTCTTCTGCAGTTATCACCTCGTATTATTTTGGCTGTTGTTATTTCTGAGATTGCAGCGAAGATTCGATAAACTTTGGAATATCCCTAGGCTGTGTATGATATTCAGTGATGGCAATAGTTCATTCGACTTCGCAATGAGCTCGTGGATTCCACTGGGAGTCATTGTGGTTCTGGAGAGCTGTCACTCTTCATGTAATCGTTCGAATTCCCCCGAGGCGGCTGTAACTTGTTGGGCGTTATTCATTTCAGAGCCGGTGATTGAGCGTTTTCGAGCCTTCAGCTTCCGAACTCTTGTAAATCCCAGTTGTGAAATATAGCTTCATTGATGCTGAGATATTTGCAAAACTCCGGATCGCAGGTGTCTGCGGTGGGGAACGAACGCGCTGTTGTTCTTTCCGGGGTCTAACCCGTTTTTTAAAAAGAGTAGGCAGTAAATAATAAGTTAAAATTGTTATTATAACCGCAGCCTCAGCTTAACTTAACTGAGTTCGTTGCCGATTTGGATCCCCTAGATTAAACTTGCTGACGGGTGATTGCTGATGGCAAAAGATCGATAGGACTAGCTGAGAAACAGGCGAAACGAAGGACCCGTATGGTGTGGTGGTGAACGCGTTACTCCGCGGAAAGGAAAATAGCGAGTTCATTCTCCACCGCAGACATCTGTGATCCGGAGTTTTGCAAATATGTCATCATCATTGAAGTTATATTTCGCAGTATACCCTGCCATTAAAAAAAAAAGAGTAGGAAGTAAATAATAAGTTGAAATCCCAGCTGTAATACTGCGTGCCTACTAGTACATACTTTATGGTGGCCTATGTGAATCAGTTGAAGAAGTGATATACCAGCGGGAGATTTCAAAACTGGTTCTTCTGACTACTAATTAATGTACAATCAATATTTTGTTGGATTGAGAACCTACAATAAGGTTGTAACAAAAGTTTTCTTTGGCTATCATTTCGCCGATTTCGTCTTCTTCAAAGTTGCGACGATTTGAGTCGATTATCCAAACAACCATTCGTTCCCACGATTGATCGTATTGGTCTTTGAAGACGTTAGGCTAATAGAACTTTTGTAACAAGCTTGTGTTAGCTGAACTATCCAAGGAAATATTGATTTTTCACTCCGAGGTTAAATCAAAGTTGCTTTCAAAAACTGTCTTGTGTATTTCTCTAAATTCTTTTTCACAGAACTGTTATGGGGATTCATTTAAGAACCAAGGGAATCACAATATCTCTCCGTGAGGGCTACGAATCAACGACGGGTTCTGTCTCGAGTGGAATTTTACTTTTGTGAAAGGATTGTAGGTGTTTGTCGGCTTTGTTCCGTACTACCGTCAACAACATGATGTCATCTGAACTTCATAGCTTCTTGCGTGACAACGTTACGCTCGTGACGTCGAATCACTTGCATTTCAAAATAGCTGCGTGGTGAACAACTGAATATGCGAAATATGTTTGAATGAGCCAGGAAGGGTGAATATTTTTGAAGAATTGTAAGGAGATGCGGCATTGCTAAGTTTGTTTGCAGCCTAAAGTTATTAATTCGTAAGTACTACGGACAGTGAGCTATGGACATAATTTTTAATAAAACACTACGAATTGACTAGTTGAGAGATACGCCTTAACAAGGAATCACCGACGTCACAGACCTGATTTTCACTTGACTGTTTTTTCCTAATTTGGCGACAAGGCTATTTTCCCGGCGTTTCGAACAAGCTTTGTTGTGGCGTTCTCTATAAGAAATTGTCGATCACTGAGGTTAGAGAAAGATAAAGGAGCGAGAGAGAGAGCGAAAGAAATAGGTGATCCTCCTGTGGAGATAAACCCTGCACTTTGCAATCTGGCGCCAGGCAACACCGTTTCGCCATGGTCGGATAATAAGACATCCGGGAGCATTATTCATTTTCTATTCTGTATTATCTCTTCTGTTTTACTGTGGACTCGTATATCGAGTTCGTAATATAGGCATCATTTAAACAGGATATTTGAAAGTTTTTGAAACCACAAGTCAATTGTTTGCGGGCGGAATATCTTTTCCGAATTGTCTCCATTGTTTAGAAATCTCTTAATATTTCTCAAGTTTGAAATAAGGAAGGAGAGAAGCAAAGGATGTCGAAACACTTGTAATTTGTAGGGTTACGATTCAGTTGTTCTGATTTTGATGAATTTGATTCATTGCTTAGAGTTAAGACATAAAATTATTCTGACATCTCATGTCTAGGGGTATTTAACTAATGAGTTTGACTTAAATCTTTATCAATTAAGTTTTATTCGACGACAGCAATGCAGCGAACAAGACCAGCCATCTAAAAACTGGAATTTTTGACTTGAATATTAGACCCATCTTTTCTAACGACCCTGGTTTTGATTATGCTGTCGTTGTTAGTCGTTAGATTAACCTAATTAAAGAGTGGCTCTGATTGCTACGACAGGCGCTGGCGCAGTCGTCGTGACTTTTTCGGTGTGATCCCTTGGTTGTCTATGGCCAAAGCTTCCATACAAGAATTTCGGAAGTGGCCCGCAAATCGATCGTCTCTGGAGGCTTGAGCCAGAAGTGAGGCTTTAGCGGGGATTGAGAGTGCGCTGTCGCAGTGGAGTGTCGTGATTGATGTGAAGAGGTCGTGGCACTAGTGAGTTGAGTGCGCGTACAATTCACGGTAATTCTGTACTTGTTAACAGAAATTCGAGGGCGAGTTTACACTGATTCATCAAGACTTCTGACGTTCGACGTGGTTTAGCATAATTTCTTACTCTTACTCTTAAGAATTCATTTCTACTAATAAAATTTGTTTGGTAAATGGTTTGGTAAATGTGTCTTACTTATTGTGGTCTGAAACTTCGTATAACACAAAGCGAGCCTAGAATTATGGTTCTAACCTCAATGTTTTTGTGCTCTAAAGCTTGTGGGTGTAATTTATCTCCTCATAATTGTAGAAATGGCTACTTACTTGTGTAGCCCATCTTCACTGGTTGTTCCGGTCCCAGTAAGATTTCCACTAGTTTCTTTCTCGTATAAGTGCCATCCATGGTGGTGATCTGCTTCGAACATGTTGTCGTCCACGAGGTGCACAATTGTGGGAATATGTAAAGAAAATAGATAAAAATGATAATGATATCGACTTCTGCAGGATTGATTGTCTGGAAAAAATAAGTAAGCTACTATCACCGGACTATCACAGCTGTCAACCATTGGCATCCTTCATGAAAGGGCATCACTGAGTGAGTATTCCTCATTCAGGGAGATGGCCCACTGAAGAAGATCTGACTCGACGAAAAGGCGAAGCCGTCACATCGAGAGACGATTTACTTGGATCATCGGCTCTGATGATGACGAAGATGTCGAAACATTACCCGAAAATAAATATATTTATTAATTCGTCGTTTTCTCTCTTAGCAGTCGCGAGGTTGTTAAACAGCATACGTTTACTTCCATACAATAGCACACATACAACACAATCGTAGCTGACGTTTCGGCAGAATCGCCTTCTTCAGAGCCGCTTTTTTCATGTCTTCCACTGAGGAAGAACAGCCGCTCAGAGTCGCGTATGGCTGACGACGCCTGGGTACTATTACATGATATATTTATTAACATTGTATAAGCTCATCAAAGAAAGAATGTATGAAGAAAATAGGATGAAAATTAAATTGTTAGGTAGAAAGAAAGAGTGGTGTGAACGTTAGACTTTGGAAACAGAGTTGGATAACGTGTTGGTTTCTTTTTTTGAAAGATAGATAACCAAACACATAGTTGGGAGGGAGGAGTGTTTAATGGTTTAGAAAACTGGGATTTTGAAAGTGCTGTGGCGAGATTTATGTTTAAGCGAAGAGAGTTGAATTTCGCCTTTGATCCGAATCGCATCATTTTATGGTCGAACATGAAACGGTTTTCAGTGAATTATTTTTGAGTCTTTGAGAAGTAGTTTGATTCGGACTTGCTTCAGAAAAATTCTTAGAGGCTATCTTTGGTGGCTAAAGTTGCCACGCAGGATGTGGAACTTTTAAGCTCACATTCGTGGTAAGTTGCTTAATGAGAGGTAGACTAGCTGGTGTGTGTTTTTCAAGGGGATGTACAACTCAAGAGGCATTATTTCGCAGTGCAATAGACCACCACTATTAGAGACGTGGTAGATAGTTTTGCTTCCTTCCTCTCTTTAGACCAATTCTTATTCCCTCCAAGTGGAATGAGCTACCAGCAAAGTCGCTGCAAAATCCTAAATTGTCGATTGGCAGACCATCAAAGGCTATTACGAGAGCTTCATTCACATTAACTGCATCACTGCGTCTTTAGATGGAAGAGATATGTTCGCTCACATGTCAGTGGTAGTAATGACGAACTTTTTGCACTTTCTGGAAATGGAATGTTGGTTAAAAAGAATCCTAAAATATCTTCCTTTACGTCATTGTCAGCCTATGAAAATCGTGGCAGTACCTTTTCCTCTTCTTCTGGTCTTCTTTCATTTCATTGCACGTTGTAAGCACTCGGGCGTAATGAACCTACTGGAATTTTTATTTTCTAAGGATTTTTCTTCTTTTTTCGTATTTCTCCGCTTCTTCGTTTTGAAATGGAACATAGGCATTTATTTTTACGAAGTGACTGCACTTGCTGTTAAGAGGCTAGCTAACTGCAAGTTTTTTAGTGAAAGCAATGGTATTGCCTAGGACCTTCTGATGTTAGTAAATCGGTCCCCTCAAGTAAAACTAGTTCTAGGCTTATTTCTTGAAATTCATGATGTTGTAATATTCATGTAATAAAATGGTGACGATTCTTTAAGTTATGCGTGCTAGTTTTAACAGAAATATTAGTGCGTCGTTTTCTTTCTCAGCAATTGCGAGGTTGTTAAACAGCATACGTTTACTTCCATACAATAACACACATACAACACAATCGTAGCTGTCGTTTCGACAGAATCGCCTTCTTCAGAGCCTGGAAAGGTACATTAATACGCAACTCACCAGATCAAGCGCTTCAACAGCACAAGCAGAAAGATGAGGATCTAAATGGTAGTCACACGCTGAACAGCTTTTCGAAAAAACCCACTGCCTTTCACATGACTTCCAATGAGGAAGGTTAGAACAGCTGATTATAGTCGCATATGGCTGAAGCTGCAGCACCTCCCGTCAACGATCGATACGAAGCTAGGCAAGGGGCGAGGTCATGCGTGATATCGGGGCAGTCCCCTCTGCTATTCATAGTAGGATTTTTGGCATTTATCCAGAAAGCCTCAAGAAGCTTGCGCCCTGGTGTTTTGGCATCCTGTGCGAAATATAGTGACTTTTATGTCAAAATCGTCTCCGCTATGCTTTTGTATCCTATGCGTCCCTAGTGGCTCGCCTTGTCTTGGTTTTCGTTTGCCATGTAGGTGTTCTTTTATGTGGATACATGAAGGTCTGCCCGTTTCGCCCATATATTCGTCTTCGCAATCATTACAAGATATCAGGTATATCGTACCTGAATTCATGCAATCACCGCCCTTCCCAAAAGTGCAAATTATGCAGTTTTATGTTTCACATAGAGGGTCGTACTGGCGGTTACGAACTAATTGACGACGAAGAGTATCGGGTGGTACTTCTACTATCGCAACCGATTCCTCTACACCTGCCTTTCTTAGGCACCGTTTTATAGGTATACTTATTCCATCGCTAATAAAAGGCAGCATAAACGGAATTTTCTCTTGGCCAAATGTTTGGTCTTGGGGCGTCGCTCTCCCTTTAAACATACCTCGTTCGTACATACGGAGGTGGCTGTTCGAAACATGTTTCTCACAATCGCCCTCTTTGTGTGTGAAGGATGAGAAGGAAATGAACGAGGATGTTTTTGTTACGTGGTTTTCGGTACCACTTCGTTATGTAACCGCTACTTGATAAGTTGATATGAACGCTAGGAAATGGAAGCCAGGTCTCTTTCAGTTTTTTCCCGGGTATTGATGTACTCAGACTGCTCAATCAATAACTCAAAGCATTTGTTCATCTCCTCTTGAGTAGAGGAAGTGACAAAACAGTCATGTATGTATCTGCAGTAGAGTGGTGGCCGGAGATCGATAACGGGGCTTCTATTCTAGACATGAAAGTCGATGACAAGACTTGGTGCTAACCACTCTCCCATTGCCAATCCCCTCATTTGCGCATTTCCCAGATCATCTGAAGATCGAGCAGTTTAAGCACTCTTTTAAGAGAGCCATGAGCTGCTGGATGGACAAGCCATGAATTTTTATTTTTCCTTCATGTTCAACAAGAGGTTCGTGGATGGCTTGCATTGCTGAGTCATTCGATACGTTGGTGTAGAGCGCAGAAACATCGAAAGACTCCATCACGTACGCGTTGTTAGGAGACGCGTTACGTAGACGTTCTAGGGACATTTGGGTGTTCGTGAGGTGTGCTGGAATGTGAAGAAATATTAATGAATTAGCTATTCTTGAGAGAGTAAAGTCGCCTAGAGTTGGTCAAATGCATAAGAATAAATCGTTTCATAGTGCTCCCCAAGCCTGTGTATGCCTAAAAAAAGGCAGCGGAGAAAATTATGGAGCACGGTATTCATATCTGAAGTGTAACGCTGAAACTGCTTGTTTATTCCAAAAAAACCTGGATATTTTTTTGTTTACAGTACAACTTGTAATTTCTAGCGTTATACTAATTTCAGCAAAAGAGTACGGCCTGATGCGAATCGTCGACGATCCGACGAAATGTGCTTGGCTAGCAAATGGGCATTCACTCGAGCACTATTTAATACGTCACCAGGTAAGAGAGAATACTCGGCGATGCCTGGTAAAGTTAAAGAGAGACCGAACGACTCTTTTGCTTCCTCTCAATACTTCCAATACTTGTTAGTTGGAAAGATTGGAGAAATTGGAAGGAAGTGGAACGACACTAATAGGAAGAAGAAATTCCATAGATATTATGAAAACTTGAGAGGATTTCAATGTTAGTTGAAAAAATAGCGACGTTGAATTGATACAGTTTAACGATGGTAGTAGAAAAAATGGAATGCATGGATTATTATGGGTAGTACTTTTACTTCACATGGAAAATACAAATGATGACGGTGTTAGGTTTTCCTTGATCGAATTGGGTACCTCGTTTTTGAGCCATAACATCAGTATGTTGACGGCAGCTTTTTCGATAAGCTATCTAAGCTTATGAGACATACTTTGGGATTCCAGAGAACCACAATGCCTTAACCAGAAAATCTCCGAAAAATGGAGATTATTCTGGGGCCCTCACAACCAGTGAGGACGGGCCATTCAAGTATCAAATATCTCTCAGCGTGTTCTTCTGCAATTGCGGTTAGTTTCGTAACAGCTCGAACGCAAAGAGTTGGGAACTCGAGAAACTTCTATCGGAGGTTTTCCCATCGCTTGAAGTGCATAAATTCCGTCTCTTTGCAATATCTTGTTAACCTGGAGTCCCATTAAGATTCAGATCCTCAAAGAAAATTGAAGAGCAGCCTCAGAAATTCAAAAATCTTTGCGCAAGCACGTAATGCATTCTCTAGAGCCATTCCTGTCCTTCTGCATGGATTCCTGGCTTTTCGCGTGCTTGTCAATTCAAAATACAGCTGTCGATGAAAAGAAAGGAAAAAAGTAATGTGGGAAAATATGACTGATTTTTTTCTTCTTCGTAGGGATCTGCAGTGTTTAGTGGTTTGTGTTTCAATTAATAAAGTTCATTTTCAGCTGAGACATAGCTTTTTAACTTTGGAAATTTGAATTGCTTTTGAAAACATCCACCTGGAAATTAGTATACGTTGTTAAGGTCGGGTTAAATGTTTCATTCACTTTGTTAATCGGATTATTTTTGTCTGTTTGAGGAACTCTTGAAGATATGTGTAAAAAATTCTTTGCGGATAATATGTAGGTTACTTAGAAGAAATTGCAGTAATTTATGGCTTGCGTCACTACATCTTATCTGAGATCCCGTTAATCATCAGTAGACTTGAAGCGCCATGAGTAAAATCCCCATCCGTCAATGTCACGCTTCGTAGCTTCCCAATGGGCTCCGAACGCTTAAAGGACAAGAATGGCATCATACTTTTCCTACTAGACTTTTCCCTTATTTTAATAGTTTTTGGCAAAAGATTAAGCATAGGTGTCGCTTGAGTACGCTTTGGTACTGGTTTACACTTGATCGGCTTTGTAGATGGAAATGCAAGATTCCTCAACACAGTTGTCGTAACGTTGTCGTAAAGGTGAACCCTCCGTTATACGTCACTTTTCCACACCCATAGATACCTCCTCACCAATGAGCTGTTATTGATTAAGGGATTGGGTAATCTAACTTAAGTAGGAATGAAATGATAGGCGACTGGCAATGGAATGCGGGAAAGGACCTTACCGATATGAATAACGGAATGCGGTTGGCTGCATCAAATAGAAATAATGACTTATTTCATTAGTGAACTTATTGTTTGGTTGATTTTTTTTGTTATAATGGTTTTTCCAGTTGTTATACGCAATGTTAACCTGTTGTTTTGTTTTAGGACACGGTAGAGTACCGTCGTAAAATCCGGCTACTAAAAGTCCGAATGTTGGATGGCTCAGTGAAGACAATCCCGATTGACGAAAGTCATCCTTTGGGACAGCTTATGGTCGGCGTGTGCACAAAAATTGGCATTTCAAACTATGAGGAATACAGCTTGGTAAGAATTTTTTAGTTGCAATCACTTTGATTTAACCGCGAGCTCGATAATATCTCGTTCCGAGCTCTTGGGGGATCGTTTGCCTTTGGAGGATTTCACAACGAAGATTTTCCTCTCAGAAAATCAACATCTGCGATGTGCTTTGTACCGCTTTACCGTATTGAAATTCACAGACGAAACCAAATCTAATTTTTTCAGGCTTACGTTGATCTAGCTGAATCTCACAATAGATTATACTTGAAATCCTTACAAAACAAATAGGTTTACATGTCATGAAATTGAACTCTGAATAACTTCAGTAGGCTAGAATTTAACCTGTATTGGATGAAAGTGGGCGTTTCCATCGCAAATTGCTGTGAGAATTTGAGCTAAGAATTTGGACTAAAATCAGTTTTTCATATGTTGGAAACATTTTGGAAATCACTAAAACCGAGATTTTAAGTACGTTAGAAGTATTTCTTTTAACATAGATGCCTGCCACCTTGCCCTTTTTATGTTTTTCTATTTTGTCATAATATAGAGATTTCCCGCATTACTGTGCAGTACACACTTGATCGGTACCTAATTCGTTTCTGCGCTCGGCCCAGCAAACAATAGCTCGAGAATCGGCAAATTGGTACCAGACTTGTCTGGAAGGAGAATTCCATTGATTTGATACATCGGTAGACCTATGCAAGTCATTGTGTAAGCCAAATTGCATTCATTCACCTTTACACTGCTACGAATGCAAACGGATGCAGGAATCATCTCTCAAGGATTCATCAGCTCAAAACGTTTTAAGCTTTATCCGCTTTACGCTCAGTCTGTGGTACAGCTAGTAATCAATGTTTCTTTGCATGAAGTTATAAGTAATGGAAGTGGAACGATTCAGTTAGTAAGTGAATTTACATGGTTCATTGTTAGGTTCGTGAGACGGAAGTCGACGGTCGTGGATCAATGATGAATCTCAAAGACGAGCGCTCACGAACAATTGACGGAGAACAGCGCAAAGGAATGATGGGAACGTTAGGCAGGAAAAAAGAACAAAAATTAGAGCAGTTGCGGTTAGTGACGATTCAGATAATTAATAATCTCATCAGTTACAGCACGAGACTTGTGAAAAAAGTCCTGGAAGTGGCTATGTGGCCCTTCAACCATCGTCTTACAAGCAAAATCGTTAAGATGTTTAAAATTACCAGTCATTAACGAAAGTTCTGAATATTGTCGCAGGATTAATTGGCGACAAGCCTACATTACATTCAATAGCTGCTACAGGAAACTGTATATATTTATATTCCAGAGGAAGTATCAGCAATGGAGCGTGGTACGTTGAAGTAGTGTGTCCGATTTAAAAGAAAACTTAGTTCAGGGTTACGATGGAAGGATTCCTCATCTGAAAGTCTAAAAACGTTAGCTCGAAAGAAGCGCTTAGAAATAGACGCAATCTCGCAGAATGGGAACCTCTATGGAATGAATATGAACGAGGAATTCCTTACATCTTTCAGATTTCCATTGGTTTTATCTACATCTATCCGTTTTACCTTAAGATCGTAATATATTCAATGGAGTGCTGTTTATGTTGTTGTGTATGTTGAAATTTAGTGATACGTTGTTCGATTCGGAAAAAATGGAACGAATCAGCGATGCACTAACAAATTCCTAAACTTGCTACTGCTAATCACTAAACTACCACATTTAGAGCCCCACCCGTTTGTTGAGGACGGCTCACACGTATGCACGGTGTGCCTCATAGACAACAAAAGTAGTGTTTTTCAGCATGTGAAGTTTATTTAGTGTAACCTGTACAGTAATCTCCCTCCAAGCTTTACAATGGCTACCATAGTCGTTTACCGTAATGTTGCTGAATTATTGGCAAGTTCCCAGAATAGACATACTTTAGTTGCCGGTTTTTGTTGGATCCTTCCTTAACGGAACGGCTTTCCGACTTATATTGCAGAAACTCAATTTATTTAATAGTTTTAAAATCGGTCGAATGCTTGCCAACGATTCCTGTGTGGCTTTTTAAAAGTTTTTCATCACGTTTGTTTAATAGTTGAAAAAGAAGGTATAATTTTTTAAGGCAAAAATTACACACTGACGAGGAATTGGATTGGGTCGATCACAGCAAGACATTGAGGGAGCAAGGCATTGGCGAAGACGAAACTCTTCTCTTACGGCGAAAATACTTCTTCAGGTTATTCATACTGTGTTTATTTTTGTTTTTATTTGTTCGAATGATATCCTTTATGTTTTGTAAGAATTTGTAGAAAGAAAAAATGCGGTTGATCCCATTCAGGAGAGATATGAAAGTGCTAGAATCTTGTGGAGTCCAGTTTTTAATGAAGAAGAAAAGGACCACAAGCTTAAAAATTGCATCTTTTTCATGACAAGTTCATGTTTCTCATGATGAACCACTCTCCTCATGTCTTAACCTTTATTTACTGCGTATTCACGGTAGTGTGCCATGTGAACTACAACAGCGAGGAAGCTGGGATATATGAGCAAAACTCGGAATCTCAGCAGGGCTGCGAATCCGCAGTTACTCTTACGTATGTCCACCACACCAACCGATGTCCTTGCTTTACCTTTCTCTCAGCTAGTTTTTTTTTTACTGTCATCTTCCATTACTTTACTTCTATTTATTATATTATATTTTTTTATTATTACTTATATTTACTTTTATCAGGAATCATCTAATTACTCCATTGATATTTGTCTTTCATCCATTTTATTTTGTTTTACTTTTTTTTCTCTAGAGAATAATGATATCTTCAGTTGATTTAGTCATCTTAAGCGATGTCGTTGTTCTATATAAAGTCCTGTCTCCCACTCTCAAGCTTATTTTGGAGAATTAGGTGGTAATATTTCTTCTTCTTAAAGCCGACACATGAAGGCGAAATAGAAATCCTAATATGCTGCGGTAGGACTACTAGATTTTACTATCTCCTCTGCATCACCTGTTTGTTTTCTCGGTTTATTGCTGGTCGATATTCTCCGAAATTTCTGGATAGCTGCTCTAAAGTGCTCCAAGATCCGGGTTCAACGCGGATTTGTGCGTCCCAAATCATTCCCCGCTAATGCATGTTTGCTGTTAGCACCGTTAGAATAGAAATCTGGGTTGGCGTAGTGGATAGCACGTGAATCCGTGGTAAGGTAACCATAGGTTCCAAGCCTATCTAAGATTCCGAGTTTTTCTTTTATCTCGGTATCCTTATGCTCGTAGTTCACATCGTACGCTCCCTTGAAAAAACATTGGGCAGTAAATGAAGGTTAAGGCACTGTTCCATGATCTTCACCATACGCAGCCATTCCACTTTCTGAATGGAGCTGAGCTTTTACCAGATAAGTCTGCTACCAATTTGCCGACCCCGAATGAATGGGAAGCTTCGATGGACCGATGGTCCTGGAGTCTTGCTCGGAGTCAGCTGCCATGCGAGCGTTGCACGTCATCGCTGCCCACTGCGCTTCACACTTTATTCTTTGAAAAAACCATTAAGTAGCGAAAAAAGCAAAAATATGACGAGAAATTGAAGGGTTTGGAAGAGAAATAATGAAAACAAAGCAAGAATATTTTTTTAAATAGTTGAAGCTGTCGCGTTTCATACAGCTCTTTGGCATCAATCCCTAGTGGCAGCCAGTGAATTCAAAGCAGACGTATAACTCCTATCCTAATATCAGCTTCATTCTTCTAGACGGGACTATTAGAGCATAAACGTCTTGTTCCGGTTATTCCTAATGTGGATAGATGAAAACTGATAGTGGTTTTAAGAAAAAAAAACGATGAGCTTGTTATGCGTTGTCATACCCCGTCTGGCTCATCAGACGCGCCTCTGGCTTTGCCATTTAGCTTGTGCGGTATATTATGTTAAAAGAATATTGTTGGCTGTGTTGATTTTTAAAGATGCATATCTGTGTGAAATCGAAATGTTCCTTGTATCGGTTAATAATACGGTACTAGTGCTAATGGGCCGTTTCTGTGTGTCGAGCTAAGAATTTGTTAGTAACCTTGCCTGGGCATCTTTCCACTTTTCACAAAGAACAGTATAGGCAGTAGTAAAATTGAGAGGGCGTTTTTCACTACTATTTGATTCAATTATGATTTTTCTCTGATTTCAAGATGTTCGTTACAGCGACACAAATGTGGATAGCCGTGATCCTGTTCAATTGAATCTCCTGTACGTACAGTGTCGTGACGGAGTGCTTCGAGTGGGTCGCTGTAGTCGCTTTTCTATGGCTCAGCACATTTCTTTTTCGCAAAATTTTATTTCCCTTGCTTGAAAATGGAGACATCTTCCAGCTTGATGTAAAGATCTACATATATTAATTCATTCATAAGCTAACACGGGGTTTCCACCAAACCTTTATTTGACCAACGTTTCGATATCTTCGTCTTTCTCAGAGCCGATGGTTCGAGTCGATGGTCCACAGTCGTTCGTAATGTCAATGTGGTGCCTTAATTTTCATATCGAATAGAATCTTCTTCGGCTGTGAGGAATACGAGGACATCGAAATGCTAGCCGAATAAAGATGTTTATCAAACTCGAGTTAACTTATCAGTGAAAGAACGCATGTTGATCAATTATACCGAGATCTAAGGAAAGTCGGTTTTTCAGATGTAAAATTCTACACTTGATAAGTGTTCTGAATAGGCTTAAGTTTCATTTGTCATAATGTGGTGTTGAATAAGTGCGCGTTTGACTTGATTTCGAGATTTTTGGGTTTTTATGAGTAGATAGGGAACTTTCGCAGCTGTGCGTATATTATGTGGCTGTTGTGAGTTAAAAAGATGGAGATGACTAGTTGGTTCCCAGGTTCGACTTTCTATTAATCTCGGCATTGGAATATGAATGCGTAGTTTTCTTGTTCAGCAATCGCGAGGTTGTTATACAGCATACATTTACTAACATAGAAAAACACACAACACAAAACAACAGTATCTAACGTTTCGGCAGTATCGCCTTCTTCAGAGCCGCTTTTTTACATGACTTCCAATGAGGAAGGTTAGAACAGCTGATTATAGTCGCATATGGTTGATAAGTCAGCCATATGCGACTCTGAGCGGCTGTTCTTCCTCGATGGAAGACAGATGAAAAAAGCGTTGGGTTTTTTCGAGAAGCCGTAGATCTTGTAATTATCGCCCAGATTTTCATCTTTCTGTTTGTGCTGTTGAAGTGTTTGGCCTAGTAAGTTGTGTATTAGTGTACCTTCCAGGCTCTGAAGAAGGCGATTCTGCGGAAACGTCAGCTACGATTGTGTTGTATGTGTGTTATTGCATGGAAGTAAACGTATGCTGTTTAATAACCTCGCGATTGCTGAGAAAGAAAACGACGAATTTATAAACTTGCAAACATTTTTTTATTACCTTTTTGCAGGACATTTTTTGCAATGCTTGCCGTCTTGCAGGTCTTTAGATTGATGCTTTTGAGTAGGATTTAATGTTTACTGCTTAATCCAGAGTCTCCATCCAGTGACAAAGGAGATCGCTTGCGAATTGGGCGCGTTGCAGTGCCAGATCGAGTACGGTGACTTCCCGGAGAACAAACCGAAGTTTTACATAGAGTAAGTTCATCAACATTTCCGTGGAAGTCTCTATGATGGCAATTAAAAGTACTCTTCCTTGTAGCTGTAGATGTAGCTAGCAAGCGAGTTTTTTCCTTTAACGCGTCATTTGCTGCTTCACAGTTTTTTATGAGTAGAATTCTGAAACACTATAAATTTTTCTGTGAGAGAACGCTTGACGCAGTGGTACTGATGGTGTTCGGTTTGAGCAGAGCGCTGTTTTGATACCTTCTCGGTCTCAACAAGCATCTCATTCCTCTGCGTTCGGGAAATTGGTGTCAAACTCGTCTACCATCGTCTGGCTCATTCCAATCCAAAAAAGATTCCACTTACCTGTGATAAAGATCTGCAAACATCCTCCCAACACTACTATCCCAAGTTTCAAGGAAAAATAGGCTGGACCAGCATTCAGCGAAGTTCACAAAGAGAACTAACATTCTTAAAGCAGCAGCCGAACCCACTAACCCGGTGATCTTCGTGGATGATAGATGCGAGGAAATGAATCCAATACAAGAATTACTGGAATGCACACAATATGCGCTGTCTATTTTTAGAAATATTAAAAATTTCCTATGTAGACTACGGATGGAGCAGTCTAACATGTGGGTATTTGAATAATTATAATCGACCAACGCAGACGGTATTACTAGTTATAGGACTTCGAAAATTCCTGAGTCAATTTAATCTTTCCTTTCAAGTGTGCTTTGTCTTTTGTTGAAGCAGAGCCACTGTAAAATTAGAATGTGGATTATTTAATTATTGAAGAACTAACCTTAATTGCTAGCTTTCGAATTTTCGACACATTGTAAGGAAATGCTGGCATTGAAGCAAGTTGTCTACATTTTAAGAAGCCAGTATGAGATTGGATGGCCTATCTTCACGAATCACTGTCCAGGATATTTACAATTTGGATGGTCTTCTTCATGTTTGACATGACGGTTTTGCTGTATTAAGAGGGTGGTTTCTAACATTGCAAATAGGATTGTTGAAGGGTGGACAGCTACAATTTGTGGCCTTAGGGAGGAAAATTTCATTTTTTGGATAGAAGATAAAGGAGCCATGCATTCGATTTCATTAAGCATCACCTAGGTGAATGGATGTACATCTGCTCTATGCAATGAATTGCAATGGTCTACAGATGTTTAGGGTCAGTGATTTTGTGCTACCAAATCGGTGTGGTGCCAATTTATCGAGCTCAAAGAGCTGAAGGACTTGGTGAGTTCGACTCACGGGTTCGATCCAGCTACCGATCCAGTGTGTATTACAGGGGCCCCATAACTACTGCGCTACGCGCAGTTTTTGTTATTCGGATGTATGCCAATTTGGGAACCAGCAATATGTACATATGTCAGATAGGAAATATCGATAACCAATATTCAAATGCTGTGGTTTTTTTTTTTCTAGCACTTTGATAATTCTAAACTGATCTTCTGGATGTCCCACTAAGAATTTCTGCTCACTTTTACTTTCTTGAGCATAGTCGAAAAAGACTACTAATTTTTAGAGAGCAGAATTTCCTGTGCTACTTAGATTTTAGCGCTTTTCAATAAAACGAGAACAGCGTCCTCACTCATTAGCCGTTCCGTGACTTGTGAAATATTTTGCTTCATTTTTTTTTTTACATCAGAGGTGGTGATGAGATTTGCAATTTTAGGATAGAACATATTTACATTAATATATTTCTGCTTTGGAAGGTTCAGTTCAAGTACTTAGTTGAATTTTTAAATAAGCATCAGTTCATTGGCACCATAGTGACTTTATTTTATTGATCGAACATAGAGCAACAATACTTAACTAAACTTAAAAAAATCGTTTGGTGCAGTTGGAATGTCTATTTAAACTGGCAAAAAAGAACGGTGGATCAGATCAAAGGTGCAGTGGGTATTTTTTGGATTCGTCAAGAAAAGACTGTTTTATTCAGGGTGTTTTTCCATCATGATCGACTGAGTAGAGTTGAGAAAACAAATTAAAATGGAAAAATGCTCATCTAAGTTAATGTAAGAAGCACCATTGAAAAGAATGGAAAATTCGGATGGCTGCGTCGATGTTGCCGTGACGTGATTGGCCAAACTAAGGATGTGTCGTCGCCGTTTGGGATTGCGCCTAATTTTTCGACGAGCGCGCTGCACATTAAAAAAATCTCGTCTGAAGAAAGTTTGGTATAAATCATTAAGTGTGAAGAATAGTTTTTCACGGGTTACTTCTGGGCAGAACATCTGCGTTAACTTAGCTGTTGACTCTGTTCAAAAAAGTGTAAAATGTAAACTCTTAGCAGCGAAACCAACACTGTCAAAGACTATATATTGATATCAATGCTTACGGTCCATTCTATCCACCCATAATGCGTTGACCTTATTGCATGAGGTGACTTACGTACTGGTCAAAGAATACCGTTGGAAACTTCTGTGATGGAGTCGTCAAGTTAATTAACGATTATGTCACGCATACTCTCTTAATGCGTTTAAAGGAAAGTTAAGCGAGTGAGCAATTTATTCCCAAAAGCCGTTATATTGCACTACGTCTGCATCCTGCTCTCTGAGCATTCGCAAGTTGCTCAACTGTGCACAATGTGACAAGAAACAATAGTGAGTTCGTGCGTTGCACATGCTTCGTTTTGTTTAAAGAAGTTCATGAGTGCATTGGTGTTCATCTGATAAATAATGGGAATTTTTGCACTATTCTAGATTCCAGGAGTAGTTGAGGACTCTAATCCTTCATTAATATTTCAACTTTAGATTACCTTGTGCTTTTGTAATTGCTTTGCACGAAAGTTATTTTAAAGCTGTTGAAAATCTCAGTGGGCAGTATATTTAGAGATTGTTTTTACAAGGCTTTTAAACATTACGACGGCAGTATGGTCTATTTTGGAATACAATTTATAAAGGATAAAAGGATAAAGCTTTCGGCGTTGATCAATGAGTGATGTGCCCATACTTTCGACTTCGTCAAGCATAGTTACAGGTAATTGAATGCAGCTCTGGCTTATGCATTGACTCGCGGTGGCCTACCAGTGCATTGAATAAGTGCTGTTATCTTTCCAGGAAGTGTCCTTCATATCTGGTACCAATTTGCGAACTTCTGAAGGATGGAAGGGTTGGTGAGCCTGGGGCACGGAGTCGAACTCGTGTGTATTGCAGAACACCTATAACCATTGCACTACACGCACTCATAATTCGTACAACAACCTAATGTCATCTCATTGAGTAGACAGAAATTTGTTTATAAAGACCGAATATATGTCAATAAGAAGTCTGTCATCGGAGCTGTTTAAAGGATTCATTATGGACGACGTAGCTGGTTGTGGCTTTTTATTCCTTTACGTGCAATGTTATTTGTAATGTCGTTAAGCACTTTATGCCAACTGTTGGAGCTCTTCTGGCGGCGGTACCGATGGCTTATAACAGTCCAATAGATATTTGAACTTTCTCAAACTCTAAGCTTTTCATGATTTTCACGTCCCTGTCTATAGTTTACTCTAGTCGTCAAGCTAAACACTTCGGTGTAATTTCAAATTTGGGTGATATCACATAGAATCCGTTTAGTTCCTGGAGTAAGTCTGACCGATTGGATAAAAGGTACGTAACTGTACTATGACAGCTATGACGAGAGTGCAGCGTCCTTAGATTTGGTAGAAATAAAATTAACGGAACTCAAATCCACTTTCTTTAATACAGATAGCCTTCTTTTGTTTCACTAACATTAAGGACAACAAATATGACAACACAAACAAAATTCTCTTCTCCTGGCCGCATAGGTGGCTTTCATTTCTTCAGAGCCTTTATGACGTGTTTGAGTTCTCCATATGCCAGTTATTGCCGATCGACAAGATTGCTGTCGTGGATTGCTTTTTGTTCATTTTCTCTTCCATCAGTCCTTAAAATTGTGAACATAGTTATTATTCTTTTGTTAGTTTTCTTCATTCTCAAGGGATGTTATTGTCCATTAAGGATGAATTTTATAGAGGGCGTGATTTTTTGCCGAAAGAGTACGCGAAGAGCAAGGAGAATGAGAAGAGGATCGTTCTGGTAACGTTATTTGTTCAGTTATTCATATTATTTTTTGTTTATCTTTCAAATCTACATTTTCCATACTATTTTTTAGTAGGTTTAACTAGAAAAATTCATTCTATAATAGGTGAAAATTGGAGATTTTACTGGAAACTGTATCCTGAGAAGGTAGAACTACTTTAGCATCTTTGTCGAATTAAGTTCTCCAGTGGCCTTTATTTTTCTTATTAAGGGGTTTTGGTGGTACACTAATGATATCGTATATGTTACACATATTATCCCTACCATTTTTCCGATTCAACCGGAAGTTTTCGTTACTTAAAAAATTATCGTAATGTCAATTATGCTCATGGAAAGAATTACCCGTTCTATTTATCAAAGAATCTAGTTATAGATTGCTGTTTCAGAATTACAAACAACTGTCGGGTACGTCGGATTTGGATGCGAAAAGTAAATACGTCCATCTATGTCGCGGTCTGAAGACCTACGGTGTAACATTTTTCTTAGTGAAAGGTTTGTAGCCATTTTCTGTTTTCTCTCCCTCATCTACCAATGGTAAATCATTCCTGGATCTCATTGGAAGAATCTACGGTCTTTTTGATCTTAATTATTCTCGAATTCGATCGTTCCATGCATTAGCTTGAAAGTCCATTTTTGTCCAGTCATTTCCAATATGGCGAAGAAAAGACGTTTAGACGAAGCAAGGGGGAGCGGATGGTTGATGCCGTTAGTGTGAGGCTTTCCGTTGACATCAACTGTTGCTGTGACCACAAATTTCGCCATTTACTCAACACAAACTAGATTTGGCGGGCCTAGTGCGAGGTCCCTGATTAGCCTCCCAGTGCTGCAACGAGGTTCAAAATAGTGGGCGTGGTTGCTTCAGTCGGCCAGAGCTTCAGTCGTGTCCGCCCCTTACCACAGCTCGACCTCCGCCCTCTTCGTCAGCTCGGAGGACCGTCGTTATGTGGCCATCAGCAGCCCTTGCAGACATCCTAAGAATAGACGGGTAAGGCTCATCCACCACCGGTCACTCTAGTACACACCACTGATGGTTTCTGTCCATTAATGAGCAGTCTAATGACGGACTACTCCAGTTTGAGTGCTTCGTATCGTATTGCTGACCCTTACTGGTAGAGTGTGATATTGGATTAGCCTTTCGGTGCTGGACTGGAACAACAGTGGAATTAGCTTGAGTTTGTTAGGTAGCGCGTACACAAATGTTCTCTTAATGCACTGTTTTCTTTTTGAGCCGATACAAGTTTGTTATTGCACTATTCATCCGCAATTGCTTACTCTTTGGCGGTTTCACCTTCTTCTGAGCTTGATAGGGGGTCAAATTAGCGCTCAGTCTATTCAGTCAAACACTTTTATAGCCCAAGTTGGAAAAAACTCTATGCGTAAATTTTCTTTTCTTCGCCCTCTTTTTTTTCTCTGTTCTATTAATGTTTCCTCCATCGCGTTGTTCTTTATAATACTTTTTGTTGCTTTTTGCATTATAGAAAGTGGTAGGAAATAATCTCACCCTCGACACTTAGCACTTTCTTTTCCTTATCTGTATTCCACAGTAATCGAAGATATCACGATTCTCACCTTTTTCTCTTTCCTTATGCTTCCCATTCAGATCCAAAGTGGTAGCAACCAACATTTTTTCCAATTTTTTAAATTGCTTTCTTCTGTAAACTTTATTAGCGGCCTGTAACAACGGCTAGTACACTTCACACAACCTGAAGACTTCGGTTACTGGCCTATGATGTCTATTCGATTCGAATATTTGGTTTAATTTATAGTCTAGTCTGTTTCTAATCTGTTTTTATCAAAAACGGGTTGCTAGTCGGAATCCCATCGCATTAAAATCTCCGTATGACTCGATAAAATATCTGAATTTGTGCAAAGGATTTCGTCACACTTATCGCTTTTGCATGTAGTTTTTATAGGTATTGGTTATTAATGCCAAGTACCTTCTGCGCTTTTGAATTCACTCTTATTTTGTTTTATTCCTGGAATAGTTTTATGCCATTAATCCAACTTCGTGAGCTTTACATTATGAGTAATTGGCAATAAATATAAAAGTATGAAGAAGGCCTTCTTAATTGGTGCTTAGTACCCGGGGTGCATTTTTCAGTGATCGTTTTCATGAGGGTTCATAAGAATTTCAACGAGTTCTTCGTCTCTCTTGGTGTTATTCCATTGATCGAAGATGTTCTTATCCATAAAATTGTTTTCAAAGACATGCTCTCAACGGTCGATTTCCACCAAATTATTGCCCTCTATTCAGCCATCTCAAATCTGATTTTTAGAAAAACTATGCGGAAAAAACAAGCTTGTTCCACGTCTTCTTGGCGTCAACAAAGAATGTGTGATGCGAGTCGACGAAAAAACAAAAGACGTGCTAAAAGAATGGCCATTAGAACAAGTGAGGCGATGGAATACGTCTCCAAGGACGTTCACCCTGGTTTGTTTATCGATTTATCGATTTATTGACGGATTATGGTTGTTGTCGTGTCAGGAGCATTGGCATTTGTCAGGCACTAAAATGTATGTGATTGTAATTAAAAGCGTAGAATTCTTTAATAAGCTAAACGACTATATTTATTCTGCAAATGTCATGACTGCTATAAATGCTCTAATTTTTTTTAAAGGTGAGGAATACTTGTAGTTTTTCCTCAGTGCGGCTTTTTCTCGTTTCATTTGTGATCTACCGCTTAAACCTTGATTGTTTGTATTGTTTTGTTCCTTCTAAAAGTTCTTCCTAATCATCTAATTAATGACTAAATGACATTTTTTCCTATTTTTTTTTTATCGCAAAACAATATCAAAAGCTTCGCGTTTCCGAAGATGAGATCTATTCTAATAGAGTTGACCTGAGAGAGAGAGAGAGAGAGAGAGAGAGAGAGAGAGAGAGAGAGACCTGATAGGGAATAGAGATCTGGCCTTTAATAAGTGCAACTTTAAACAACTGCTGGTTTTTTTTGCAACTAATTCCTAAATACTTAGGACTTCGGTGACTATCAAGACGGTTACTATTCGGTGCAAACTTCTGATGGTGAGAAAATTGGTCAATTAATTGCCGGCTACATTGATATCATCGTGAAGAAAAAAGCGATGAAGGATCATCTTGGAATCGAAGGCGACGAAGGCTCTACAATGCTTGAGGACGTTGTCGCTCCAGCGAAAGCCACCCTGGTTTGTTCTTTGTTCCTTATTTTCTTTTTTTTGTGTATTTTTTAGTTGTGGAGAGTTTTCACTAATGAATGTATGTGGTTCTGAATAAACAAACAACGGGATTGTTTCCCTCAATAACGTGATTTCATGACAGACTACGGTATAATAATAGAAGAAAATCTAATCAGATGAAAGAACTGCAACAGGTGAGAGACGTAGCTCTCCTTTTTGTTCTCTACATCTTTTTTAACTTTCCTTTTACTCTGTTGAGTAATGAATTGTTCACATTTCATCTACATGGAAATGCATCAACTTCTTCCGTCACGAGATTTATCAGCGCCTGCCTTCCATTCATTGTAAATCGTTGTGGTCGTCATTGCTACTAAGAAGTATAATTTTTTAAATCAGCTTGAATAAGTAAATTCATGACGTTTTATTTCTAATAAAAGTCTCGGAGTGCTAACAGAGATATGAGCAATTTTGCAGAAATAGTAGATGATTTGGGTGATTTTCGTTGCCAAAGCCGAATTACGGGGAAGTGAATAAAGTCAGTTACTGCTACCGTATCCCTGTCATAAAAATCCAGTTTTAACAGCACTGATATTTTCGTAGTATTTCCATGACAATTTCATATGTAATGATAATTTGTTATAATGTTGGATTAATTAACTTGAGTAGAAGAGTAGGAGTAGAAGATGCATAGCACTATTAGAGCAGTTTTCAAGAGTCAAGTTTCAGTTTCGTCGCTTTATGTTTAAGGATTTGTGCCGTAGAGTAAATGTATGCTTTGGAATAGCCTCAACATTTTTTAATTTTATGTCAGACCTTGTTAGGTTTACATATTTGCCTTGCACTGTCTGCCGTTCAAGGAGGGAGTGTGTTTTAAAAGCTGCCATTTTTCTTAAATACGCTGACAAAACCTTTTTTTTAAAATATGTGGGAGATATACGCACAGTGATTTTCGCAATGATCCAAGGTTTTCTTAACACTTCTTGGTTTTTTCTTTAAATGTCAAAACGAAAACAGATGGTAATTTCGTTATTATTGCTATTTTCATGCTCATGAAAAAGTTCAAGGTGGCTCATGGGCAGATCGGAGCCGGGCAATACGCTCAGGACGGCCACGTGGCGCTGCGCGGAGTGCTGCGCACTCCGCAGCAGCAACCGTACGGTTATGGTATCAATGGCGCGCAGTACGGTGCCGTCAGCGGCGAAATTCAATCGCAGAGTCTTGCAAGGGTACGTTTTCGTTTAGTTTAATAGTACTTGATGTGTTCATGTTTTCATGGTTAAATCCTCGCCTTTTCTGATGTTCGAGTGGGTTTTCGGACTTTACAGAATTTTCGCGCTACATTCGCTCTGGTTCAAAACAAAAAGAAACATTTTCATAAAAATCCTAAGTCGAGACACGAAAGCATAGAGTGTTTGAAATCATTTTACTCTTTTGGGAAGACGGAAATTTATGAGAATGAGGATCGTTGTGAAAAAAATACAAAAAAATTGTTCAAGCAACGAGGAGACTTCGTCAGATACGTTGCAAGTTTTTCGTATCCCTTTTTTTCTTCCTGAGAGGGGACCCGAATTTTTTGACATTCTTTTAATAGTGTGAGAATAATACTTGAGAATTATAACTATAACTGAGAATTTAATAGTTAGAATGATACTTTTCTGGAATTACGCTACTATTAGTAGATATAGAAATAGTTGAGAAAGGCGAAACGAAGAACCCGGATGGTGTGGCGGTGAGCGCGTTACCCCACAAAAGGGTAATACCGCGTTCGTTTCCTACCGCAGTCATCTGCGGTCCGGAGTTTTGGAAATATCTCAGCATCGTTATGATTATTTAGTACATAATTTAAAAACATACTATGAGGAGGTATAACCCTTTGCATTTCTATCCCATTCACGTGTTCGCGAATTCAGCAACCAGACATTCATTAAAAATTCCCATGTTCATTGTTTCTTTCGGAAAATTTAAGATTTTTTTTACTGTGGATGTACTTATTGATAATTTGTGTCTCCGCAGATCACTCCCTCTTTCCAACTTCTTCGAATTAGGAAATCTGTAGCGGCCTTATATTGAAAGAGCTCTTTGATTTACAAAAGCTGGCGATTTCTTGCGTTGAAGAACTTCGTTCTTCATTCGGGTATCTTCGTTTTTTTTTTTTTTTTTTTTTTTTTTTTTGCAGTTGCCTTCTAACGGAGTTGTCTCAGGGTTCCATGGAGAACTAACTCGAAGAGTACATTCGCAAAGGGAGAAAAATCTTAAAATAACAGCTGTTCCTAAATGCAAAATCCCTAGACCTTGGTGAATAACGAATGCGTAGTAATGAACGAAGTGAAAGAAATGCTGGAATGTTCATAGTATGTGAGAAGACAAGTCATATAAATGGATAAAAGAATTGGCTGTGGCGGGAAATTCGTGGTGATTTAGTGTTTGCTCACTATATCCATATGTGTTTTGCAAGGCGTTTGATTAAATTTTTTAAAGTGGCAATAGCTCCGAGACGATTTAGAGTCGTCCCGATTCGTTCAGATCACATACATATTGCTGACTCCAACTCACACCAGAAAATTGAACTGGAACAGTTTTTGGAGAAAATGCTAAACGGTGAATAGTTGGCATCGACGGGCTTCTTATTTCACCTTACCACACTCGACGTTCGTTGTGGTGTTATATTGTTGCCGATGCAGCTATGGTAACGGCAAAATCGGCTATTGTCATCGGCACCCCACTGGTCGCACAGCTGCCACTTATTCATTAAAATTCATCGGCTAGTCAAGTTTTACTATGTGATGGATGATGGCGAGTTGGGACAATGATATCCTATTGAACTAAAAAAAATATCTGAAAAATATCGGAGGTTTAATGGTGATGGTGTTCAACCGACAAACACCAAACGGCGGAAGCGAAGAGGCAGCAAGCGAAGTTGAACCGTGACCACTCAGTTAAAATTAGATTTACTAGATCGAAAGACCGAACCAGACCAGCAGTTTTTAAAGTATATGAGTGGCGGACTTTTGAAGAATAAAGTACTTCTTTATTACAACTTCAAAGCAGTGCATACACTTCTATGCGCTTTGTTTTTTGTAATAGAAAAAAAGTGGAAGAAAACAGCGTACTTGGTTGACTGCTTTCATGTCAATGACGTACAGATATTTTATTTATGCCAACATCTCAATGAAAACGATGGACCCATCTGAGCAATGCTAATGTCTTCGAGCAATATTCTTCAAAGTAAAAAGGGTCGACAAGGTATACGACATAAACGGTATAAAAAGGTATACGACATTGATGGTCGAAGAAATGGCATAATCGTTGAGTGACGGGCCCCAGGGTTGCTTTTATTCAAAAGTTGGCTCTTTTATAGGCCATTAAAACTCTGTAGTATTAGCAAAACATAAGCGACTTCATGTATTGCCTCTTTTTAGCATAATGGGGGAGCTGCCTTTGTAATTTTTTTTCCAACTTAACTGCCAATTTTTGCTACTGATTCGTTTCTTCACCTTCATCGGAAGCTGTTTTTCCACGACCTTCTGCAACATTCTTCATACTAGGCTTTGGAGACTGGAAATATCATTCCAACTGTTGTGATTTTAGGCTCATCGTCTTCGTATTCTGGACACATACGAACATCCTCAACGAGCTCTAGTCGGCACAATAGAGGCGACGATCAAATCAGTCGCGGAAGCGGAAGAGGAATTGGAACGCGAGCCGCAAATTGATCTGCCACGATTCCATGACGACTACACGAAACGAAAGTGAGGCGGATTTTCGTTTCTTGCTTCTCATGAAATCAGTAACCGTTGCTGTTGGATTTGTTGTCACTGGAAATGTTTCTGTAGATGATTTCTGATTTTGAACTAAATCCATGTTGATCGAATTGGTCGCTGTCTGGTACGCAGCCGGACATCTCCGCTCCTTTTTGTGCCTTAGAATTTTGTCGTCTACCTTGAGGTGGATTTTGATTAAATGCAAGTGAAGAGAATGATCATTGTGACAATTGCAGGTGGGTTGATGAACAAGTCACCATCAGTAAGGAGAATGTTAACGAACGTCTTGCCGCTATGGGTGCAGCTACAGCACAGGTTTGTTTGTCTTTTAGTGATGTCTATACTCATGAAAACCGCTGAGACGAGCCGTCCAAGTATCCATGTAGGTAATGGGGATGTAACTCATGAATGACCTTAGCTCGTATTACTACTATCGATTTCGTTTTTCTACACTTAACAAGAAAAAGCAGGCCAACCAGTTTTTGGAAAAATATACGAAAGTTTATGTTTGCCGGCTTCTTTACGTCCGTGCACCTTGCCCAAACAATAAATATTCTTCGGATTCTTTTTTTCCTCGTCATTGCGAAAATTATTCTCGCTTGACTGCAGCCGTCAATGATTAGCGTCTATTTTCAGGTGGTCCAGTGGACAGCCGTGCAAGAAGAGTACGATGATCGTGTCGGGACCGCCATCGCAACTATCGGCTCGAATCTACCGGATGTTGGAAGGAATGTCCGCGATTTGGCTCATTTCATGCCAGACAGAAGAAGGTATTCATTATTTTCTTTCACATTTAACGGCTTGCGTTTCAAGCGAACGGTGGTGGAATTCTTTGAATCACATTGCTCACAATTTAATTGCATATAGTTTAATTATTTGAACCGACATGTTGGCTTGTTGATTTATTGATTGAAAATTTGACTAGCTGATTTATTGACTGAAGATTTCTTTTCAGAGGCGATTTGGTGGATGCAACAAGAAAACTGTGCGGTGCTTTTGGTGACTTCCTCCATGCTGTCAATCCAGAGCATGAGGTTAGTGCAGTAGGTGGTTATAGCTTTTTTCCAAAATTCAATTTCAGCTGCTATTGGTCTTCAAATGTTCTAAAGTGTTTTATGGGGCAATTGGTGAAGTTTTGACAGATATGAGCATTGCCAACTCATGAGTAGTTTTAGAAAGTCTGTTTGTCAAAAGGAGGAAAAAATTATAAGTGAGAAGAAGCGTTGTAATTTCCTGCCTAAATGATGGGGCCATGGACTTTGCAGTGTTGACCATGATTGAATTTAAACTACCTCTTTGAAGGAAAAGAGAACTACTGTACTTGCGGCGGCAGGGCGAGTTGGCGATTTCTCGCAACAGGTGATCAACACCATGGATGAGCCAACACAAGAACAGACGTATTTCCACGATCACCTTGTACAAAAAGCGAAGAACGTTGCCACAAGCACCGCTCAGCTTGTACTCAGGTATTTAAATGTGCATAGAAACTTGTCGATAGTCGGTTTTTTGTGGCTCGTCATCCAAAAGAAAGTGTCACTTCATTCTGAAGAGGCAACCTATCCGTCAAATGTTTTGACAGCTCTGTTGGCGGTCAGTAAGGTTGGCAACATTCTTGCTTCAATATTTTGAGTTCGATCACCTTTCACTGTTTTGTAGAAACTGTTTAGGAAACTCTATAGGAGTCTCTTTAAAAAAGAACGTTGCCTAAGAAGTCTCGCTAGTTCCGAACATTATCTGTCATGCTTTCTATGGTACCCTATAGAATACTTACCTATGTAATGGTTGTTTTTTCATCCATTCTCTTTCGTATTCTTCCTTTCCCTACATCTCCTCCCATGTAATTCACTATCTACACCCCTAACATAAGTGTTGCTTTCGAACTATCGAATTCTTTCTTCTATTTGTCTCCTTCCCAACATATTTTGGCACAATTCTCCTATAATGTACATCTTTCCTAGCACTTTTTTCAAAAGTTGGAGATTGCTGTAATGAACTACTAGAATTTTCCACTTTTTCTTCTAGCGGAACGTACGACTTGTCGTTAATAACTCGTACTCTGACATATAACCTTTGGAAAATCTGAGCGTTATTGGTAAGAAGTTTTCAGGGACAGGTAGAAGTGAATCTTCGAAAGAAGTAGGCGGAGTTCGGCATCGACGAATATGCCCATTGGGTGCTATTTGTTGTTCGCCGCTTTGTTGGCTGCTAATGATGGATACTATGCAAATTGGGTTGAAGGGAACAGGGTACTCCTGACACCGCACTCATGGGACACTTGTCTGCTTGAATAGTTGCTAGAGAGTATTGAATACAAGTAGAAAGGGGAAAACAGCCACTCACCATATATCTTTGATGTTGTAGATGAAGCGAGTTATCCCTCGGGATCCTTGATCCATCTAGGCGATTGCTTGCAACTATCCGTTGTATTGCACTTTACCCGTCGTTTGCGCCTACAAACCACTACTGCTTATGAGTTTGAGTATCATGGGACCTCTTCTCATACGCATTTAATTTCGGGAAAATTACGTATCGAGGATCACTGAATTTTTTTGCGGTTTCTTTTGTTATATTTTTGGACGATTTTTTTTGTGATCTAAAAGGTGTTGGATCTTAAGTTATGATGCTTCTCTCAGATTAACAACTCGCTACTACCAATCTTTACAATCCACTTATTCAGCCAAATCAACTCTCACTTTCGTAAATCCTACTTAAAACAGTTTTTTTTAATGTTAACCGCTTATTTACTGTGTACTGCAGTTTTTTACGGCAGGGGATTATGTGAAATGTAACCACAAAAATGCTGAGATATTCGCAAAAATTGGATCTTAAGCCAGATCGAACCACGGTTACCTTTTTCGCGGGCTCAAAGGTTAACGTTTTGAGTTCGACTACAACCTTACCATAACCAGAGTCGGTGCCGATTTGTGCTCCTCGGATCTATCCCGTTGACGGGGGATTGCTGATGGCGCCGTCAGGTAGAGAAGTACCTGAGAGAAAGGCAAAGCAAGGGACTGATGGTGCAATGTGTAACTACGAGTCCTCGGAAAGTTTTTTTTGATCGTATGGATCTGGTCTTTTACCTTGTGGTCTATCGATATATTCTTTGAAACAGTTCTACAGTAAATCACAGTTTATAGCTCTTTATTCACCACTGGATATTTTTTCATGGCACGTTATTATTGTTAAATACAATCATGGTGATGCTAAGATATTTGTAGTACTCAGACTCTTAGCCAGATTTGAGCCCAAAATCCCCATTTCCCGGAGGTGGGGGAGGGTGAGAACATGGTAGAGAGTAGATAAAAAGTTATACGTTACAATTTCGATTGTAGCCTCAGCTTAACAGAGTTCGATATCGATTTTTGCTCCCCATGACATTCCCTATGATGGGTGATTCTTAACGATAACGTTAGTGTAAAAACTGGCTGATAGAAAAGCAAAGCAAGGGCCTCAGCAGTTCAATGAGCTCCACGTGAGGCCCCGGAAAAGGTAATGGCGGCTTCGAACCTGGCGTGAGATCTAAGTTTTGCAAATATCTCAGCATCTTTCATTCGGTTCATTGGCTATGAGAAAGATGAAGACGTCGAAGCGTTAATCGAGTAAGGCTGTTTATCAACCTCGTGAATGCACGTTCATCAGTCAGAGCAGGGTTAACGGGGAGTGAGTTTTTGAACTATTTGCGTCATTGTAGTTGTAATTCTAGATTTGATCAGATCGTCAGTGCCCGCTTTTCAGAATCGTCAGAAGGTGTTGAATGAAGAAAATGACTTTATAAACTAATCTCCTCATCTTCATGGGTATTATTCTTTGCCAAGAAAGATTCTTCACGTTGCTCATATCGCAATTTCAACGTATCACAAAGCAGTTTTTTCGTAAGCCTACGACTAGCCAAGTGGAGCCGGTTTTCTCGCCTGGGGACGACGACTTACAACGACAGTCGCAGCCACAGTGCTACCGACACCCGTCCGTCCGCATCCACTGTGTCGACTTAGGCAATTGCTGTCAGCTTCAACAAAACCACAGATAACTTCAGCCGTTTCTCTAGGGGACTTCCGCTTGAAGAGCTCGTGGGCGGCCAACGAATTTTCTGTCATAGCATTTTCTGTTGTCGAGCAGAAAACGTTTATATTCTGAAAATAAGCTTGCGGAACGATGCGGCGGAAAGTCTATAGCGAAATATATGTTTATAACTATTACGGATCACCGCAACCAGCGCGAAGGTCGGTTTCATCTCTGCTGTAAATAGCTCTGTTATAGTATTCTTCCTTATTTTCTCTCTTTTCTTGTCTCTTTTTACCTACCTTCATCTTTTTCCTTTTCCCTCTCTCTCTCTCTTTCGCGCACACACACCCATCAAACAATCTGATAATTTTTCCTGCGCTCACTCCTTTCTGAAGTGTATTTTGTCAAGAATTCTGTTCCTTTAGTGTTTTTTTTCGGAAACAATGGTCACTTTTTGGTTGGGAAATCTCTAATTTTTAAGGGAAACTGCTAAAGAAAACCCTTCCACTAGCAGAAAATCTAGAATGATTCATGAACGCCGCACAGGTATGGATTACGCCAGGATCAGCGCTTAGTCTTTCTTAAGCCTATCGAAAAGCCATTAATAATTTTCTTATATTTACGCGTTTCCGTTTCCTTCAATCCCTAGACTATTCCCATAATCTTTATATTTTCTAATTTTCTTCTTCAAAGCCGTTTTTATGCTTTTTTTTTGCTGGGCTCTTCTGGGTAACAAAGGTATCAATCAGCATGTCATTTCGAATGAACAAGTCTACGACAGAATTATTGAGGACTAGTTGGGTTACTGTATAGCCAGCAAAACTCTACTACTTCTTCTGGATGTGATCTTTGAATTTGTCGTCATCTTTCACCCATTTGCGCGCTATTTATGCATCTCCTTTGATGTTGACATGCTTTGAAAGCCATTTTAAAGCCGAAATTAAAACTGATAGTTTCTTTATGCTGATCGTAAGAGAAATGATTTAGTGGTTTGAGCGCACATTTTTTCTCGTCCTGCGCTGTCGTTTGTCTGGTGATCCCATCTGTAAGAAATAAAAGGATTTCTTCCACGTGTGCATCTTCTGAGTTTTAAAGCTGAGAAGGGACGAGCAAAGAAAGGCAATAGCGTCATCCTTGTTTTTCCTTATAATTTAGGCATTTTTAATGACATGGAGGAATATTTCTAGCCGTGTTAGAGGTTGTGGACATCTTTCATTGATAGAAGTTATATGTTCCTTTTTTCATTTAAAGTGTGTTGTTTTAAGGATCTGCACAATTTGTGGGAGCGTAGTAAAGTGCTACGTGATATATTGATGACAATGTGAACCATACATTGGTCATTCTTAGCTAAAAATGGTCAAATTCTGTGACGCAAAACCCATTTCCGAGGTTGTAACGCACTTTATTAACACATTTGTGATGACGTGACCTCACATGAAGTCACAAAATAGGACAGTAGTGCCCTCTTTTAAGTTTCCACCAACAAATATACGCTCTTGGATGAACGTTACTACTTGAAATAAAAAGCTTTAGAGCCTACAAATCTTTCCCAACAAGGTGCAGCTCTTGTTATTCTTCCAAGATGAAATTCTTGTTTTTCGGAGCTTCTCAAGCTTCTGTGTTCAACTTTCTTTTTTCATGAAAACTCGTATTTCTAACATAAACACAGGAGGGGTTTTGTCCAATAGGACACCATGATCCTCCTATTTGTGGGCTCGCAATGTGTTGTGCTGCCGCCCTTACACTGGAAAATTGGATATTTTACATTTCTAACTAAATTTTGTGGCACCATCTCCTTAGCTTGTCAATGAAACATGACATTGAAAAATTCACATCATGTTTTCCATTGTTTGGCAGTTTTAGGTTTCGACGAAGTTAAAATTGAGGAAAGAAGGAATATTTTATAGAAATTATAAATCCATTTAAGGTGATAGAGTTACAGCGCAAGACCTCTTCTATAATTACGTAAATTTCTGGAGTCTTCGAGTAGTCTACTAATGGAGAAATTATCATCGGTTGTCGAAAAACCAGCTTCATCGCGAATATGTTAATCGATTGAGAAAGCATTAGAATCTACGCAGCGATACCAACACAAAGCACAAGTCTATCTATTATTCCACAATGGAATACAGGATCCTTGAGGGTCCCACCACTACCACCACGAATCGTTTTCTTTTTGCTCGCTGTTCTTTTATTTTTTTTTCGTTTTTTTTTTCGTGAAACTCGTATTTGAAACGGCGAAACAAACGAAGCGGAACTTTGTTAGCATTCGAGAGTGTTCGCGAATACGTTCTTCATAATTTCGCACCATGCAAAGGTTAAGAACAAAAAAAAACCAAGACGTTTTCAATTTTAATAAGTGTAAATTTTGGAAGGATAAATTGGAAACAAGACTGAAAAACGGCGTCCATTTTAGAGCGATAGTATGAGGAATTTGTAAAGGAAATCAAATTTCTACCCTAAGCTTAGCAACCTCAAGCTCTAACAGTTTACTGAAGAACACAGTTTCATTTGCCTGTTCGAAATCCAGTTTGGTCAGTCAGCTTGCTGATGTTTGGAACACAGACGTTGATGAAAAGCGAAAGAATAAAAACTCGATTTCTATTCACCATTAGATCGGAGTTTATTCATTATCAAATAAAAGCGCTCACTTCTCACTAGCAAAAATTTTTCGACTCTAAGAGTTCTTTTGTTACTACGTTCTTGTTGAGCAAAAGGTGTTACTTTTTCCTTTTTTATGGTAAAGCTGACGTTCCGGCGAATTTTGCCATCTTCAGATCCTGGGAAATCAGCTTGACTGCGGTCTACCCAGCTAAACACCTCCATAACCAAGCAAAGATAATGCTAAACCAAGATTTCAATCATATTGAAAGCAGAGTAACTGCTTTGTCCACTCACCGCTTTCTATGAGTCTTTCACTGACTGAGTACTGAGTAGTTCACATGGGGACCAACGGCAAAACAGTTCACAAGTCATTTATAAAGGATAGAGAATAAAGCTTTCTAGAGTTCGACGTGAGTGAATCCGTAAGAGACGAACCATACATTCGATACCATCAAGCATCGTTAGGGTGATTGAATGCATATTTAGCCTAAGCAATGACTTGAGATCGCCTATTGATATATCAAGTTAGTATTGTCATGCTTTTAGAAGTGTGGTACCAATTTGCCGTCTTTGGAGAAACGGAAATCTTGGTGAACCCGGGACGTGGGAAGTCATTACTATGAAAAAAATAAATTAATCCAGTATAGTAAAAAACGGCTTCGATAGGTTTTAGTAATCATCAACAATGTGTTTTGCAGAGCGAAGACGATATCTGCCGAATGCGACGAGCCGCTCTTACAGGAGAAGGTGATACATTCGGCAACGCAATGCGCGTTCGCGACTTCGCAACTGGTCGCGTGCGCCAGAGTTGTCGCGCCGACCATCGAGAGCCTTGCCTGTCAGGAACAGCTCACCAGTGCTGCCAAACAGGTGAGAGTTTTCTAGCCAAAGGTCAGGGTCCCTCGGGACTCCAGAGAAATACAATGGCTAAACCAGCAAAACTCCGAAAAATGAAGAATATGCGAGGATTCGCAAAACCAGTTATGATGGGCCGTCCATGCACCCAAGTAAGTATTCTCTTGAGCTATATCACTTGCTTATTCTTTACTCGATTCTCTTCATTTTGATTACATTGTTGCTTCCTTGCTATTCTCTATGTTTGTAGCTCCTTGATTCATTACTCGATCCTCTAAGTCATATCTTCGTATTCCTAATGATGCCCGATGAAGATCATTACAATCTGACGTCATTTTGGTGTTTTTTTTTCAAAAATTGCGTTTTTTGAGCTGCATTATGGATCATGTATTGGTTAAGTTAAGGTGGTTCCTATGTTGGTTTTATCACCTTCTAAATCTCATTAGAATCATTGGAATTTTTTGCTTTTTATCGCAAGCCCTGTCAGTCATGAAGCAAGAATTTAAGAATTATTCTATTTTTGTCCCATGGCGTCTTATCTATGCCAATTTTAATAATGCCTCATTATTTCGTCTTATTCGAAAAAATGGCCACATATGTTGTTTTTGAACGACGAAATTCTCTGGCAACCATTGCTTTTACAAGTTAAAGGAGGTTTTGTTGACTTGATTTTTGACGTTGATCTTTTCTTTTTTGGAGAGCACGAAATTGTTCAGCAAAATTACGGAATTCAATAATAATGGTAATAATTCCTTTCCTGCACCGTTACCAAAAAAGTTCAAATATGAATTAGTCGTCCCATTATGCGTGTCTGACAAGCAACTCGTTCAGGTATCGCATGCGGTCACCGAACTTCTTCACGATGCCGAGTGTGCCTGCCATAGAGGTCATGCGGACGGCCGACAAGCGCTTGGAGATATCCATGAGGCTGCCAGACAGGTATTTTTTCCAGTAAAATTTTGAAAAAAAATTCGACTGTCATCGAATTTAATTTTCTACGGCAGTGTGTTGCAATGATGAGGAGAGTGTTACAAAGCTACAGTAATCAAAACTTCGCCGTGAATTTGAGCGAATTCCGGCGTCAATTAAAGGTTCTTCTTCCGTAATTACACTTTTTTGCAGGTCACTCATGCTCTCGATAGTCTTCTAGAGCATGTGAAGACGTCGCCGAAGATTACGAAGACATCAGAAGAAGAACAATATAACGAAGTTTTGAGGACGACGCATAGACTGATCGCGCATCAGGTTTGTATCATCATTCCAAAGCTCGTCTGTGTAGATTCGAGCTGCAGAAAAGTTTAACTTTGGAATTAATTTAGTAAGAATTTATCTCGAAGTTACGGCAAGAATATTAATAGATGAAAAATGATAGGTGTAGAACTTAGCCGAAACATTTGTTCCGCAGAAAAGTTTCCTACATTTTAGATCATTTCATCGCCGATTTTAAAAAGGAGTAAAAAGCATTTTCATTCTAGGGTCCAAGCGAAGATCTGACTCGTGAGGCTAAGAAAGTGATCCGTCACAGTCAAATCCTTATGGAGCAGTTTGAGCAGGAGGCTCACGAACGTCCTGAGCATAAAGATCGTCTCTTGGCGGCTGCACGTCGTGTAGCCGATGCCACGAGCGATATGATCGATGCTACCAGGGTTCGTTATGGTTTTTTCTCTATCCGGCCAACACCTGTATCAGTCGTCTCTTGATAACGGAAACACCTTGGTTCTCTGGGTGACTTTAAGGCGATTGTAAGTGAGAACCATATTTGGCAGAATAGTGCAGAATGCATTTGTCGCTCAGTTGCCTTTATTGTCAAATCCTAGTAGTGGGTGAGTAACACGGGTAGTGATGCCGATTATCACGTGCACGGTGCTAGTTCGACCCTGCCTCGAACTCAGCAAAGCTCTTATTCCCCTGGGATCCGGAAGTTTTACTAAGCTTGTTTTGGAGAAGTTCACTCTCTGTAATTTAAGTGGGAACAATCTAACCTGGCTATCTCAGGACTCTAGGGAGAATCGAGTTGAACATCATTCAACAACGAAAATGATAGAAAGAATATCTTCAAGCAGCAGCCGAACTCACACGTGAAAAGTTCGGGGATCGTCGCGGATGATAAATTTTAGGAAAAGAATCGAATGCGGAAAGATCCGTACAACGGATGTGGAAGACGGGTCATGTGAAAAAGAGCTCAACCCCAGTAATAAAAGTGGCGACGTCTTCGTAATGTTAATCCTTTTACGATCATGATCATCTTCTGCTTTCGGACTCGTCGGACCTTGTATCATTGGAGCGCAATCGAAATGCGCATTGAAATCAAGGTTTACGGTCCAAGAGATACGGTAACGTACATATTGAAATCAACACGCGTGGTTCTGAAAGGGTCGTCAAGGTGTTTCGTGACTGAAAAGTAGGTTTTGGTCAATCGTATGCACTAAATAGTTGTTACAATGCAGAAGATTTTTTAATCCTTTTGCGATCGCAGCTATTTTCGAGTATCCGGCTCGTCGGACCGCCTGTGATAGGAGCGCAGTCGAATTGCATATTGATGTCAAGGTATAAGGTACAAAAAGATAAAGCTATAGGCATTGATCAATACCTGAGGAAAGCGCTATGCAAGTGGTGGCCTACCCATACACCAAGTCGGTGCTGCTATCTTCACAGACTGGTTTGATACCAATTTGCCGACTATGGAGGCAGGAAAGACTTAGTGAGCTTAGAGCGTGGGATGGAACCACTGTGTATTACAAGGCACTTCTAACCATTGTGCTGCACACGCCGCCATGAAACGCAGCGGTATTTTCGTTGATTGACTAACTACTAATGTTGGCCTGTTTGATTTTGTTCAAATTATTGACTAATAAGTCGCTCATGAGTCAATTCATGGGTAGAATTCATATTAGGAATGCGAATCGCGACCGACTGAAGCCGAATCGGAGATGGCACTAAGGAATGCTGCTGAGCGTCTGGTGACGGTGACAAATGAGACGACCAGCGAGCAACAAGCGAAGCACATCATGGAGAAGCTGGAGCAAGCCGCACGTCAAACCGCCTACGACGCGACGCAGACTATCGCTGCCGCCAACGCCGCTAAGGTACGATATGTGCTAGTTGAAATCTCCAAATGGTTGTCTTGTATGGTATACCTTCTGTTTGGGTTAAAACTATCGAAACTGTAACTCCCACGTCCGACATTCTATTAACCTCGGCATTGATGGACTTACTTATCAAAACCCATAAGTTAGTATCCAGCGATGATCTCGTGTCCACCGATCCGTCGTTATTTAAGGTCAGACCTATCATTAGTTGTGTGGACGGACCAACGGATAGAACAACGTGGCTAATAACCCTAGTACTTACCCAGTTGTTAAAGTACATTCCAGCCCATCTAACGAACACCCAAATGTTCCTTGATCGTCTACGTAACACGCAACCCAACAACGCGTGCGTGATGGAGTCCTTCGACGTCACCGCCCTCTATACAAACGTGTCGAATGACTCCGCTATGCAAGCCATTCGCGAGCTCCTTATACAATATGATGGAGCAATAAACATGTATGGCTTCTCGATTCAGCAGCTGATGACACTCTTAAAGGAGTGTCTAAACTGCTCAATCTTCAGATGGTCCGGGAGGTATTACGCACAAATGAGAGGGTTGGCAATGGGACAACGACTGGCACCAAGCCTTGTCATTGCATATATGTCTAAGGTGGAAGCACCAGTGATCGACCTCGGGCCGTTACTCTACTGTAGGTATATAGATGACTGCTTGATCGTTTGTTTAACACAAGAAGAAATTGACAAATGTTTCGGGTTGCTGAACGGACAGTCAGAGTATATTAAGTTCACCCGAGAGATACCACGAGAAAATTGGCTTCCATTTCTGAACGTGCAAATTAACCTAAGAGAGTGAAGTCCTGACAGTGAACATAAATAATAAAATCAATATGTTTACTTCTGATATCAATCAATTCTTGGTCGCTAAACTCATATTTCTCCGCAGTATAGCTATGGCTGGTCGTAGGTTTAGGTTTGTCGCATTCGCAGTACATCTCATTGCAATTGTCAGCGAAACCTTTGAAAACCGCGTAGTGAACACAGTATGCCTGATTAGAGCCAGGATTATTGGAATGAGACAAAAAATTTTACTTTTATAATAATAGTGATAGTAGTCTAAGCAGTCTAGGAGTCTAGCAGTCTTAGTCTAAGCAAGTGATGGAAGGTGTAAAACATGCGCCATTGATAATTGGCTTTGACCCAGGTGAAGTAATTTTTCACTGTTGAACTGCTCAGGGGCGGGACCTTGCTCGATGCGTGATTTTTGGGACACTTCGAAGAGTTCTGCTTTGTAAAAGTGTGGACCTTCTCAGTGCGGTTTCGGTAGACTACTTCGTTCAGGAGACGTACAAACGAGCGGAGACCACGGAGCAGCTTCTAGTTGATGACACGCACACCATACTTCGTATCCGTTAATCATCAACACTTTCTCGAAGGAGCGCGTACATATCACGCCTAAACCACACCAATCATCCACGCTTTAACATAGCCATGACCACTCTGTTGTTCTGTACCTAGTCCTGCCGATTCGCACTGCCATGTTCTTCCTTCGATAGGGGTGACATCTTTCATTCTCAAAAATCAGCTGTATTCATCACCTTTCTTTTTTCCTACGAACGCTTTCGCCAACTTTGATTCTATCACATCACATATTTTACTATAAATTGTATAGTTGTGAATTCGGGAGTATAATAAACCCTGATGACCTTAAAAGTGAACTCTACTGTTGGTTTACACGAGTGAATGGGACGTGCGCATAGATGGATCAAGTAAGTGGCGGTGTGCGGTGCTCCTTGGTTATCCGATTGAGAGTCTCTAAGAACGAAGTAAACTACTAATTGGCATGCGTTTATGGAAAAATAACCCTCAAAATTGTCCAAAATTTGTCAACAATCGTTTTCTTTGTCCTAGGAGCTGATAAAGACGAAGACCACCGTTGAAAATTTGGTTTATGAGTGTACAGAGACCGCGGAGCATATTCCAAAGTGAGTTTCGTGAAATATCTATGAATTGGAACTATGGTTTTTAGTGATTTTACTTGTTCGATTTCTTTATAGATTAATAACTTCGATTCGGGAAAGCCAGCAATCACAATCACCTGGCGAGAAATTCCGCTCCCAGAGTCGTCTCATAAGAGACTCTCATCAGGTAAGATCGCTTTCTAATATTCTTTAGTTTTCTCTTCTATGTCACTATATTTTTGTATGAAGTGCTTTTTTCACTAAGTTTCTGTCCAAGTAACCTTATGATGGTATCACAACAATACGCAAGTTTTACAGATTCTCACGCCTGCTACTCGCCTAGTGGAAGTCGCCCGCAACTCAGTGGCTCATGTAAGCGAACCGCATATTGCGTCTAACCTACAGCAGACCAGTAATGAGTTGTCGGCGAACCTTGCTGAATTGAGAACGGCGCTCAATGCAGCACAGCAACTGAACTTCACTCAACAACTGTACCATAGTGAGGAGCTGATCAGGGTGAGTCAATCATTTTATAGGATACTCGCAGGGTGGAAGTCGCCCGCAACTCAGTGGCTCATGTAAGCGAACCGCATATTGCGTCTAACCTACAGCAGACCAGTAATGAGTTGTCGGCGAACCTTGCTGAATTGAGAACGGCGCTCAATGCAGCACAGCAACTGAACTTCACTCAACAACTGTACCATAGTGAGGAGCTGATCAGGGTGAGTCAATCATTTTATAGGATACTCGCAGGGTGGAAGTCGCCCGCAACTCAGTGGCTCATGTAAGCGAACCGCATATTGCGTCTAACCTACAGCAGACCAGTAATGAGTTGTCGGCGAACCTTGCTGAATTGAGAACGGCGCTCAATGCAGCACAGCAACTGAACTTCACTCAACAACTGTACCATAGTGAGGAGCTGATCAGGGTGAGTCAATCATTTTATAGGATACTCGCAGGCTTTAGCTCCAGTTAGTAAAATCAGGTCCGTACTTTTTTTTAGGAACTCGACCAGGAACTGCTGGATGTACAGAAAGCTGCACAATCGAATCAAATAACGCCACCACGTGGAGTGACTGGGCAGACGGCTACTTCACATTTGATGTCGTCTGCCAGACAGGTAGATAAATCATAGCGTATAATTAAAAATAAGGTACCATAACTTTTGGAAACTAGCTTAATGAATGTGCTTGTAACAGGCTTAAACTGGGATTCTGTTAAGGTTGGCAGTAGTATTGCCCAACTTGTCTCGGCAGCAACTAGTAAAGACGAACAGCATATCGGTGCGTCAGCTGTGGAAGCTGCCCAGAGTCTACGTGCATTTGCCGCTGGTGTAACCGAAGTCGTCTCATCGAGAAGCGACATTCAACTGGACTCGTCAGTTTCTCTTGCCTTTGTCGGATTTCTCCAAAGAATTTCGATTTCAGCCCACTTCTTAGGAAGTTTCCTCCTAGGGTCCCTGAGTATTTCCTCTAGGGTTACCATACCTAATATTACGCAGCACCCTATTCTGTTGAATGTTGAAGAAAAACAGTGATATACATCAGGTTCATCGTCTCCTCTCGCTCTGTTATACATGATTCTGGGCGAGTATTCGATCGTGTCCGCGAGCAGGCATCTTCGAACGCTTTGGCTGATGCTGCTAAACAGGTGTATTTTCACTCTAAATTAAGGTTAAAACTTTGCCAGCTACTTTGCTTATAAATTTTTGACAATCTTAGGTGTCCACAAGTCTTCGTCAAGTGATAGCATGCTTACCGGACAATCAGGCAGTTGAGAAGGCGATCACACAGATCCGTACGATCAGCGTGTCGGCGACGGCGCGTGAACCCGATGTTCGCTTCGCAGCGTCGCGCCTCGTCGACGCAACATCGCAACTGGTTCTCTCACTTCGATCAAGGAATACTCATGAAGCGATTAATGCATTTGTGACGACATACACCGATTTCCATATCTCGGTGATCGCTTCTGTGAAAAATCTACCGGTATGTGTTAAGATTCGGTAAAGAAATTGGCAAACAAGGTATGGACCTTTGCTCTAATGAAAAAGGGACGGAAGGAATTGGATCCATAACGAGTTCAGAAGTCCTATAAATATGGCATTAGTACTGTAGCTTAAGAATACAACAAATTGCTTCTATGAATGGTTCTTTGAGTGAACTTCGTCTAAAGATGTGCTTGTGCTAATTGTTTGGCTATTAATCAGATGCATTTCAATGTAGTACATCAAGTGCTAATTTTCAACTATATTCATCTAGCACGGGTTACTGTAGATTCATAAGCAAATTCTAGTTTTGAAAACGGCTCCTCATATATTGGAAATGCCTATGATAACGATTTCAGGATATGGAATCCCGTCGTCGTACTGTAGATAATCTGGAGACAGCTAGAGAGGAATCGGTAGCATTGCTATCTTATGTTAGTACGGCGACAAGTGATATAACACAAACAACTAACGTAACGCAAGCATCACGTAAACTGATTGAAACGGTGAACGAACTCGTTGAACAGGTCGGCGTTGAACAACCGTGGCAACGCGAATGTGACGCCGCATTGCGACAGATCCAAGTGGGACGAAACTCTGTCGACATCACTTGAAATCCGGGAAATTTTTTCTAGACGAGGCATTTCAGGGCATACGCCATCTTACGGAGCACGCTAACGTTCCAGTGAACAACAGCACTTATTTCGGTTGTCTGGACACGATCACCGAGCAGTCTAGACATCTGGGAGAATCCATGACTGGCATCGCTAGAAACGCGAAAGCCGTAGACGCCCGTGCACTATGCACTAATGTCAGGTGAGCTTCTGCCTATGTAATATCTAGTAAGGAAATTAGTCCTCATAGGCCATTTCTTCTTTAAATTGAAAGTGATTTGTCATTGGTATGGAACGAGATCCATATCTGCTTGATTCCGTTTCAGATTACCCATATACGTCATATTTATGACTTTCTGACATCACATCTTTACATTTTGGTCGATTGCAGGCAATCAGCTGATGCCGTATGTTCCGGCATCGCTAGAAACGCGAAAGCCGTAGACGCCCGTGCACTGTGCACTAATGTCAGGTGAGCTTCTGCCTATGTAATATCTAGTAAGGAAATTAGTCCTCATAGGCCATTTCTTCTTTAAATTGAAAGTGATTTGTCATTGGTATGGAACGAGATCCATATCTGCTTGATTCCGTTTCAGATTACCCATATACGTCATATTTATGACTTTCTGACATCACATCTTTACATTTTGGTCGATTGCAGGCAATCAGCTGATGCCGTATGTTCTCTTGCTGAGTCCGCGTCACAAGCCGCCTATCTCATCGGAATCGCGCATCCGAAAAGTGTGAGAGGAGAAGCGGCAATCATTGACGCGAATCGTGTACGTCGCAGTGGATTGTTGGTTCGCCAAGTTTGTGAACGCATCGAACAACAGAACTACACACAAGAACAGATCATTGATGTGAGCTCTCATTTCCCTTATCAGTAGTGAGACTCGTACTATGTAAATTAGTCAACAAAAGTATACGATAATCTTCGATGATATAAAGTGAACTGTGGCGCATGTAGCGCAATGGATGCCCTGCAATGCGCATAGGATCGTGGGTTCTACTTGGTATCATAAGTAAGCACGCCCTTCTTCTTTCTGATGTCGAGAGCTTGGTACCGTACTTATTTCGAAGGATCGGATCGTTTCATTTTCACTCATCGATAAACTTTCCCAAATCAATCATTGGACTTGCCAGATATGCATTCAGTCACCTCTACGATGCTTGGTAAAGTCGAACGTATCATTCAGGGATTGATGAACCACGAACTCACTATTGTGTAAACTATTAAATGTTGATGGCCGTAAACTGGAATAGTAGATGACTATTTTCCTAAATTTCAAGTGGCAGTCATGGAATTACAGTTCAGCTATGTGATTATCAAAAACTGTGATGATAACTTCTATAATGCTGAAATGCAGAGATATTTGCAAAACTCCGGACTGCAGGTGTCTGCGGTGTTATAAATATAACCTCAGTTTAACTGGGTTTAATGCTGATTAGGGTTCCCCAGATCAATCCCGTTGACGGGTGATTACTGATGGTAAAAGATCGATGGGGTATACTGATATGCAATTTATTAAGCCAAACACTTCAATAACACTTATAAATGCCAAAAAGCCCACAATGTATAGCATGCAGGAATGCCCAGACGTCACACACGACCTGGCCCCGTATCTTTGGATCAATTTCTGATGTGGTTCTCAATAGAATCCATCAGTCACTGAGTGATATCGGATTTTTTTTCTCGTTTGGATCTAAAAATTCTCCTTCTTAGTTGTTCCGATTCGCAATGATCTGCTCTGTTCTGTTTTTGAAATACCATGTGCTAATTATCCATTCGCGCTTAGACTTTTTAGTAGAAAACATGGAGTGAATAAATTTTGCTTCTTTCCCGAATATAATCATTTTTCAGTTCCCAGGTTCGACTTTCTATTAACCTCGGCATTGGAATATGAATGCGTAGTTTTCTTGTTCATCAATCGCGAGGTTGTTATACAGCATACATTTACTTCCATAGAAAAACACAATACAATACAACACAACAGTAGCTGACGTTTCGGCAGTATCGCCTTCTTCAGAACATGGAAGGGTATACTGATATACAATTTATTAGGCCAAACACTTCAATAACACTTATAAATGCCAAAAAGCCCACAATGTATAGCATGCAGGAATGCCCAGACGTCACACACGACCTGGCCCCGTATCTTTGGATCAATTTCTGATGTGGGGTGGCGCAGTCATCAACCATATGCGACTATAATCAGCTGTTCTAACCTTCCTCATTGGAAGTCATGTAAAAAACAGTGAATTTTTGAGAAGCTGTTGATAATCTAATTGCCATGGAGTTTTTCGTCTTTTTGTAAGTGTTATCGAAGTATTTGGCGTAATAAATTGTATATCAGTATACCCTTCCAGGCTCTGAAGAAGGCGATACTGCCGAAACGTCAGCTGGTGTTGTGTTGTATTGTATTGTGTGTTTTTCTATGGAAGTAAATGTATGCTGTATAACAACCTCGCGACTGCTGAACAAAAAAACTACGCATTCATAATCATTTTTCCATTTCTGGTAAAACATGGATGTGAACTAGTATTTCGAATATCCTTAGATTGGCTTAGGTTATTGAACTGTAACTATTTCCAGTTTCTGTTGAATAGCCTTTTAAGAATATGTTTTAGTCCAAAGGTAGAACTTTATACTGATGTCGTATTCCAGCTTATCGTCGATGTAGAACGCTGCTCACTCGACATGAGTGGAGCTCAGGGTGAGGTGTCCTCATCGGCTGCTGAGAAGCGAATTCATCAGTCAATTCTTTGCGCGTCACAGAGCCTTGCGGAAAAAGTGGATGAGTTGCGAACAGCAGCCATTTGTAAGGTGATATACTTGATATTACTACTCTGGTGTGATTATTTAGTATTTTTCCAACTCCTTTTTTCTAGGGTGAAGCGTTACCGCATTGTGTGGAAGCGCACTGGGAGACTGTTCAACCGTTAGCAGCATCCGCGTGTGAAGCAGCAGCGATTGCACGAGACAGTCGTCAGCAAGCCGAATTGTTCGACAAATGTCGTACTGTTGTTGAAGCTGAACTTCAAATGATGTACGCTTGTCGAGATGCTGCTGGAAATCCGAAGGTAGTGTAATAGCAACTTAACAAGTCCTCATAATTACTTTAATCCCATTAATTGTAGGCAGTCGAAGCTCATTCACGCGTTGACGAAGCTACAGTACAATTAAAAGACGCACTTGACGACATGAGGAGTACTGTAAGCGCTATTAGTAGCGAGCAGGGTGAGTATGCGATTTTGCCGAATTTGACTGGGAACATACATGTTTTAGTCGTTGGGCAAATAAGAATCAAACCAATAAACGTGTCATGAAAATATATTTGGAATAAAATAAAGGTTGAACACTGTTTTTTATTGTTTGGAAAAGGTATCTTCCAAAGAGACGTCTTAGTCTGTGAAATCGATATGCGTGGCGACAGCCAATTGAATCTATTCGGTGTTTTAACATGTCTGAAGTTATTCCAGGAGTTATCCAAGGCATGGTGGAGACAATTTCGCATTCAATCGCCGGTACCGATACTCTGCAGGCCGCTGCTCATGGAGCGTCGTTTGCTGATGCGCAGACGAAAATTAATACGTATCTTGAGGATATCAGGTGCCGATGATAATTCCAATTTTTTAATGGAAAAATGAAGCATAGCTCTTGTTTCTAGCTCTTACATCCCTAATATTCTCTTTCGACATGAATTGTCTTCTCTTATCCATCTCTTACTATATTTCAGACGATGCGCAACCGATATGCCGTATGCAGAACCACAATCACTTGGTAATATGGCGCTTACCTTAAGTGAAAAGTATCGACTACTGGCTGAAGACGCTAGACAGGTAAGGAAATGCACGTCTTACATCTTATGCAGTATCTACGCTGTACATACATTTTCAGGCGGTTTCTATGCTTCCATCACCTAGTATAGCTCAAAAGCTCAAAGTATCAGTGCAGAAACTTGGCACTTCATGTATAGACGCTGTGAAAGTGGCCGGACAGCGCAGAACTCATCCAACGGATCAGGTCAATTAATTTATTATCAATTTGTCGTTTTCTCTCTTAGCAATCGCGAGGTTGTTAAACAGCATACGTTTACTTCCATGCAATAACACATACAACACAATCGTAACTGACATTTCGGCAGAATCGCATTCTTCAGAGCCTGGAAGGGTACACTAATACGCAACTTACTAGGTCAAACACTTCAACAGCACAAACATAGTGTTGAAAATCTGAGCGATAACTACAAGACCTACGGCTTCTCGAGAAAACCCACCGCTTTTTTCATGTCTTCCACCGAGGAAGAACAGCCGCTCAGAGTCGCATATGGCTGACGACTATAGCACCCCCATCAACGATCGATACGAAGGTAAGGGGCGAGATTATGCGTGATCTCGGTGCATTCCTCCCTGCTATTCATTGTAGGATTTTTGGCATTTATCCAGAAGCCTCGAGGAGTTTGCGCGTTGGTGTTTTAGTATACCGTGCAAGGATAGCGACTTTTATATCAAAATCGTCTCCGCTATGCTTTTGTATCCTATGCGTGCCTAGTGGCGTGCCTTTCCTTGCTTTTCGTTTGCCATCTAGGTGTTCTTTTATGATGATACATAAAGGTCTGCCCATTTCGCCGATCTATTCGTCTCCGCAAGTACCATGAGAGATTGGGTATATCGCACTTGAACTCATGCAGTCACCGTCCCTGCCTTAAGGGCAGATTACGCAATTTTGTGTTTCACATAGACGGTCATACAAGCGGTTACGAACTAACTGGCGACGAAGAGTACACGGTGGTATTTCAATTATCGCTACCGATTTCTCTAGATCTGCCCTTCTTAAGCATCGCTTCATCGCTGCACTTATTTCATCGCTAATGAAGGGCAAGATAAACGGGACTTTGTTTTGGCCAAGCCGTTTCTTTTGGAGCGTCGCTCTCCCTCGAAACTTATCTCTTGGAGTCACAGTTTCGTAGCCATTGGAGATGGCTATTTTCCGACCCAAGTTGCGTGATTCTTTCCTTAGTTCCCTACTTGGGAACACAGAGGTGGCTGTTTGAAACATGTTTCTCACAAGCGCCCTCTTTGTGTGTGAAGGGTGGCAAGAAAGGGAGTAAAGTAATTTATTATCGTCGCTTTCTATGGAAATAGGAGCGTGTGTTACGCAGTGGTTAGAGGAGTGCTGTAATGCACACATGGTCATCGGCTCGATTCCACCACCCAGGGCTCACCAAGCTTTACACCTTCCGTGGTCGGTGCAGTTTTCTCTCTTATTTGGAAAATGGCAGCACTGACTTGATTGATCAGTAGTTCTTCACAGGTTATTCTATATGCCAGATGTGCGCTCACTAATCTCTAACGGTGCTTGATGATGTCGAATGCATGCGTATCTCTCGGTATTGATCAACGCCAAACACTTTATCCTTCCATCAAATGTGCTTATTGTCATTGTTTTTAGCGCACACATCGTGAGCTAACTGATAGTACACGTGTTGTTGTGGAACGTGTGAATGAAGTACTGGCATCACTTCACGAAGGCTCTAAAGGCACACAAGCCTGCATAAATGCGGCGAATACCGTATCCGGAATTATAGGCGATCTAGACACGACTATATTATTTGCTACAAGTGGAAGTTTGAACTTTACTGGCGAGCAGCATGATTTCAACGAGCACAGGTGAATAAGATTCAGTTGATTTCTACTAACGCCTTTTGTCCTTTTATCATTTATTGAGCCTTATTAAATCCAGGCTGTTTAGAGTAGCGATCATTAAGACGGCGAAAGCGCTCGTTGAGGACACCAAAGCCCTAGTTGCTGGGGCGGCATCCAACCAGGAACAGCTGGCAGTTGCAGCGCAGAATGCTGTGCGAACCATTATCAATCTATCCGATGCGGTTAAAAACGGTGCCGGCAGTCTTCCGAGTTCGAACTCTGAGGCGCAGGTACGCGGTTAACCCGGAGAGTATATCTCTGAGTGCGACTGGTGAGATTTTGTTGATTATCGCAGGTGCTTGTGATACACGCTGTTCGTGACGTGGCGGCGTCGTTGTCGGCGTTAATTCAAGCAACGAAGAACGCTTCGGGACGTTCGCTTCATGACCCAGCTATGGGTTATCTGAAGGAAGCGGCTAAGGCAAGTTCATCTTTGATGGCTTGTCAGATTCTGAAGATTTGACGGATCATGAAGCGTCGTTTGTCACCAAACTTAATGCTCTGTTTCAAATAAAAATTTGAAGCGTGTTAAAACACATGGAATACAAGAAAGCAATAGTACATTGATGATTCATTGGATCATTCAGTACAATGGAATTTGATTTTTTCTAAGTCTGGCGTAGTAAGATGGAATAGCACTAGAGCAAAAGGAAGATGAACAAGGGCTGAACGCTATTGAATGGATAGACATGATTATGGAAGAGATTCATTCAATCTACCGCTGTTTAGAGTTCTTAAAATCATTTCGAAATTTCAGACCATGGTTTCAAATGTGACATCATTGCTAAAGATCGTTAAGACTGTAGAAGACAAGACTCAGCAAGGCACAAGGGCGTTAGAAGCAGCTATAGACGCCATAGGAATCGAAATCAAGGTTCATGAGAGTATTTTAATGCAGTGTTGCTACATATTGAAAATATTGATATGAATACGATGGAATTATTCCCTACATGGCTAAACTAGGAATCAATGATGATCCTTTTCCAGACATATGACCATGAAACTGGTGAAGGCACATCGGGCCCAATAGGTGCTACACCAGAGCACTTAGCCCGTGCCACAAAGCGCGTCACCGACGCTACAACTCGTCTGGCCGGTGCTGCACAGACTCTGCAACAGAGCGATGTGATAGCTGCTGCGAATATGGCACGAGCAGCAGTCAGTGAACTGCTTATAGTATCGCGAGCAGCTGCTGCTGATGCCGATTCGCCTGAGTCCAGATATAGAACACTGGATTCAGGTCGTGACGTGGCAACTCAGGTGAGGTGGAGTATTACCTGAGTGGACTGTTCAACTAATCGATCCGATCTGTCTACTCCTTATCGCAGTTATGTCTCACCTATTCAGGTGCGAGGTTTGCTTGTCGCCCTGCACACAGTACTGGCTCGAAACGCGGATCAGTCTTCGCGTCAATTGCTACTCGATGCTTCAAGAGGAGTTGCACGAGCAGTGAGAGATCTTATAGGATGCAGCGAGTTATTGAAGGTGGTGACAATGTTTGTGAAGAAGTTGACATATGACTCTTGGTCTTTGTTAAGAAGAGATAATCTATATCAAATGCTATCTAATTATATAGTGAATCAGTTTACACATTTGCAGGGTGACACATGGGCTGATCACTCTGATCCAACTGTTATTGCCGAGAATGAATTGATGGGAGCAGCAAGTTCAATTGAGGCTGCTGCTGTAAAATTGGCAGAACTTCGTCCGCGAGTACAGCCGGTTCGTCTGATCAGAATATTCTGCTACTGTTCCTGTTCAACGTATCTTTTTATTCCTGGCATATGAAGTTTACTTCCGCAATTTTTCTCTTTCCGTCTTTTGTCCATGCTTAACCCCACCTACCATCCACCTTTGGTCGCCTTAGCTCTGATATGTCTGGTATTCTTGGGTTCAATGACAACCAGAACTATTAGACATATCGAAGATCGGGTGTACCTTCCGCACTGGTCTTTAACCTTCTTCTCTTTTTCGCTTTAATAATGGTCTGTTTTCCTCTTTTCGTCACAACGGCCAATGTACATAAATTTTCAGAAAACCGATGGGAATTTAGCATTTGATGAACAAATTCTGAGCGCTGCGAAGTCAATCACAGCTGCCGTACAAACGCTGGTTAAAGCTGCATCGTCGGCCCAAAGAGAACTCGTGGCTCAAGGTAAACTGAGGCCTGGTGCTACACCTTTTTCTTTTTTTCTTTTACTGAACATGGACAAGCTTTAACTTATGGTTCGTATACGAGGATTTCATTAAATAGCGGTTGATCTACACGGTGAATTTTACTCGTGAAATAAATGCATAGTGGATAACGAGAACGATAAATATTGATTACTGGCGTAGTGAGAGTTGTTTTAAGGATACATAGCCTACCATCACTCTTTCGTTGGGAGAGGCGGGAAAAATGGGATTTTGATGAGTTCACAATACCATCAGAATTTTTATTTGGACTAGAAATCAGTCCTACTCGTACTCCTTAATTGGCACTCATAAAATTTGACCGGTTAACTGAGTGTATTTTTTAAAGAGTCTATACGTTCGCCGTGATTTTAGGTCGTCTCGACCATCCACAACAGCACAGCGAAGATTATCAGTGGTCTGAGGTGGCTGTTAAGCTCTTTTTTTCTCTTTGATCATAATTTTTCTCATAATCGTATGTTTAACCATTCAGGGTTTGATAAGTGCAGCGCGATTTGTCGTTGCCGCAGTTCATCAGCTTTGTGAAGCAGCGAATGCTCTCGTGCAGGGTCAAGCTAGTGAGGAGAAGTTGATCTCTGCCGCCAAACAGGTGTGTTTCTGAAGCATTTTCGTTTCTTTCTGCACTTTCTCTTTTGAAATGTGTTGATGTCATAAAGTAAAATAACTAAAGGTGGCAGCGTCAACTGCTCAACTACTAGTGGCCTGTAACGTGAAAGCCGACATGGATAGTCAGGCCAGGAGAAGACTGCAAGCCGCCGGACATGCTGTTAAGGTAGATTTTACTACGGTGGCATTTTTTGTTCTTTTAATGTGGTTATATAGTTATATATTATTGAAAAATTTTTTGGTTTTTGCTGTGGTCTACAGATCGTAGCAGAAATTTCCACTATTCTTGCCATGTAGACTAACATGTAGGAATTTTTTTAAAGGAAAAGAAGAGTGAATGGTATTATGACTTATTTCGTTCATTTATTGGCGCGTAGTTCATACCGCGCACTTGCTTGGGTAGTTTGGTGATTGTAGTTCTTTTCTATGGTATATAACAGGATTAGCTTTCAGTGTTTGCAAATATCTCTTCTTTATTGTTAGTAGTCAGGTATCGTTTTGTTTTCAGACTGCCACAGAACGTCTGGTCAGTTCTGCTAGACAGAGTGTGGTAGAGGACGAGCGGAACATTATCATCTCTGATCGCCTGGTCAGCGGCATCGCACAGGTTTGTGTAACATTTTCTCCTAAACATGATTCTCTTTTCGCTTAATGGATTGAGCGTATTTCTGAATTTAAGCAATAAAACAGTGATCGGTTAATTTCCAATAATAGGCCGACATAACGTTCTTCAGAAGAGGGCAAAGGCGCCGAAACGTTAGCCGAGTAAAATTTTGATAGCCACCGCATCTTAGTTTATCAGTGGATAAACAAACATTGATTATTCATATGTAATTTAAATAAAAGTTGGTCCCTAAAACATGGGCTCTTTTGTCTGCCTTCATTGTCGATGACCTAAATTGAGTCCCTTTTTGATTTGATTACACTGACTCGTGAAAAACGATAATTTGACTGAACTTTGTGGGGCTGTGTTTCGTTAAGCCTTGAGGAATACGTGAAGTAGTTTTGTAAAGGACAAACCTAGATTTGCAGAATGGAGGAGTTTTTCGCGCTGTTTTTATTACTTTTTTCTTTGTGATAAACGACGTATGAAGCAAAGTAGGCTATCCAGATAGTTACGGTAATAGCTGGTAGGCATAAAAAGGATAAAGCTCTAGGCGTTGATCAATCCTTCAGGGAAGCGCCATGCATTTGACTTCATTAAGTATCGTTGGAAGTGATTGCATATCTTGCCTTTACAATGACTCCCGGTGGTCTACCGATGTTTCGAGCCAGTGCTGATATCCTCCCAGACAAGTCTGGTATCAATTTGTCGACCCCTGAGGGATGGAAGGCTTGGTGGGTCATGGGCGCGGGCATCGATTCTACGTTTGTGTTATAGTGGCGTCTCCAATCACTGTGCCACAGCGCCCGGTAGGCAAAGTGAGTTGAATATCGAATATATAAAATATAATATGAATATATAAATACAGTCTAATAATATATTGAATATCCCCGTTTCGTCTTTTTGATAATCTGTCTTGTTTATTCCAGGTGATGGATGCACAAGAACAGGTTTTACGTAAGGAGAAAGAACTCGTTCATGCCAGGGAACGTCTTGCAAATCTCAACAAAGCGAGATACGAACGTGGAGTATCACCAGATCAGTAACTTGGCCATAGTTTCACATCTAACATTGCTTTCTCACTGGAAGTGCCATTCACCGTCTAGGAAGACGCCTTTTCCGCATCTTCTCTTTACTTTACTGCCGTTTTTTTCTGTTACTTAATGATATTGATTGTACATAGGCTTTTTCTATCCACCTTATACTAACTGACATATCGCATATCGTTCGTTACAATTGAATTTTTCCGCTCTCAAAAAACTACTAGCCGTAATCGTGCTATTTCAGCCCATCTAACTTCATATTTGTGCCTTGGCTTCCTTGATTCTGCCAACAGCAGCTGATTTTGCAGTGCTACGGTTTACATTTATAATTTTTTTTTATCACTAACTGCTATGCTTGTCCTTCGCAACATCCATTTTTTTTCGTTATCCGGGCAACATATTCATCATATACATGTTTTTTCCTGTTTGCTCGAAAAGTTAGAGTGACAACGATTTTTCCAATCGATATTTTATCGATTTTATTTTGTTATTTTGCATAATAATGAAAGATTCTATTCTGTTTATGCTGCGGTAGAAGAAAAAAACGTTGATATTTTCTTGCCAGCACCACCGACCCGTTTGATTTTTGCTCAATGAGATACATAACTTCCATGTTATCGTTAGATGTGAGACTTTGAAGGAAGTTTTACCACCCTAGATATTGAGCAATGAACAAGCTGGGGACAAGAACTATTTTAACTGCAAGAGAACTCGGCAGTCCTTCGAAATAGTGAAAAATATGGGTTAAGTGGATAGAAGTAATGCATATTAAGGAAGAAGGGTAAAGCCTTAAGCCTTCGTCGTTAATCAATTCATTGTAAGCCATTCGATTACATTTACTATCGTAGAGCTGATTGAGTGGTTCTAGCGCTGTATTAAATCAGTGCTTTCATGTTTTTACACAAGTGCAATACCAATTTGCTGAAGCCGAAGGTATCAGGGCTTTGTTAGCCTGCGTACGCGATGGAACGAAAGGCCAAGCATGAATTGCGGTGCACCACTGAACACCGCTCCACATTCGTCACTACTGCTCACTACCCGCTTAGCTCTTCAAACGGTGAAAGTTTGGTATCGAATCGGCAGCTTTAAGGTAGAAATCAGATACCTGGGCTCACTATAGGTAATTTTTGAGGAAGCGCTTTTTGGCTATCATTGTGGAATGTTATATCGAAAAGCCGAAACTAAGCAAATCACGATTCACGCGAACAAAAGAAAAAATCCTATGTTCTTACTTTCGAACACGAAGGATTGTGGGGTATGGTTGCATTTGCCTACGTATCGAATATCTTTTGAATGATAATCGATTTCTATGGGACGATAGTGGCTTCGTGACCTAATTTACGTTCAACTTGGACGTCTAAATGACGGGGCTTAAACTTGTTTACGAAAACTGGGCTAGCAGTATGATGCCTTTGGTGTCCGTCAATCAAGCCGATATCATGGGAAACCCCGGAAGGCTGGTATACGGACAAACTAGTTACTTTTGCATCACCTGATGATCAAAAAAGTTGGGAGAATTGGAATGGAAAGGAAAGAAAGGTGGTGGAAGACTCGTCGAAGACAACTGGGAACCGTTTCTTCACCATAAATTTTGTTTTTTGACAATAGTTCTTATCCAGTAAAATCAAACGTACACGCAACATTACACGAAAATGATTCTCGTACATTGCGAAGAAATCAATGAAGCAGATGTTTTGGGAGAAAGTTTTCTTAGAAAACTATTCTTCGTGAAAACCACATAAGCTATGGGCAGCTTATTGGTCACCTCATTAAACTGGTGGAAGAATGAGCGGTTCTATTCAAAATCTTTGCCATGAAAGCACTTTGTTGAGCTTGTAGAGTCTCAGTGAGATCTAAGTTGACCTCAACTTTGTAAATACACCCGAACCTTAGAAATAGGTTTCTTTTCAACTCAACTGTTTTCCGAAATTGGATGGACCGATGGAACATGAATCGAACGGATCTATCAACTTCATTACCAAACTGGTGTCTATCAAGGTGATGACAAATTCGACAGCAGGTTTATATTGCCTGTTAGATATCACTATGAGATTTTCTACAAGACGGCAGGTGTTATTTACGGCTTCGAGTCCGATTTTGGAGTAAACTTATTTCTTAAGGCATCGACTTCCTGTCATAGTTGATGTTTTACTTCTGTAAATTCTGGTAATTGTCAGCCAAGCCCTCAATAAGGGAACTACCGTTCGACAACTCTTCAAATCGTTTCCGCTGGCTTTTTTAAAAATAAAATCATCCAAAAAAGCTTCCAAAAAGTAGAATAGCAAATGGATATTCAAAAGAAAAAACAGCACTTTACTATAGTATCAACTAAATAAGAGAGTGAATAAGAAAGTGGTAGTTGATCGCCATGCTACGAATTCACAAAAAAAATCGAAGAAAAGAAGATATACATTGGTGCTGGATTCTCAGAATAAGATTCTCTCTAAGAATCGAAACAACACAGGAAAAACATGTCCTTTTCACATGGAAGCAGTTCTGGTCTAGAATTAACCAAGCCGATAAACTAACGAATGAGATTGGTTCTTAGACTCTTTGACAAGATATGTCCAGCTGGATACGGTTACCATTATATAGTAACAATAATGATAACAGGAACAAGAACTTAAGAGAACTGAACAAACACAGCTTCATCGTTTACGTCTGATGAGTTTGAGTTAGGGAAAGAAAGGACGTTGTTAAGTAGACGGGAATAGAAATCAATGACGAGAGAAGAGTACCAGAGAATAAATGCGGAGTAGAGAACAAAGGATTCATAATGAGAAATGGAAAGAAAATGCTGTATAAATATGTAAAAATGTGAAAGAAAAACAATGTGGGCAGATTCTGGACCGAGCCCTTCGCGACCTCTTCAATTTCATAACTCCAGTGGAAGATCATGTTCGATTCAATCGACATTTAAGAAACAATGGTTTTCATAAGCAACAATGAGCTACTACTTCTCCTAGGAAGTGAGCTGGCACTAGACGATTTCTGAAATTTACCAATGCAAATATTTTGCATAGTTCATTATAACTAACACTAATTGAAATTCTACCATCAGTTCGCACTCTGCTACGCATATGTGCAAACACACACACACACACACACACACACACACACACACACACACACACACATACACACACACACATATGCACACATACATACACACACACACACACACACACACACACACACACACACACACACACACACACACACACACACACACACACACACACACACACACACACACACACACACACACACACACACACACACACACACACACACACACACACACACATCACACATCACACATCACACATCACACATCACACGGATGCACATGTCTTTATATTCACTTATACATAGGCACACATGAATATGGATACATGCTTGAAGATGCACATAACATGCATTAAAGAAACTTACCATGGTGAATGACAAAACTCAATGTCTTCCGGATTCTTAAACTAAAATTTGTTCGTCATATGTCACAGATCGTTCTCTAACGTGACAACTTTCTGTTTATATAATAATTTCTTATGAAACTCGTTTCTTTGACATACTGATTTCTCTGGCTTGTCATGATAGGTGTTTACGGCTTCGACGTCAAACTTAAACATTTCCACAGCACATGAGTAGGCCTTTGGCGTCAGCTTGATTACGGTATGCAGCGGAACATCGAGATACGGTAATTCATCTGGACACTTATTGGTGAAATACGCAAGGATACATCGCAATACCGTCTGAAGTAGCATAATCTTTATTGAATAGGATGACATGGATATTGTGACAAAAATGTCCCTATGCAATTTTAGTCTAATTATTTAATAACAGTTACTACAGTGTAGATAGGACATGGTTTAGGTAAAAGTAAAAAATTAATTAAATTACGCTAATATACTCTATTCCGGCTCATCAAAACCCTAAAAAAATATAGTTTAAAATGGGTGTGAAGGTGAAGGTAAGGTAGTTTGGCTGGCACTTATAGCAACATCATTTCGCTTGTGACATTGTTCGAAACGTTCGTAATCCAAAAAGAACGCTGGTTAGCGTAAGTAGAAGGATTGATCACCAACTGATTTTGAGAAAAAGATACCTTTAGAAAACGTTGTTTTGGTCCTAAGAATCAATTCATGCTCCAGGAAGGACTGTCTCCCGATATTAGAGCTCTCCACTTATGGGAAGTCGATATGATGACTAACTTAGCTCCAGAGCTGAAGAACTGGATACTCAAACAACCGTTGCGGGTGTTGGGACGTAACGAAACTGCAGAAATCACCAAAATATGAGCACATTTTTTTGAAGTTGTCCATTTTTTGATGACATCCGTCTCAAAAAAATAAAACGAGGTGTAAGCAATCTGGCCGTAGATGATTAAATGAAAAAGGTAAATCTCCTGGCAATGATCAATCAATGAGGGATGCACCATGAATTCGACTTCATTAACCATCGTCCGAGGTGAATGAATGCATATTTGGCCTACATAATGACTTATAGTGGCCTACCGACGTATTGAGCCATTGCCGTATCCTTCCATATATGTCTTGTACCAATCTGCCGATTCCAGAGGGATCCTGGGCTTGGCGAGCCTCCGGCGTGGGGATCGATCCCATGTGTATGGCAGGGCTTCTCCGACCACTGTGCTACACATGCACCGACCGTATATGAATGGCAAGAAACAAGTCATCCGGGCATATAAATAAAGAGCACCTCATAGGAGCCGTTAACTAATGTGGTGCAAAAATCTGGTATGCGGCAGGTTCGAGAGCTAATGAAATCAAAGACTATTAGTCTATTAGTTAGTGATAAGTGTGGAGAGTTTGTAGTACTTCCTCGCCAGTTAGATTTCAATATAACGGAACATATGGGCCTCTTAAAGATCTGTTTAAGCTGCAAGGTCTTCAGATGGTCTGGGAAATATTACACGCAAATGAGAGGGCTGGCAATGGGGCAGCGGTTGGTATCATGTAAAAAGCGTGCGTTCATTTCTAGAATACAAGCCCCGATTATCGACCACCGGCCGCTACTCTACTGCAGATATATAGATGGTTGTTTTGTCACCTTCTCCAATCATGAGGAGATGGACAAATGCTTTGAACTATTGAATGAGCAGTCTGCGCATAATAAATTCACCCGGTCTTCCATTTCTTAACGTTCAAATCAACTTATCAAGTAGCGGTTATATGAAAAAGTGGTATCGAAAACCCAGTAACAAAAACATCCTGGTTGAATTCTTTTCTTTCCATCCATCACACACAAAGAGAGCGCTTGTAAGAAATATGTTTCGAACAGCTCCCTCTGTGGACAAAACCCGAGAACTAGAGGAAGAATCACGCGACTTGGCTCGGCAAATAGCCACCTTCAATGGCTACGAAGTAGTTATCGCACGAGATAAGTTTAGAAGGAGAGCGACGCGCCGAAACGAAACACTTGGCCAAAGAACGTCCCGTTTATGTTTCCCTTCATTAGCGATGAAGTAAGCATAGCTATAAAACGATACCTAAAAAGAGCAGGTCTAGAGGATTTGGTAGCGCTAGTTGAAATACCACCGTATCCTCTACGTCGTCAGTTAGTTCGTAACAGCTTGTTTGACCGTCTATGCGAAACAACAAATTGCGTAATTTGCCCTTACGGTAGGGACAGTGACTGCATGAGTACAATGTGTCCAGGTACGCTATACCTGATCTCGTACAATGATCGCGGAGATGAATATATTAGCGAAACGGGCAGACCCTTGTGTATCCGTATAGAAGAACACCTAAATATGAACGAAAAGCAAGACAACGTACTCCACTAGGCACGCAAAGGATACAAAAGCATAGCGGGGACGATTTTGAAGTTAAAGTCAATATCGCACAGGAGACTAAGACGCCAACTCGCAAACTTCTTGAGGCTATTTGTATAAATGCGAAAAATCCCGCAATGAATATCAGGGAGGAATGCCCAAAGGTCACACGCGACCTGATCCCGTATCTTCGGATCAATTTCTGATGTGGGGTGGAGCAGTCAACAACTATATGCGACTATAATCAGCTGTTCTAACTTCCCTCATTGGAAGTCATCTAAAAAGCGGTGTTTTTCGAGAAGCTGCTGATAATCTAATTGCCATGAAGTTTTTCGTCTTACCGTAAGTGTTATTGAAGTCTTCGGCCTGATAAATTGTATATCAGTATACCCTTCCAGGCTCTGAAGAAGGCGATACTGCCGAAACTTCAGCTACTGTTGTATTGTACTGTGTGTTTTCCTATGGAAGTAAAGTAAATGTATGCTGTATAACAACCTGGCGATTGCTGAACAAGAAAACAACAGAAGCAAAGGGACGAATCCTAGACACTGGTGCGCCAAATAGTCATTTCAAATGGTTACGAAACTGTTCCTCGTACAGGAGACTAAGACATCAACTCGCAAACTCCTTGAGGCTTTTTGTATAAATGCGAAAAATCCCCCAATGAATATCAGGGAGGAATGCCCAAAGGTCACACGCGACCTGACGCCGTATCTTCGGATCAATTTCTGATGTGGGGTGGAGCAGTCAACAACTATATGCGACTATAATCAGCTGTTCTAACTTCCCTCATTGGAAGTCATGTAAAAAGCGGTGTTTTTCGAGAAGCTGCTGATAATCTAATTGCCATGAAGTTTTTCGTCTTACCGTAAGTGTTATTGAAGTCTTCGGCCTGATAAATTGTATATCAGTATACCCTTCCAGGCTCTGAAGAAGGCGATACTGCCGAAACTTCAGCTACTGTTGTATTGTACTGTGTGTTTTCCTATGGAAGTAAAGTAAATGTATGCTGTATAACAACCTGGCGATTGCTGAACAAGAAAACAACAGAAGCAAAGGGACGAGGGAGACACTGGTGCGCCAAATAGTCATTTCAAATGGTTACGAAACTGTAGCCTCTCGTTATAGGTATCAAGGAAAAACCACGCACTAGAGCGATAATTCTTGCGAAAATAGGGCTCCGTTCCTCTAGCACTTTATTTCAAATAAAATAAGAGCAACCATAAAACGTTGCTTAATAAGGGCTCATCTAGAGAATTCCGTAAGAGTGATAGAAATACCATCGGACATTCTAAGACGTCAGCTAGTTCGCAACCGCCTGTATGACCTTCTATGTATAACCAAAAACAGCAAAATTTGCCTTAACTGTAGAGACGGTGATTGCATGAGCTCGGGTACGGCCTATCTGATCTCTTGTGAAGAGTACGGGGACGAATACGTTGGCGAAAGGGGTAGACCGCTCTGCTTCCGCATAAAAGCGCACCTAGTCGTAAATCTAAATTAAAACAAAGCACTCCACTAGGCGCACATAGGATGCAGGAACACAACGAAGAAAATTTTGAAGTAGTAGTCACTATCTTCACGCCGAATCGAAAACATAGGCGCGTAAAACTCTTTAAGCGTTTTGTATCAATTCCAAAAATTCAAAAATGAACTCTAATAAACGGTAGGTGTTTAAATGAAGCTGTTTCTTATGCGAATGCAAAGTTTTTCGCCAAGTTTTATCTACTAGGGTAATGAAAGTGTTTGGCTGAGTAGATTGCATATCAATCTGACCGTTCCAGGCTCTGAAGAAGGCGAAACCGCGAAAACGTCAGCTATTGTATCCAAATAAATTCTATGATAACAACCTCATGTCTACATAGTGAAGAAAAACATCCAATTATCAATCAATGCCGAGCTTAACAGAAAGTCGATTTTGGGAATTGCTACGTTAACTAATGATTTCCGCTTAACAGGAAAACCACCACAATGGTGACCGAACGTCTTCGTGATGGCGTTACTAATACAATGTGCACCTCTTCACACAGCTCAGTCGAAAAGAACTATTCAGTAACTTCGACGTAAGACTAGTACTTTACTTACTCATATCTGCTTGAATGAGGCAAAGAACATAAATGTGATGACATGGGCCTAGCTTATTTGTGAGAAAAAATAATAAAGGTAAGACAGAATTAAAAAGTTAGAAAAATAAATTAAAAAATGAAAGTAAACACAAGAAGCGTAGTCAGAAATGCCCTACTATTTTGGGTTAATGTTACCAAGGAGCAGTTTATGTCAACAATTAGTCCCAACTTCTCGTTAATTTAAGGGACAACTTGCTTTATTTATATTTACGTTTTCAGGATCGACTTTCTATTAACCTCGGCATTGGAATATGAATGCGTTGCTTTCTTGCTCAGCAGTCGCGAGGTTGTTATACAGCATACATTTACTTCCATACAAAAGCACACAATACAATACAACAGTAGCTAACGTTTCGACAGCATCGCCTTCTTCAGAGCTTGGAAGGGTATACTGATATACGATTTATTAGGAAAAGGCATTAGGCATCAGGCAAAACACTTCAATAATACCTACAAAGGACGAAAAACTCCATGGCAACTACATGATCAACAGTTTGTCGAAAAACTCACCGCTTTTTACATAACTTCCAATAGGAAAGGTTAGAACAGCTGATTATAGTCGCATATGGTTGATGACTGCGCCACCCCACAGAAATTTACTCGAAGACACGGGGGCAGGTCTCGTGTGACCTCTTGGTATTCCTCACGGTTAATCATTGCGGGATTTTTCGTATTTATCCGAAAAGCCTCAAGGAGTTTGCGCGTCGGTGTCTTAGTCTCCTGTGCGAGGATATTGACTTTAGCTTCGAAATCCTCTCCGCTGTGCTTTTGTATCCTATGCGTGCCTAGTGGGGTACTCTGCCTTGCTTTTCGTTCCTATTTAGGTGTTCTACGGATATACAAGGGTCTGCCCGTTTCGCCAATATATTCATCTCCGTGATCATTAGCAGTCGCGAGGTTGTTATACAGCATACATTTACTTCCATACAAAAGCACACAATACAATACAACAGTAGCTAACGTTTCGACAGCATCGCCTTCTTCAGAGCTTGGAAGGGTATACTGATATACGATTTATTAGGAAAAGGCATTAGGCATCAGGCAAAACACTTCAATAATACCTACAAAGGACGAAAAACTCCATGGCAACTACATGATCAACAGTTTGTCGAAAAACTCACCGCTTTTTACATAACTTCCAATAGGAAAGGTTAGAACAGCTGATTATAGTCGCATATGGTTGATGACTGCGCCACCCCACAGAAATTTACTCGAAGACACGGGGGCAGGTCTCGTGTGACCTCTTGGTATTCCTCACGGTTAATCATTGCGGGATTTTTCGTATTTATCCGAAAAGCCTCAAGGAGTTTGCGCGTCGGTGTCTTAGTCTCCTGTGCGAGGATATTGACTTTAGCTTCGAAATCCTCTCCGCTGTGCTTTTGTATCCTATGCGTGCCTAGTGGGGTACTCTGCCTTGCTTTTCGTTCCTATTTAGGTGTTCTACGGATATACAAGGGTCTGCCCGTTTCGCCAATATATTCATCTCCGTGATCATTGTACGAGATCAGGTATATCGTACCTGAACTCATGCAATCACCGTCCCTGCCGTAAGGGCAAATTACGCAATTTGTTGTTTCGCATAGACGGTCATACAAGCGGTTACGAACTAACTGACGACGTAGAGGATACGGTGGTATTTCAACTAGCGCTACCGAACCCTCTAGACCTGCTCTTTTTAGGTATCGTTTTATAGCTATGCTTACTTCATCGCTAATGAAGGGAAACATAAACGGGACGTTCTTTGGCCAAGTGTTTCGTTTCGGCGCGTCGCTCTCCTTCTAAACTTATCTCGTGCGATAACTACTTCGTAGCCATTGAAGGTGGCTATTTGCCGAGCCAAGTCGCGTGATTCTTCCTCTAGTTCTCGGGTTTTGTACACAGAGGGAGCTGTTCGAAACATATTTCTTACAAGCGCTCTCTTTGTGTGTGATGGATGGAAAGAAAAGAATTCAACCAGGACGTTTTTGTTACTGGGTTTTCGGTACCACTTTGTCATATAACCGCTACTTGATAAGTTGATTTGAACTTTAGAAATGGAAGCCAGGTCTTTTTCGTTTTCTCCCGGGTGAATTTAATATGCGCAGACTGCTCATTCAATAATTCAAAGCATTTGTCCATCTCCTCCTGATTAGAGAAGAGACAAAACAACCATCTATATATCTTCAGTAGAGTAGCGGCCGGAGGTCGATAATCGGAGCTTCTATTCTAGAAATGAACGCAATGGCGAGAGTTGATGCCAACCGCTGCCCCATTGCCAGCCCTCTCGTCTGCGTGTAGTATTTCCCAGATAATTTGAAGATCATCTCTTTTTTTAGACACTCTTTTATGAGAGCGATAAGCTGCTGAATAGACAAGCCACGCATCTGTAATCCTCCTTGATGTTTAACAAGAAGTTCGTGGATGGTTTGCATTGCGGAGTCATTCGGTGCGTTGGTGTAGAGTGCGGAAACATCGAAAGACTCCATCATGTACGCGTTGTTAGGAGACCCGTTGCGTAGACGTTCCAGGAACATTTGGGGGTTCGTAAAGTCAGCTGGGATATGGCTAAGCACATGGGTATGTATTCGGCCTAGAAACCACGTTATTCTATCCATTCGCCAGTCTACACAACTGATAATGAGTCTAGCCTTGTAAGAGAGTGGATTGGTAGACGCGAGATCACCGATGACATTAACTTGTGTTTTAGTAAGTAAGTATAAAACGAGACATGTTGATCGATCTATTTTTAAATGCGAAATAACGGATGGTTTTAAGCCCGCCGTCTTTCCTATTTGACCCACTCATTGTTAAGTTTTCGGTATTCTCTTTTGTATTCCTTTTCAGACGATAGGCGATAAAGGGTAACATCACTAAGATGTTCCTCCGTTATCCTAACATCTAACTGCTGAGGAATAACTACGAACTCTACCCCTTTATCACTAACTGATTGTCTAATGGTCTATCACCTGTATCACCTGTAGGCCCGTTGACCGTCGAGTAACTCGAGCGGGCGCCAGTAAATCCTCCATTTTCCCCTACCGCGTGCAAGAGTAGCCCAGTGGGTTTGCTCGCTTTAGAGACTCGTCGAGCATCATATCTTTCCTCTAGGCTTTTCGTGAAAAACTCTGACCATCGGGTCGGTGGTCTTCCTGCAGTACGTTTGACATCCCGAGGAATCCAGTCACTAACAGCCCTTGTCCATCGGTTATCATTCATACGCATTACGTGTCCGGCCCACCTTATCTTCAACTGTTTGGCGTATAGAACGGCATCTTTGATTTTCGATCGCTTTTGTACACAGAGGGAGCTGTTCGAAACATATTTCTTACAAGCGTTCTCTTTGTGTGTGATGGATGGAAAGAAAAGAATTCAACCAGGACGTTTTTGTTACTGGGTTTTCGGTACCACTTTGTCATATAACCGCTACTTGATAAGTTGATTTGAACTTTAGAAATGGAAGCCAGGTCTTTTTCGTTTTCTCCCGGGTGAATTTAATATGCGCAGACTGCTCATTCAATAATTCAAAGCATTTGTCCATCTCCTCCTGATTAGAGAAGAGACAAAACAACCATCTATATATCTTCAGTAGAGTAGCGGCCGGAGGTCGATAATCGGAGCTTCTATTCTAGAAATGAACGCAATGGCGAGAGTTGATGCCAACCGCTGCCCCATTGCCAGCCCTCTCGTCTGCGTGTAGTATTTCCCAGATAATTTGAAGATCATCTCTTTTTTTAGACACTCTTTTATGAGAGCGATAAGCTGCTGAATAGACAAGCCACGCATCTGTAATCCTCCTTGATGTTTAACAAGAAGTTCGTGGATGGTTTGCATTGCGGAGTCATTCGGTGCGTTGGTGTAGAGTGCGGAAGCATCGAAAGACTCCATCATGTACGCGTTGTTAGGAGACCCGTTGCGTAGACGTTCCAGGAACATTTGGGGGTTCGTAAAGTCAGCTGGGATATGGCTAAGCACATGGGTATGTATTCGGCCTAGAAACCACGTTATTCTATCCATTCGCCAGTCTACACAACTGATAATGAGTCTAGCCTTGTAAGAGAGTGGATTGGTAGACGCGAGATCACCGATGACATTAACTTGTGTTTTAGTAAGTAAGTATAAAACGAGACATGTTGATCGATCTATTTTTAAATGCGAAATAACGGATGGTTTTAAGCCCGCCGTCTTTCCTATTTGACCCACTCATTGTTAAGTTTTCGGTATTCTCTTTTGTATTCCTTTTCAGACGATAGGCGATAAAGGGTAACATCACTAAGATGTTCCTCCGTTATCCTAACATCTAACTGCTGAGGAATAACTACGAACTCTACCCCTTTATCACTAACTGATTGTCTAATGGTCTATCACCTGTATCACCTGTAGGCCCGTTGACCGTCGAGTAACTCGAGCGGGCGCCAGTAAATCCTCCATTTTCCCCTACCGCGTGCAAGAGTAGCCCAGTGGGTTTGCTCGCTTTAGAGACTCGTCGAGCATCATATCTTTCCTCTAGGCTTTTCGTGAAAAACTCTGACCATCGGGTCGGTGGTCTTCCTGCAGTACGTTTGACATCCCGAGGAATCCAGTCACTAACAGCCCTTGTCCATCGGTTATCATTCATACGCATTACGTGTCCGGCCCACCTTATCTTCAACTGTTTGGCGTATAGAACGGCATCTTTGATTTTCGATCGCTGACGTAGGTCGGAGCTTTGGATCCCATCCCTTACTTGTGTGAAACGGGATACTCCTAGCATCGTCCTTTCGAGTGCGCGTTCGATGACGCTGAGTGATCTTTCATCCTGCTTACGTAGCGACCAGGTTTCTGGCGCATACGTTAGGGCAGGAAGAACCGTTGAGTCGAAAAGGTGAGCATGGAGTCGGGTGTTCTTTGTTCTCCTCACTCCATCCTCGATGCTCTTAAAAGCTCCCCAAGCCGTTCGTTTCCTTCTGCTCAGCTCTGGAGCTAAGTCGTTCATCATATTGATTTCCTGACCAAGATAGACATAACTGGAGCATTCGGAGATATTCATTCCGTTGAGCGTGAATGGGGCAAACGAAACCAATCCGTTTTTCATGAACATCGTTTTCTTGAGATATAGTCGAAGACCAATCTTTCGACACGCTTTATCAAAGTCCACAAGCAGACGTTCCGCTTGGCTAATGTCTGGTGTTATAAGAACGATATCATCAGGAAAACGAAGGTGATGTATCTGCCGACCGTCGATTTTCACTCCCATATTATCCCATTCCAATGTTCGCATGACGTTCTGGAGGGTGGCTGTAAATAATTTTGGCGAGATTGTATCGCCTTGCCGTCTGAAGAACGCTATGGGGAAAGGAGATGGTGGTAATAGCGCCGTTTCTTCGTTTTCATTTCTATTTAATGTTTCTTTTTTGGCCTTATAGCGGATTCGATCTTGAAGTTCATACAAGTTGCATGCGATCCTACGCACAGTTACTTTAGAAATGAAATGTGATGGTGAAAAACTTGGACCCAATTCAAGTAGTGAACGCGCGTTCTCAGGTAAGGTCATGCCTCCAAGTACTGTGACCCTAGATGTTTTTGGTGCATTATCAACCCTATTGCGACTATTATCAAAAGAGTAAAGAATTTGTTTGCGGTTGTTTCTTGAAGCTGAGATATGTGAATTACTCAAAAGGTTTTCGAATTCTCGTCGTAAGGTTATTTTAGTATTAGACCTAATAAGTCAATATCCTCGTACAGGAGACTAAGACATCAACTCGCAAACTCCTTGAGGCTTTTTGTATAAATGCGAAAAATCCCCCAATGAATATCAGGGAGGAATGCCCAAAGGTCACACGCGACCTGACGCCGTATCTTCGGATCAATTTCTGATGTGGGGTGGCGCAGTCAACAACTATATGCGACTATAATCAGCTGTTCTAGCCTTACTCATTGGGAGTCACGAAGAAAGCGGTGAGTTTTTCGAGGAGCTGTTGATCATGTAATTGCTATGGAGTTTTTCGTCTTTTTGTAAGTGTCATTTAAGTGTTTGGCCCAATAAATTGTATATCAGTATATCCTTCCAGGCTCTGAAGAAAGCGATACTGCGGAAACGTCAGCTACTGTTGTATTGTATTGTTTCTCAATGGAAGTAAATGTATGCTGTATAACAACCTCGTGACTGCTGAGCAAGAAAGCAACGCAATCATATTTACGTTTTCTCCAATCGGCTGAAATAGAAAGACTCCATGAAAAGTTACTTCGAATAGAGAAAAATAAAACTTTCCCAAGAACGAAGATTTTCTTTAAATTCGGTTTTCAAATATGAAGGGGGAAAATGAAAGGAAGCTTCCAAATGATAGTTTACCATTTCTCAAAAATTTTGGCACGACCATAACCTTTTTTCTTTGTAAATGAGAAAGAAATAGAAAACGCCAAAACGCTTAGAACACTACTCAGTGGAAACTGGACACCAGGTGAAAAGATATGAACGAACCTGGTGAGAAATGACAAGAATATTTGACTGTCTTTCCAGTTCCATGATCACGGGCTCAAGTCGTGACACCAAGTCTTCGTAGCTCTGAAAATAGCACTTCAAGAAAGAGCTTACAGAATTAATAGGCTTGGAAATAGCATGTGTTTTCGAATGCTTCGAAATGGATAGAACGGAATATGTGTAAGAAAGCAATCATAACTGAACAATAGCAAAATGATCGTATCCAACCTCCCCACTAGGATACCGAAAGTGGTATTTGTCATTTTCACGTTCAGCGAACTGCTTTGGATATCGTGTCTGGAAATCGTCGTAGGTCAAGCCTTCACAGATACCCTGTAAGATCAACAGTTATCTGATACAAAAGACATAAGCTAGAAAAAAAAGTAGTCAATGTGACTTGAGTGGAATGCAATGATTTCAGGACAGTTTGTTTCAGAGATGTCATGGTGGTGGTCGAAATCTTCAATCAATGACCAATTTATTCAGAAGTTCAAGTAAACAATTAGATAAATATTTCTTAATTGCCTGAATACATAGAGAGCTCAAATGAGAATGGTGGACTTTTTGTGATATATTCTAGAGCACCACCTTAACTGCCATCCTGACCCCGCCTGCCTAGAAGCGAATGGTTTATTCTAACGGCAAAACTAACGACTGCTAGTGAATTAAGTATAGTATTTCACCAATCATATAACTTAAGATTGGTAAAAATTTGTCATTCTGTGTGGTTAGTAACCGATGGATAGTGCAACGTCATCTGTAAAGAAGAACATGAGCGCTAACCATCTCTTGAAGCTGTTCGCGTTCAGCTGGAAATGTTAGTTTGAAGCCGTTGAAACTGTGAGCTAACAAAACACTATCAAGGGCTTTGAGAAAGGAAACACACATCGAAAGTCAAAGACGTTCAAACAACTATAGCAATACATAGAATGAAAGCGTAACAAGTTGTTGTCGAGTCGAGTTGCATGCGGACAAACATGCCTTTGGTTGGATGCATGTAAAAAGTTCCGAGTTTTCTAATCTATTAAAATATTTTCCAGATATAACTACATAGATAACTAGTTGAAAGGCAGGCCAAACGATGGACGGGGATGGTGTAGTGGTGAACTCGTTAGCGTCCAGAAAGGGTAAAAGCGCTTTCGTTCCCCACCGCAGATACCTGCGGTCCGGAGTTTTGCAAATATCTCAGCATCGCTGTGGTTGCATGTTCCAGTTATTTCACCTAAAATGGGATTGTGCGGTCTCGAAGAGTGCCATGGTGTGACAAACGGCAGTGTTCACGGATCACAGGAATTATATTCAAATTGTCGTTGTACTTAGTGGATGAGCACCGGTGCTTTCTTTAATATCACACACTTACCAGACCAAAAAACGCTGAGAATTATGACGTACGTTGAAGAAAATTGAAAAATCTAGGAATAACGTAAAAATTACTAAGTTGATAAATAAGAACACTGACTACATCGATATCATCCAAAACCTTCCAGTACTCGATGTGAGTACTACACTCTTGTAGAGATGCTGCCGTTTGAACGGCTCGAATACGTTGAGACGACCAAACACAAAACTTGTTGGCGCATTCGCCCTAGAAAGATTCTACTAGCAGATAGTTAAAAAAAACTATCGAAGAAAAATGATAGTGAAATGGAAACCAGATTTCATAGCTTAAAACAAGCGCTTAAATTGCGAATAATTGAAAATCATCTACTGAGCTAAACACCACAGTGGTGAGAATATGCTCATGTTATGTCATCATTGCGGATACTAGAGTTTATTTGAGCTCAGAAACATGAGCTAGTGCACTTGGCACTGATTTACCGTTCGTGACCTTTATTTTATTTATAGTATTGTTATCGTCGCGTGTGACGCAGTGACGAAGGGCGCGAGTGGCGCAGTGGTAAGAGAAGCCTTGCGACAAACATGTGGAATCGATCCCTGCGTCCATAGCCCACCAAGCCTTCCATCCCTCTGAAATCTGTAAATTGATACCAGACCTTTCTGGGAGGATAGCAGCAGTGACTCGAAACATCGGTAGACCACCGCGAGTCATTGTAAGGCCAGATATGCATTCAGTCACCTCCAACGATAATTAATGAAGTCGAATGCATGGCGCATCCCTCAGGGTTTGATCAACGCCGAGAGCCTTATCCTTTTTTGCTATAGTCAGCTCCACGGATTTCCCTCATATGAGGGATCTCGAGCCGGTTAGTCGCGAGGCTACGTGGCGCGTCCCTAGGTGGCGGATAGGGGGTTAATCGTGGACCAAAAGCGACCTTTGCTTCCGTGAGACGCAGCTGGATCGAGGAGATGGACTCCCTGTTTCTGCTGCGCCGATTTGGCACATACTTTCTGCATTTCCTAGGTGTATTCATGCATGCGTGTGTGAGTGCGTTCTCGCTTTATGCGGATTGTATTCTACGAGTCAACTCCGCCAAAAGCCTGCAATCAAGTGACAGCGAAGTATATCAGAGGCAGTTAGGAGTCGTCTCCAAGAAATAAGCTCCATGTCCACAGTGGGAGAGCCTGGCAAACTAACCGTGAGTATAACCAGCCCTCACGTTCGGAGTCCATTAAGCTATACGTGGGTATCAAAGATACTAAACACAATAAAGAAAATCGCGTCTCATATTCTTGACCCCGAAAGAGCCCCCAATTTCGCAACGTTGGGTAGGACGAGTATGGAGAGGATGCTAAAATTTCAGGGCTAATGGAAGCTTCCTGGATCAAGAACTATGGTGAGGACCTGTACCTACAATGCACGTACACTTGCATCCGAGTCCTCGATAGAAGACTTGCTCATGCAAGCAGGAATTATAAGGTACGACGTCATCGGCATGGCTGAGACGAGACGACGCCACCCACTCACCGCCGTTTATGGGAAAATAGACGAGTTGGAGACGTCGACGTTCCCGTAAACACGAGTTTATCCATGAACATCGTTTTATTCGAACAGCTTACAACCCAAATCGGAAGTTTACGATTAAAAAGATGTGCATCAATACCGGATTTGACAATCTTCGTCGTTTACCCGCCGACATCAAACCATGACGACGAAGAAGTCGAAGCGTTCTACATGGAATTGGAGAGGTTCTACAGAGAAGACCATACATTCTTCAAGGTCATCATTGGAGATTTCAATGCCAAGATCGGTCCAAGAAGATCGTCTGAGGAACGTCACATTGGGACCCGCGGATTAGAATGGAACGAACAGGGTGAGCAACTCTCTGAGTTCATCATGGTGACCAAAACCATACATGGTAACTCGCAACTCGAGAAACCCCACCATCAACGCTGGACGTATGAATCTCCTAATGGAGAGTACCATAACGAAATAGAACACATCATAGCAAATAGAAAGTTTTGCCTAACCGATGACACTGTTGTCCCAAAATTATACACGGGATCAGACCACCATCTCCTTTCTGCAAGATTCTATATCTCGCGGAATGGAGAAAAAGCCGCTAAATTCAAAAAGCGAAGTACCAGAACCATCACAAACTGGGATTTATTCAACTCATTAGTCGGCTGTTGGGAAGATGTCGTTGTCGGCAACATCGACGAGGAATGCGATCGCCTCATTAAACATCTTTACGTTAGCGCTATGAAAACTGATAGTTCGAAGGTCACCAAGAGACGTCTGTATCCAGAGACTCCCGAGCTAATAGCGTGGAATCACAAGAGCTGCAGGCAACTGCGAGCTAACTTCCAAGCCTGCGAAACAATGCAGACAGGCGATAAAAGATCTTAGAGAGAGCAGAGCAACAGTAAAGGTCGAAGCTGCAAGGGCTGGGGAAAGCATTCGCAAAGGCCGCCGAAGCTTCGCCAATTACAAGACCTTCCGCCAGTCCTCGTAAACACACTGGTTCGGCTCTTCAGACGTTACCTGTCTGGATGCAAGGTCCCTACTCAGTGGAAGGCCAGTAAAGCCGTTTTGTTGTTCAAGAAGGGCGACCTACACGATATAGGCAAACGAATACTACTCAGATCTCTTCGATAGTCACGTCCACCTCCCGTTATATAAAATAAAAGAGCATGGATATGTTGTACCACCAGTTCTCCCTTCCGAAATCCGACATGCCATTTCGTTAGTGAAAAATCGAACAGCATCAGGTCCAGACAGGATAAGATCAGAACATCTGAAGAACCTTCCGCCAGTCCTCGTAAACACACTGGTTCGGCTCTTCAGACGTTACCTGTCTGGATGCAAGGTCCCTACTCAGTGGAAGGCCAGTAAAGCCGTTTTGTTGTTCAAGAAGGGCGACCTACACGATATAGGCAACTATCGCCCAATTTGCTTGTTGCCTGTTGTCTACAAACTTTTCACTCGAGTCATCTTAAACAGGATTGACAGAACACTGGACGAAGGACAACCATGTGAGCAAGCAGGGTTTCGAAAAGGATTTAGTACGATGGACCACATCCACACGATAACAAGACTCATTGAGGTATCGCTGGAGTACAAAAGCGCTCTGTCTCACTTTCATCGACTTAGAGAAGGCCTTTGATTCAATTGACATAGAAGCAGTCATGGAAGCCCTTGGTAATCGAGGAGTCCCTACTCAGTACATAAAGATTCTTCGTGAGCTGTACAACAATTTCACAATTAAAATTCCACCATTCTACAACGATATTAACGTTGACGTCAAAAGAGGAGTTAGGCAATGCGATACATTCTCGCCAAAATTATTTACCGCCACCCCCAGAACGTCATGCGAACATTAGAATGGGATAATACGAGAGTGAGAATCGATGACCGGCAGTTACATCATCTTCGCTTAGCTGATGACATCGTCCCTATAGCACCAGGCATTTACTGGCGCCCGCTCGAGTCACTCGACGATCAACGGGACTGCATGTAATACAGGTGATAGTCAGCTCCATAATTTCTTTTAAAAAGTCTAGATCAATTATCTCAGCACCTTTTTTTTGTTTGATGGAAATAAAGAAGACGGCGAGTTACTAAAAAAATTTGGAAGCGATTATATATAAATCAATCACAAATAAAATAACAAATAAATTAATTTGCTTTATATGGCAATCATGGAAAGAAGTCAACACCTGGAAATGTTCGATAAGATAGATTATGGTGGTGAACAACTACAACAATACGAAAATTCAAAGCAGTTTATCGTATTTTAAAGTGACATCTACAAGCAAAGAAAAGCACATTGCATTGACCATCTTAAAATAACCTTAGAGTTAGTAAAAACGGTATGAAGCAAGTCATCGCTGTGCTTGAAAAAAATATTTTAGGGCGCCTATTGAACGTCATAGAACACAGATACTGAATGTGAGCCAAAAGTGTGCGGAAAGTTGAAAGTTCGACTTTCTTTAGAGATAGAAAAGCGAAGGATGTTATAGTCTTTAACAAGGATATCGCATAGAAGGCATGATAGACAAACTCTAGCAGGAATACCCAGCCACTTAATTTGAGCTGATATTCAAGCGGCGTAAAAGAAGAAGGAAAGAAAAGTGGAGGGTTAGGATGTAGGACTGATAATCTCTGATGCTCTTTGGTTTTATTCTAATCTGTGAAAGTTCAAAAATGAATTTTTACATCATATTTGACGCTATGTCACTTCAAATAATTGACTATATGTGCAATATTAGTGGAAACGGAAATTATTCCAGAAGGTTATGTTCGACTGATCGGTCGACCAATCACAGGAATCGCAGGGGTTCCGAGAAAAACTATCGCTAATACCTATGACACCGTATTAACCACAAAAGGTAGCGACAACTTCTTGTAACTTGTAGCGAAGACATATATGGCGCTAACCGATGCACTAAATTATCCAGTAATCTGTAAATTCATTATTTTACTATCACCTGTACCACCTGTAGTCCCGTTGACCGTCGAGTGACTGGAGCGGGCACCAGTAAATCCTCCATTTTTCTCTGTCGCATGCAAGAGTAGGCCAGTGGGTTCTGCTCGCTCTAGGACACGTCGAGCACAATATTTTTCTTCCAGGCTCGTCGTGAAAAACTCTGACCATCGGGTCGGTGACCTTACTACAGCACGTTTGACATCCCGAGGAATCCAGTCACTAACAGCTTTTGTCCATCGGTTATCATTCATGCACATTACGTGTCCGGCTCACCTTATCTTCGACTGTTTGGCGTACAGAATAGCATCTTTGATTATCGATCATTGACGCAGGTTGGAGCTTCGGATCTCATCCCTTACTTGTGTGAAACGCGATGCTCCTAGCATCGTCCTCTCGACTGCGCGTTCGATAACGCTGAGTGATCTTTCATCCTGTTTACGCATCGACCAGGATTCTGACGCATACGTTAGGGTAGGAAGAATCGTTGAGTCGAAAAGCTGGGCACGGAATCGGGTGTCTTTTGTTCTCTTTACTACATCCTCGATGCTCTTAAATGCTCCCCAAGCCACTCGGTTCCTTCTGCTGAGCTCTGGAGCTTAGTCGTTCATAATCTTAATTTCCCAAACTAGATAGACATAACTGGAGCAATCGAAGATATTCGTTCCGTTGAGCGTGAATGGTGCAAATGAAACCAATCCGTTCTTCATGAGCATCGTTTTCTTTAGATTTAGTCGAAGACCAATCTTTTCACATGCTTCATCAAAGTTCGCAAGCACACGTTCCGCTTGGCTAACGTCTCGTGTTATAAGAACGATATCATCAGCAAAACGAAGGTGATGTAACTGCCGAACATCGATTTTCACTCCCATATTATCCCATTCCAATGTTCGCATGACGTTCTGGAGGGTGGCTGTAAATAATTTTGGCGAGATTGTATCGCCTTGCCTAACTCCTCTTTTGACGTCAACGTTAATATCGTTGTAGAATGGAGAAATTTTGGTTGTGAAAATTTTGTACAGCTCACGAAGAATCTTTATGTACCAAGTAAGGTCTCCTTGACTATCAAGGGCTTCCATGACTGCTTCTATCTCAATTGTATCGAAGGCCTTCTGTAAATCTATGAAAGTGAGACAGAGCTGTCTTCTGTACTCTCACGATGCTTCACTGAGCTTTGTTATCGTGTGAATGTGGTCTATCGTACTAAATCCTCTTCGAAACCCTGCTTGTTCCCATGGCTGTCCTTCGTCCAGTGTTCTATCAATCCTGTTTAAGATGACTCGAGTGAAAAGTTTGTAGACGACAGACAACAAGCAAATTGGGCGATAGTTGCCTATATCGTGTAGGTCGTCCTTCTTGAACAATATCACGGTCTTGCTGGTCTTCCACTGAGTAAGGACCTTGCATTCAGACAGGTTTGAAGAGCCGACTCAGTGTGTTTACGAGGACTGACGGAAAGTTCTTCAAATGTTCTGGTCTCATGCTGTCCGGACCTAGTGCTGTTCGATTTTTCACCGACGAAATAGCATGTCGGATTTCGGAAGGGAGAACCGGTGGAACAGCATATCCATCCTCTTTTATCTATCAATCCTGTTTAAGATGACTCGAGTTAAAAGTTTGTAGACAACAGGCAACAAGCAAATTGGGCGATAGTTGCCTATATCGTGTAGGTCGTCCTTCTTGAACAATATCACGGTCTTGCTGGTCTTCCACTGAGTAAGGACCTTGCATTCAGACAGGTTTGAAGAGCCGACTCAGTGTGTTTACGAGGACTGACGGAAAGTTCTTCAAATGTTCTGGTCTCATGCTGTCCGGACCTAGTGCTGTTCGATTTTTCACCGACGAAATAGCATGTCGGATTTCGGAAGGGAGAACCGGTGGTACAGCATATCCATCCTCTTTTATTTTAAATGACGGAAGATGGACATAGCTATCGAAGAGATCTGAGTAGTATTCAAGTATTCGTGGATTATTTTCTCCATTGCCTTTCTGGACGCTGTTATTGTTGCGTCTGGGCGTCGGAGTACAATCATCTTGCTCTTGTAATTGGCGAAGCTTCGGTGGGCCTTGCGAATGCTTTTCCCAGCCTCTGCAGCTCCGACCATTACTGCTGCTCTCCTCTCTTTATGATCTTCTTTTATCGCCTGTCTGCATTGTTTCGCAAGTTGGCACGTTAGTTCGTGGTTGCCTGCAGCTCGTGCGATTCCACGCAGGCGTGTCAGGTCGAGAGTTTCTAGAGACAAACGTCTCTTGGTGACTTTCGAACTCTCAGCTTTCATAGCGCTAACGTGAAGATGATGAATGAGCCGATCGTATTCCCCATCGATGTTGTCGACATCGGCATCTTCCCAACAGCCGACTAATGAGTTGAACAAGTCCCAGTAAGCTCGGACGTTAGTTCTCGGTTGCCTGCAGCTCGTGCGAGTCCACGCTGGCGTATTAGCTCGATAGTTTCTGGAGACAGACGTCTCCTGGTGACCTTCGAACTCTCAGCTTTCGCAGCGCTAACGTGAAGATGTTCAATGATCGATCGCAATCCTCGTCGATGTTGTCGACGACAGCATCTTCTCAGCAGCCGACTAATGAGCTGAATAAGTCCGAGTTAGTGGTGGTTCTGAGACTTCGCTTTTTGAATTTAGCGGCTTTTTCTCCTTTCCGCTAGATATAGAATCTTGCAGGAAGGAGATGGTGGTCTGATCCCGTGTAGAGATTTGGGACAACAGCGTCATCGGTTAGGCAAAACTTTCTATTTGCTATGATGTGGTCTATTTCGTTATGGTACTCTCCATTAGGAAAGTCATACTTCCAGCGTTGATGGTGGGGTTTCTCGAACTGCGAATTACCATGTATAGCAACTATTCCCAGAATAGTTTCTATTTCTTTCTATATCTATCTCTATCTTTCTATTACTGTATGTTCTGGTGTAGTGATCATAATCACTGTTTCTCAAGTTGCCTTGCAAATGTAGTAGTACGTAAATATTTGATCCCATCCTAAGGAACTTCGATCCCTATAAACAGTCTTGTTATGCAAATCTATTTTTACGAGGTGTACTTTTGTTAGCTATTACTGTCCAAAGGGCATTATGGGCACAATAATGAAAAGGGCATTATGCGTACAATAACAAAAAGGGCACGAGGATGTTTGCGACTTCCGCCAGCTGCTCTTTGGGCTCGAGAGGATTTCGAAACGGTAGCCGAGGAATGGTTTCAGCAAAGAAGCTGGACCTGTGCCAAATACCGCCTACTCCAAAAACATAAATAGCCTCGTGAATTGCTATTCGAACTCGCTCCAGTCAGGGTTCGTCCGACTTTAGATCCGTATCGTATTGATCTCGTGTGTCACCAATGTAGATCATCGTAGTTGTTAATTAACACTGCACGTAGTCATTATTGTACATTAACTTTATCATATCATTATTAAATGACAGTTGCGAATTGTACATTAGTTTAGCATCACCGTTACTACGCCACGCTTCCCATCACCCCAGTATATCCTTATAATTATCCTGATCCTCGTCCAGCCTTCAATGTTCATTGTTCATCAATTTGTCTGCGGTGCGTTGTCAGTAGCGGCGGTTATCCTCAAATGCGTTCTGTCTGAAACGCCATAGGTGGCATGTAGCATTCCTCCCATGCGGTACGCCACGCGTACATGGCCACTAGCTGTCCATCTTATGCTGTGTACTTGTTAAGCCGCTATAGGCATTTCTCAGTCGTTATCTTTCTGGCCTATGATATCTTAGGCAATGGTGGCACCCGTCGATGCTCAAACTTCACGTTGCAGACATATCGTTATCCAAGACCAGCCGCCTGACCGTGTTCCTCAGAAGTCTCATCTCGTTCGTAGTCATTTCCACCATCAAAGCTTAGGTGACTTGCTATCTTACTTGGATACTTGGACGGTCCGTCTTCACGAGTTGTACGGACCCCAGTACATATGCCATTCGTTCCTTTTTCTCGCAATCGTAGTCCATGGTGGTGGTCTTGTTCGAGCATGGTATCGCTTGCGAGTCTCATACCGTGATCTGTAAAACAACTGCAGCTGCGGATACAGCTGATTAACTTTGTTTACGAACACGTCCACCCAACGTGTAGGTGGTCGCCCAAGGGGACGTTTGCATTCTCTTGGAGTCCACTCTACTGTTCTTTTTGTCCATCTGTCGTCTGTTCTTCTCATTATATGACCGGCCCATCTTCGCTCTCGATGTATGTTCTCCTGGATCTCGAAGATGTGACAGATTTCGAAGGTCAGAGCTTCGCATTTCGGCTAGATATTGAGAGTGCCGGTTATGTCTTAGAAGGCATCGCTCAAGCGCTCTGTGAGTGGTGCGAAGAATTCTTGACGTTGTTGAAGTATCAACCCACGTCTCTGCACCATAACAGAGCGCTAGGAGGACCGTAGAATCGAAGAGATGAGCGCGGACTTTCGGGTTCGTCAGTTGGCTGGTGGCTTATTTGAGAGACCAGAATGCGGCCCAAGCTGCTCTCCTTCTTATATCTAGTTCTTCCTTCATGCTGTTTTCCATGCCCATTGATCACGCAAGGTAAACGTACGAGGTGGTCTTTGCAATGAGGGAACCATCCAATTCAATTTTTTCGCCTTCGCACCATGGGTTTTTCATAAACTGGGTCTTCTTTCCATTTATGCGAAGTCCGATCTTTATCCCTGCTTCGTTGAGCTCGTTGATCGTCATCTCTGCTTCGCTAGTACTTTTTGAGAAGATGACAATGTCGTCGGCAAAATGAAGGTTTGATAGGAATTTTCCATCAATACGTATGCCTTTCTCATCCCAATCGAGTGACTTCATTATCCACTGCAGTGCGGCACTGAACAGCTTTGGCGATATTGTGTCGCCCTGTCGAATCTCTTTTCCTATGGGTATGGTAAGAGGTCGATGGAAAAGCTATATTATCGTAGTACAGTTCCGATAACAGTCGGACAGAGTTCTTATGTAGGACGGGTCCACTCCTTGGTCAAAGAGCGCTGATAGGATTGCATTCGTTTCGACACTGTCAAACGCTTTTTCATAGTGGACGAAGGTTAAGACTAGAGGCAAGTGGTATTCCCGACAGACTTCGATAACCCTGGACACGGTTTGAATGTGGCCCATGCAGCAAAATCCTTTTCGAAATCCTCCTTGTTCGACTGGCTGCGCCTCATCCAATGTCCTTGATATACGCGAGAGAATAATCTTCGTGAAAAGCTTGTAGAGTACATTTAACAAGCATACAGGAGGATAGTTACGAAGATCCTTTCGGTCTCCATTCTTGGGCAGGATGACCGTGCGCGACGTCCTCCACTGGTCTGGGATTTCTTCCTTTTGAAGGTATGCTGTCATATGGTCTGCGAGAAGTACATGCAAATTGTGGCCTCCAACTCTAAGGAAATCGGCGGTGATATTGTCTGGTCCTGGAGCTGTGCCTCTTTTCATGCTTTCTATCGCAGCTCGAACCTCCGACGGAAGAATTCCAAATGGTGTTTCTCCAGCGTGGATATTAGGGCCAGAGACGGGGATTGTGGGTGGAGCGGAAAAGGTTGGTGTAGAACATTTCCGCTAATAATTCCATATCATGGCGGGAAGTTTTGACGATCCCATCTTCGTTCATCAGAGTTGACAGCGGAACATTATAATCACATAAGTCCATAACATTTTTTCAGACTGCTTCCTTTCTCTGCTGTTTCCAGTAGTTTCTTCTGCTTGTACCGTTGTAGATCTTTCTGCAGAGCTCTTCTGCAGCTGGCATTTATTACTATCTGCGCTAAGCGTGTTGCAGTGGGATCAAGCTTCAGTTTCTTTCTGTTTTCGAGCAACTCTTTAGTAGTAACTTGCTATCCTCATCGATTAATGTTAAAATACACTTGACCGCTGTACATAAGATGTCTAACTTAGCCTAATACACGGCTCGTCTGCATCTCATTCTTCTGGTGTTCTACCTATCGGCATTTTGGCCACTGAACACCCCAGCGCGGACGCCGTCGTTCGCATCCCCATACTATTGCTATCAAGTTGCTGTTATCATAGTATTAGTGTTGTGATAGGGTCATTCACAATACTCTTACGCCCTTGTTAGCCTCAATTCAATAGTAGGTACAGCACCTCATAGCCTTCAACTTGCCTTAATTGTGTGCCAGTAGTTCTCCGTCGATATTAATGCTGAGGCTGATGTTGATGTATTGATGTATTGTATTGATGTTGCATTTATGTGTATAAACGGTTTAATTGCCCAAGTTTGAGTTTGAGGTGCTGCCCTGTGACAACTACGAAAAGTCCCGCGTGGCGTCTTCTCACGAAGTCGAGCATTCTGCTTAAAGCTAGTGGCGATTCGGTGCCGACAACTGACTCAAAGGCCTATTTTCCACTAGCAACTACAAAACCATGGATGGTCTTGGTCGCCATGATAAAGTGAGAGGGCCGCTCACCCTGTTCGTTCCATTCTAATCGGTGGGTCGTAATGTGACGTTCCTCAGAGGCTCGTCTGCATCTCATTCTTCTGGTGTTCTACCTATCGGCATTTTGGCCACTGAACACCCCAGCGCGGACGCCGTCGTTCGCATCCCCATACTATTGCTATCAAGTTGCTGTTATCATAGTATTAGTGTTGTGATAGGGTCATTCACAATACTCTTACGCCCTTGTTAGCCTCAATTCAATAGTAGGTACAGCACCTCATAGCCTTCAACTTGCCTTAATTGTGTGCCAGTAGTTCTCCGTCGATATTAATGCTGAGGCTGATGTTGATGTATTGATGTATTGTATTGATGTTGCATTTATGTGTATAAACGGTTTAATTGCCCAAGTTTGAGTTTGAGGTGCTGCCCTGTGACAACTACGAAAAGTCCCGCGTGGCGTCTTCTCACGAAGTCGAGCATTCTGCTTAAAGCTAGTGGCGATTCGGTGCCGACAACTGACTCAAAGGCCTATTTTCCACTAGCAACTACAAAACCATGGATGGTCTTGGTCGCCATGATAAAGTGAGAGGGCCGCTCACCCTGTTCGTTCCATTCTAATCGGTGGGTCGTAATGTGACGTTCCTCAGAGACGATCTTCTTGGTCCAATCTTGGCATTGAAATCTCCATTGATGACCTTGAAGAATGTATGGTCTTCTCTGTGGAACTTCCCAATTCCATGTAGAACGCTTCGACTTCTTCTTCGTCATATTTTGATGATGGCGCGTAAACGACGATTGTTAAAGCCGGTATTGAACCACATCTTTTTAATCGTAAACGTCCGATTCGGGTTGTGAGCTGTTCGAATGAATCGATTTCCATGGACAAACTGGTGTTGACGAGAACGCCGACACCGCCTACCCCTCTACCGTGGCACGTTCCGAGGAACAGTTCTTCTCCAGTGTCATAGACGGCGTTGAATGGGTGGCGCCGTCTCGTCTCGGTTAGGCCGACAACGTCGTACCTCATCACTGTTACTTGCATGAGCAAATCTTCTATCGAGGACTTGGATTCAAGTGTACGTGCATTGTAGGTATAGATCGTCACCATTATTTTTTTGTGATCCAGACAGCTTCCACTGGCCTTGAGATTTTAGCAGCCACTCCGTACTCGTCCCAACGCTGCGAAATTGAGTGCTCTATTGGGGTCAGGGAAATGAGGCCCGTTTTTTTTTACTGTGTTTAGCATTTTGATTAGCTTGCCAGGCTCTCCCAAAGTGGACATGTAGCTTGTTTGTTTGAGGCGACTCTTAATCGACTCCCATATACTTCCCTGTCACTTTATTGCAGGCTTTTGGCGGAATTGACTCGTAGAATACAAGCCGCATAAAGCGAGAACGCACTCACACACGCATGCATGAATACAAATACAGAAAGTATGTGCCAAATCTGCGCAGCAGAAACAAGGAGTCCATCTCTTGGACCCACCTGTGTCTCAGGGAAGCAAAGGTCGCTTTTGGACCGCGATTAACCCCCTATCCGCCACCTGGGGACGAGCAACGTAACCTCGCGACTAACCCGCTCGAAATCCCTCATATGAGGGAGATCCATGGTATGAGGAAGATTCGTGGTTTATATTGTACTATAAAATTATCTATTCTAGACTGCATACAGCAAATGAGACACCATTCTAAGTGTTCAACTGCTTCACGGTAATTTGTTTGAGGCGACTCTTAATCGACTCCCATATACTACTTCCCTGTCACTTTATTGCAGGCTTTTGGCGGAATTGACTCGTAGAATACAAGCCGCATAAAGCGAGAACGCACTCACACACGCATGCATGAATACAAATACAGAAAGTATGTGCCAAATCTGCGCAGCAGAAACAAGGAGTCCATCTCTTGGACCCACCTGTGTCTCAGGGAAGCAAAGGTCGCTTTTGGACCGCGATTAACCCCCTATCCGCCACCTGGGGACGAGCAACGTAACCTCGCGACTAACCCGCTCGAAATCCCTCATATGAGGGAGATCCATGGTATGAGGAAGATTCGTGGTTTATATTGTACTATAAAATTATCTATTCTAGACTGCATACAGCAAATGAGACACCATTCTAAGTGTTCAACTGCTTCACGGTATGCATACATATAGGGAATTTGGAGGTGTTGGTATGCATTCGAAATTCCGTTAGTTATACAACAAACCTCAAATCCGGCCTAAACTATGTTCTGAGGCTTGCAGATCACATAAAACGGGCACGGATTTGTTACTGTAATCTGAAAACCGAAAATATAGACGAGCACCAGAAATCTCGCCAGAAACTACCGAAGAATTCTAATATCATTCTGCACACAAAAATTAGACCTCTCAGCAGTTGAACACGTAAGAATAATACTTTGCAGCGAATGACGTTTTAATGAGACATCAGCAGTAGTAGGAAAAAATACAGTGGAGGATGTTGACGGTAATAATAGTGTGTAACAAGATATAGTAGGTAGCATGATGACTTTCAAGCCACGTAACAACTTTTAGAAAAGTCACTGTGAGGCAGAAAAACTACTACCGTCAGAAAATCAGCGTTCTGCGTTTCATAAAATCAGGATGAGAAAAGGGGCAGATAGCATAGTGGTAGTGATGTCCGTCATCACGAGCATGGTGCTAGTTCGATTCCGAACCGGGCCAACCAAGCCTCTCATCTCTGTGTGGTCGAGAGTTTTAATGAGACATCAGCAGTAGTAGGAAAAAATACAGTGGAGGATGTTGACGGTAATAATAGTGTGTAACAAGATATAGTAGGTAGCATGATGACTTTCAAGCCACGTAACAACTTTTAGAAAAGTCACTGTGAGGCAGAAAAACTACTACCGTCAGAAAATCAGCGTTCTGCGTTTCATAAAATCAGGATGAGAAAAGGGGCAGATAGCATAGTGGTAGTGATGTCCGTCATCACGAGCATGGTGCTAGTTCGATTCCGAACCGGGCCAACCAAGCCTCTCATCTCTGTGTGGTCGAGAAATTAGTACCAAACTGTTTTAATGAGACATCAGCAGTAGTAGGAAAAAATACAGTGGAGGATGTTGACGGTAATAATAGTGTGTAACAAGATATAGTAGGTAGCATGATGACTTTCAAGCCACGTAACAACTTTTAGAAAAGTCACTGTGAGGCAGAAAAACTACTACCGTCAGAAAATCAGCGTTCTGCGTTTCATAAAATCAGGATGAGAAAAGGGGCAGATAGCATAGTGGTAGTGATGTCCGTCATCACGAGCATGGTGCTAGTTCGATTCCGAACCGGGCCAACCAAGCCTCTCATCTCTGTGTGGTCGAGAAATTAGTACCAAACTTGTCTGAGAAAAATGCCCCTCTGGAATCCAACTGGGACCACTCCAGGCCGGCTATCCCGGGACTCCAGGGAGAATTGCTCGACCAGCATTCTACGACATTCAGAATGAAATGAAAATGCAGCAGCCGAAGCCACAAGTAAAAGCTGGAAGACTTTCATGCAAAATGGAAGTGAGAAAACGATTTGGATATGAGAAGTACTGAGATCCCCACAGTTGGCGTAAAGACCTCCCAACGGTTTACCGCCTCACTGTGACCGAGAGGCGTTCCTGGGTGTCAGCCTGCGATGTACAGCTAGGGAATTCGTCCCCCCCGGCAGGGTCTTCCAAGCTCAGAAGGAGTCCGGCTTTTCCATCAGGAAGCCTAGCTAAGAGTAAAACAATAACAGGGTCCACTACCATCCTGGTATCAAAGTCGTATGGTGGCAAATCTTCCTCTAATCCACAAGCGCTGCGACTGCCTGTCGTGGTGACGACCTAGAGCGGACTTTGGCCAGGCTGTCCTCGGGAGCCCGGGGAACCACAATGGCTTAACCAGCAAATCTCCGAAGTATGGTGATTATGCTGGGACCCGCACAACTAGTGAGGACGGGCCGTTTAAGTAAGTATCAATTAAGTAAGTAAGACGTGAAGACGGATGAAATAAAAAGTAAAAAAGGGTGAAAACACATAGTGAAGAGTGTACGTCGGATATAAAACAAGAATATTTCTGAAAGATACATGTATACTTAGCTTTAAAATCTTTGGAAGCATTTAGAAGACTCACCATGAAGTAATCTTTTAAGCTTTCTGCAAATTTGACGCCATTTTCACTTAATGGGCTATCACCTCCTAGTCGACCTATCCGATTGTATTCACTTTCGCCATGCTGGTAAAGAGAAATACACGGTAGTGCTTGAATTAAATGAAAATATTAGGACCACCTAGAGTAAGTTTTGCATATGAATGACTTATGTTGACAATTGAAATTGCGTAATCACTTTTTATCTACTGTCTATTCTATTTTTTTTTGGTAGCATGCGATGTGAAATACATCAAATACAAAGGCAATGATACTGAGATATTTGCGAAAGTTCCGCACTGCAAGCGTCTGCAATGGGGACCGAACCTCACCATTACTTTTTCTGAGAACTGACGTGTTCACCACCACACCATGCGATTTCTTCGTTTCGCCTGTCGCTCAGCTAGTGCTATCGATCAGCACCATCAGCAATCATGCGTTAACAGGATTGATTAGATAAGCGCATGTTGCATTCAACGTAGTTAAGCTGAAGCTACCGCTTAAAATATGGCTAAGAGAAAAGCGAAACAGAGGACACGAATGATTTTGTGGTGAAAGATTTTGCTCCTGAAAAGGTGATGGCGTGTTCGCTCCCCACCGCAGACACCTGCTGCCTGGAGTTCTGCAAATATTTCAGCAACATTGTACTCGAAACAGTTTTTGTCGAATAAGATTTGATTTGTACCCGAGCCAAATAGATGGAACGTGGAAGAAGATGGATGTTCATCAGGAAATAGACCACACGGCTCTGTACATGTCCTTTCACATTCTGCACATAGAACGACTTGCCGGCGTTGAACACCTGAACTTCGTTTACCTTTACTGGCTCAGGAAGCCGACCACTAAATGCTAACGTAAGGTACAGTGGATATCTTCAAAAAAATACAATTCTACTTTTAACTTTAAAAATTCTAGTATGTAGCGGTTACACAGAGCTACAAATGATAATCAACAAAAGGTAAACTTTGATAGCTTGTTCGAAATGGAAGATAACATCCGACTCTCAAGTTTGCCTAGCTGTCGCATGGGTAGCCTAAATTTCATGTCAGCTGCGGACATTATAGTTTTCTCACAATGAGCGCCAATTTCTCGATAAGTAGAGTAATCCAAAGATTGATGAGATTACAGAATTATGGGATACACCTTTTTCTATCGTTCAGGTTGTGGAGGGAATGTATGCTACTTCATAATAGGCGTTATTTTGGACCAACAAGCAAACACATTGCCGTCAGTATTTAGAGCTGTTTTAGAGCTAACTTGGACTCTTTTTCGGCAATTTTTATGTGCCCCATTTCATACTATAGTCACGGTTTATCATAAGAGTTGGAACGAAATAAATATCAACTATCACTCAAATTGGCGGTACATGATCTCGTCCGATAATCGATTTTTTGTATTATTAAGGGTAGCATATAGATTTCCAAAAGCTACCACTAACCAAATGTCTATGGCGCACATGCTATTGACTTAATAGAATAACTGTGGTAAAAACAAAACTTTGTTGTAGAATAAGCCATCAAAAAAGATATGCATTAGATGTAATGCGCTTTGTCCGTTTCACCCCAAACATGTGCAGTAAAGAATGCATGACAGAGGTGTGTTAATGGTCAGCCACGACTTGAATACGGGTTCACATTAATTTAGTTTTAAAGTCAATCGACAAATGACGTCAATTTCTACCCGCACTGGCAGTAATCTAATAGCGGTGTTAAGTGCTGACCTAATCGAGGAAATGGTCATCAAGGGTAAGTTCGCGGGACCTTCAATGCAATTCTTGTTTTATTGTCCTGAAGTACTTATAAATGTTATCTTCTGTCCAAGGAAGGCGTAGCAATTGACGAGAAAATTGACGAGAAAATATTTCACTGGTCATTCTGTCCCAAAAGAGAAGACGATTAGATTGCAATGGGCTCCAGCAAGGACTCCTACTTAAACTACCTAGATGGAATCGTCTGTAAGTCGCTTTAAATCACGATTGATTTCATTCTATGCAAGCCAAGATTCAAAACCTAGCAATCTTACACCGTCAAATAGAGGAACACTGTTCTGCTTGCTAAACACTGTGGTAAGAGAACGGTTGTTGAAAATATACCTGATTATTCACCTCATTTTGAGCAGTTTTCCGATAGCGCAAAGTTTAAGGAAGACGGAAGTCATTTTAAAAAAATGCAAGCATGATATTGCCTTTATAAAGGAGAGATCACTGTCCAGGTGCTCATCTAATGGTTCGTACTGCAGCTTGTAGTTTTCGATCCTTTTCAGAAAGTCCGCTGTAGCTTCTTCATGTGACATAATATCCTTATAGTCGGGTGAGCTGATTTTCACCTCCTGAAAAGAGGCATTGACCGAAAAGAAGGCAAAACATTGAGCAAGATGGAAAAACAATCCGCAAAAATCTCACGGTGATATTCGTGTTGACGATGTGTTCATCTTCGCAAACACTTTCTACGAAGAAAACCCTAAACGGTGGGTAGAACATAGGATTGCTGCAATAGTCGACAATCAACCGACGTCTATCTCTGGTGGTATTCGTCGCGTCCAGTATCTGAACCGCAGCACTTCCTCCATTTTAGATATTTTCTTATGCAGCAATGTTTCATATGTATTAAGAATGAATAGCTAGAGGACTTTAACCAAAACAAAAGAAAAAACAACTTTAAATTACACTCACAGCCACTTCCCCTTCTTTTGACGATAAATAATGGCCCATATCATCAATAGCCAATCGAGCACACTCGCTGCAGGAAACAAATAAGTGCAAAAAAAAAACCAGGAATAAACGTCTACTAATTTTCCTTCCACTGATTTTTCTTACGACTACAGGGAAATAGTGCTGTTCAGACAAGAACATGTCAATCAATAAAATTGTGCTGGAGGTCGAACGAAACAAATCATTGTGAAAACCAATGATTCAAATATAAGCATGCATTTTTGATTTCGCATGTTCAAGATGAAGGCACTGGTTTTCGCCTGTGGAGACCAACGAGATCTGAAGAACGCTGCTAATAATAGTCGCCTTATTGAACTTCATTAGAGCATCCATGAGATGTTGAACGTATATAACTAGAACGGTCCCTGAACTTGATCGGATACTGTTCGAGTTTCATAAGAGGTCAAGATATTGACGAAACATGATCGCCATCAAGTGTCATTACGAATATCAATGGATTGATCAATTCATTCCTCATCGGGAAGGATAAACACGACGACAAGTTGAGAAAGTTATAGTACCCAGGATCGACTTTCTATTAACCTCGGCATTGAATTATGAATTCGTCGTTTTCTCTCATAGCAATCGCGAGGTTGTTAAACAGAATACGTTTACTTCCTTACAATAACACACATACAACACAATCGTAGCTGACGTTTCGGCAGAATCGCCTTCTTCATAGCCTGGAAGGGTACACCAATACGCAACTTACTAGGTCAAACACACTCAAACACACACACACGCACTCCTTTAAGGGAGCCATCAGCTGCTGGATGGACAGGCAATAATACATTTTTATTCTTCCTTCATGATCAACAAGAAGTTCGAAGATGGTTTGCATTACGGAGTCATTCGATGCGGTAACGTTGGTGTAGAATGCGATAACGTCGAAAGACACCATCACGTACGCGCTATTAGGAGATGCGTTACGTAGACGCTCTAGGAACATTTAGGTGTTCGTGATGTGAGCTGGAATATGTTTAAGTAACAAGGTTAGTATTAGGCTTAGAAGCCAGTTTATCCTATCCGTTGGTCCGTGCACATGATTGACTGATGATTGGTCTAACTTTAAATGATGACGGATTAGTTGACACAAGGTCATCAGGTGATACTAACCTATGTGTTTTAATAAGTAGGTATAAGACAGAGGATGATGGTCTATCGACTTTAAAGTGCGAAATAACCGACGATTTTAAGCCTGTCGCCTTTGTACTTTGACCCACTGATTGTTTAGTTTTCGGAATTGAGTTTTGTATTCCCTTTCAGATGACGGGCGATAAAGGGTAACATCCCTATGATGTTCCTTAGTTATCTTAACATTTAGCTGGCGGAGAATAGCTACGAACTTTCCCCCTTATCACTATCTGATGGCCTAATGGTCTTTGAATTTATCTAATCTCTAATTTCTTGCATGCCACACTTTTGTGCGACTGTAAGGTTAGAGATAAATCTTCTATCGCGATAGTGATTAAGAGTGTTGAGAACGCCGTCCGAAAACAAGCGGAATTTTGTGTCATTTTTATCGTTGTGGTCCTGCTGTCTAGAAAACGTTTTAGGGAAAGGAGACGGTGGTTATGTGGCCGCCTCTTGGTTTTCACCTCTATTTGATGTTACTTGTTTAGCCTAATAGCGGAACCGATCTTGAAGCTCATAAAGGTTGCGTGTTTTCCTAAGAGGGGTGGCTTTAGAAATGGGATTTGATGGTGCAAAACTTGAGCCCAATTCTAACAGCGAACGCGCGCTCTCAGGTATTGTTATGCCCCCAATCACGGTGACCCCAGATTTTCTTGGTATATTATCAACCGTACTTTGACTCCTAGCAAAGTTCGTTTGTCTATGATTTCTTGAAGCCGAGAAACGCGAATTAGTCAACAGATTGTTAAACTTTTGCTGTAAGGTCATTTTAGCATTAGACCTAATAGAATTGCATAACAGGATTGACGCACCAACTATTCTCCCCCTAAGGATGATCTTCCAAATACAAAGCACAAAAATGTTCCTTCGTCACACATTTCGTCCTTCTTGCGAACATATCGTTCCGTTTGCTTCGTAGTGCGACCCGAAGTAGTTCCATTTCAATGCCACGTACTTGTTCGCTGTCCCCTGGTTAACCTCATATCTCCTGAAGCCGTTTGCGAATGTAGTGGAGCACCGCTTCAACAGAGTTTCATTCGCCGGTGCTCTTTGATACAGGACGGTTGTTATTGACAGTGATTACCCGTTGATACCTGTTTTCTCTGGACAAAAACATGGTAGCAAGCTTGCCTGGGACGATAACAGCACTAACTTGATTACCAATAAGCCACCACAAATGGTTTTTATGCCAAATAAGCATCGATCACCTAGACCATGTTTAATGATGGATTGAGAGCCTTAAGGCATTGGTCAACTCCAATCGTTTCATGCTTTGTCCTCTTTAACCTTTCCACTGAAATCTTCCTCGAGAGAGAGATCACAATCCGGTTAATCGTCATTTGTCAGGTGGCGAATGGGCACGCTATTAAAAAACGGACTATGAGCAACCATGTAGTTATACAGAGACACAGATAGGATTCGTCGTAACAGCTCCCTGTTTCTACTACTGATCTATCCTAACCTTTTACGCTTAATTTCATTTGTGAGACAAGTGCGTGGGGGGCACTTTTATGCTACACTTGACGACTACATCCTGTATTTTCCCACGAGAATTCCGGATCATTTTCAGTGGTGTATAGCCATATACCTCAACATTTCCGGTGTTCTTGGAAAGAAATCATAATTACGTGTATCTAATCAGTTTTCCATGAATATTGGCTATTTTTATGCATTGTAAACTTTGGCTCATCGCCGAAGAAAAATTCCAATAGCAGCCAATATCGTTTAAAAAACGGAATGAGCCAAAATAACGGTCGATATAGGAAAAATACGATACTCTTCGGCTTTTCAAGTGTGTGAGTAAGCTGTTCAGCTTTGGCGTGCTATAGAAATCTTTGGCCACTTTCGACAATCACATGAGCTACGCGAGTGTCACCAGAAGGTTCACAAATAAGTGAAGAGTAGTGGGCGATGACTTACTCTCTGATTTTAGTTCCTTTGATGTTATACGGACTGAAAAACTCGAAATCGCCTTCTTTTACTGATGCGCAAGCTCTTCTCCGGTACTCACCGACGTTGAAGGCTGAAAACTTTTAGGTAAAAGCTTCCTGGTTAATATCAATAGCAATCCATTGATTATTTTTTCTCGGTGTAAATTCACGTATTATTTCGATAAGACAATGTAAAATGTGGACCACGTGGTAAGCAAACCGAGGCATTGTCTCAAATTTCGCGCATGATAACCATCTGCGCCGACTATGGTGCAACCTCTCAAGATTTATCGAACCTTTCGTTTTGATGCCAATCCAATTCAGATAACGACACAGCTTATGTGAAATATACGTTTTTCCACGAGCCGGCAGCCCGACCATGGCGATCACATTTGGCACCCGTACTTGTACACTTGAACCGCCTAAAAATTAACGCACTGAGTCCCAGAAACTTTAGAAAAAGGATCAAAAATAGAATTAAAACATTTGAAAAAGTCAACAAGAAATATGAATGCCCCAATAGCTCACAATATCGTCTTGTACATTAAGTGAGAAAAAGCAAATTTTGCGCAAACATGGGTGCTTCCACTCTTCGCCAGTGACGAAAAAACAGGACCATTTAAGAGTTTCTTCGACAAAATAGTAAGCAGTGCAGACGTTGACAAGTTCACCAGTGCCTGAGATTATCAACAACCAAGACACTTAACGGGGGTCAATGCCGATTTGTGCTCCTGAGGTCAACCTGCTCCTGTGAAACCTTGATGACGGGTGATTGCTGATGGCAACGCTAGGTATAAAACTAGCTGACAGAAACCCAAAGCAAGGGAATCCGTGGCGCAGTGCGTAATGCGCAAACCTCGGGAATGAGCGCCAGCACGGCTGTGGTTGCAATTCACATCACCCTGCTGTGAAGAACTATAATAAGCAGTAAATAAAAGAGCCAAAATTAATAAAAATGTTCACTACTTGAAAAAACTGGATTATATTTGAAGCACATTGAATTGTGTTTCTTATGAACTTTGTCTACTTTGATGTGTGTGATGTACTACTGACACCCGTGTGCTACTTTGTTCCAACCTCGTCGAACAAACTGGTATATCTTGTAGTAACTCCCACGTCCAACGTTCTAATATCCTCGGCATTGATATTTACGTACAAGCTGAGGTTTCGGCGGATTTCGCCTTCCCCAGAGCCTCGAAAGGTCAAGTTGACTGCAATCTGCACGACCAAACACCTCCATAATCAAACAGAGAAAATTATGAACTAAAATTTCAATCACATTGAACACAGAGTCTTTGTACACTCACCGTTTTCTATAAGTCTTAGAACTCATAGAAGGCTCTCAGAAAACGGTGAGTATGCAAAGACTCTGTATTCAATGTGATTGAAAATTTGGTTCAGCATTTTCTTTGTTTGGTTATGGAGATTTTTGACCATATAGATTGCAGTTAACTTCACCTTTCCAGGCTTTGAGGAAGACGAAATCCGCCTAAACGTTAGCCTGTACGTAAATAGAGTAATAAAATAACACCTCGTGCTTGCTAAATAGAAGTAGAGAAAAACTGGAATATTGCAACAGCTGCCAATAGCACTTTAGTAAAAGTGCAAGAAAAAACGTATCCATCAGGGAACATATGAATGTCGTGAACGTGAACACATATGAAACATATGTGTGTCGTGAACGTGACATTCCACAACGATCTTAAGCCGATGCAAAAACTTAGGCTGAAATTGTTGCATAATGAAAAAAGTTCAGTTCAACATAACAACGCCACGATGGAGGCTAGTGACTTCGTTTCGCTTCCGAGTCGAAGAGAATGGCAGAAATGGTTTGGAAGAAATGAAATTGATTCACGCTCATCTATATAAGCTATCCTATTGATAATATCCTGTGATCAAAGGCGGATGTCATCAGGTCAAAATGTGGAGCTTATGGAGGGTTCGGAGGCTGATGTAAATCCAAAAGTAGCGTGTTCCAGTCCTTCATTGACGAGTCTGCTGCAAGCGCGGTTAGTGGTGTAGACAGTTTATGTGCCTAGAAGTAGAATAGAAAGGAACGAATCGTTAAGGCACGTGATAGTAGTTTCTCATCAGGTTTCATAAAACGCCAGCCTTCAATAACGATCAAGACATATAAGGTAGTGGTAGTGATATAGCATTATTCATGATCGGATGCTGGTACAATCTCGGTCTGGCTTACCAAGATTCTCATCCATCTAAGTTCGGGTTAATTGATTCCAAAAGTATTTGGGAACAGTCTAGTACTCAATTCAAATGGGAACGCTCCGCCCGATTAACCCTGGATTCCAGGGAGAATTGAATCGGTCAACATTTAATGACATCTGTGAAGAAGATGGCAATCCTCAAGCTGACGCCAGAGCTACATGTGAAAAGTTCGAATTTCTAGTTAAATGAATCGTAAGAAAAAAGCACTGGTATCTGCACAGTAGATGTGAGTACGAGTCATGTGGAATATCACCTGCATCACCTGTAGTCCCGTTGATAGTCGAGTGTTACGTTAGGGCAGGAAGAACCGTTGAGTCGAAAAGGTGGGCACGGAGTCGGGTGTTCTTTGTTCTCTTCACTACATCCTCGATGCTCTTGAAAGCTCCCCAAGCCGCTCGTTTCCTTCTGCTCAGCTCTGGAGCTAAGTCGTTCATCATATTGATTTCCCGATCTAGACAGACGTAACTGGAGCATTCGGAGATATTTGTTATGTTGAGCGTGAATGGGGCAAACGAAACCAATCCGTTCCTCATGAACATCGTTTTCTTTAGATTTAGTCGAAGACCAATCTTTCGGCACGCTTTATCAAAGTCCGCAAGCATATGTACCGCTTGGCAAATGTCTAGTGTTATAAGAACGATATCATCAGCAAAGCGAAGGTGATGTGTCTACCGACCATCGATTTTCACGCCCACATTATCCCATCCCAATGTTCGCATGACGTTCTAGAGGGTGGCTGTAAATAATTTTGGCG
>MQTX01000073.1:1071237-1117467 GCA_009735665.1 Angiostrongylus cantonensis
GCCCGTGTGGCGCAGTGGTTGGAGGCGCCACTGCGACACGCAGGTGGAATCGATTCCTGCGCCCATGACCCATCAAGCCTTCCATCCCTCCTGGGTCGGCAAATTGGTACCAGACTTTACTGGGAGGATAGCAGCACTGGCTCGATACAACGACAGGCCGCCGCGAGTCATTGTAAAAGGCCGGATATGCATTCAATCACCTCCAGCGATACATAATGAAATCGAATGCATGGGCGCATCCCTCAGGGATTGATCAACGCCGAGAGCTTCATCTTTCATCCTTTTTTAATAGATGCGAGAAAATGAGTCGAATATGGCAAGTGTTGGAATGCGCACAACATTTGACATCGGGTAATGCATAAAAAATATTGAAACGATAAAGCTTTCGATGGTGATCAATCCTTGAAGGACGCACAATGTATTCGACTCCATTTATAGCATTGCGGAGAAAACTAAATTTACCTTACAAAACACTTCTGGTGGCCCAACGATGTATGGAGAGAGTGTTTTTACCTTCGCCGGAAAATCAAGCACTAATTTGCCGATTTCGGGAAGAACATATGCCCTGGTGGGCTCTGAGTACCGAATCGAAGCAACGACAACGTGTGCATTGCTAGGTACCTCTAACTACTACTCTATTCACGCTCTTTAAAAATTATTAAAACCTTATATCTCTCGTTCAGGAGAATGATCTGGCGTCGGTTATTGCGAAACTATGTACCGCATCCTACGTTTGCTGCAGATGTTAGGCTAAAAATGGACCATGACGACCATGTACATATTCAGAGACGCATAGGGCGATGCACCCTGGGCCTATACACACGTTTGTGTTTATGTCGATGAGTGTGGGTATGAGAGAGAGGAAAGAACGTGGTCTAAACTTAGCTTAACAAAGCACCTACAATCAAGTAACTAGAAAGTGATAAATGAATAGCCATGCAGTACAACCTGCAGCGAAAAAGCACCATGTCTACTGCTAAGAAAACTGAGCAAGCAGCCAAAGAGTGTATCGGCCATCGTAGAATCTTGTCTGTTGGTTTTCCACCTTTCAAATAGCCTCATATCACAACAGGTGGGCATAAAAGCTCAGATAGTAAATAAGAAGGAAGTGATGACTGGGAGAGAGAGGCAGAGAGGGAGAGAGATGGGGAAGGAGAGAGAGAGTGAGACATCACTTGTTGTGAATGCCTCGGCTTATGTTTGATTGTCCGGAGTCTGACGGATGGAGAATGAAGAACATTAAAGAACTCCCATGCGCGCTATGAATGAAGTTTATTGGTGATATTGAATGCTGTCCTTTTTGATATAAAAGCCGCTATCCTCGCACAGGATGCTAAAACACCAGCGCACAAGCTTCTTGAGGCTTTTTGGATAGATGCCAAAAACCCTAAAATGAACAGCAGGAAGGAATCCCCTGAGATCGCCCCGTGCTTTCGTATCGATCGTTGGTGTGGGGAGGTGCAGTTGTCAACCATATGCGATGCTGATCAGCGGCTCTTTCTCAGTGGAAGGCACTTATGAAAAACGGTGGGTTTTTCGAGAAGCTGTTGACCGTGTGACTACCATTTAGATTCTCTTCTTTCTGTTTGTGCTGTTGTAGCGTTTGACCTAGTAAGTTGCGTATTAGTGTACCCGACCAGGCTCTGAAGAAGGCGATTCTGCCGAAACGTCAGCTACGATTGTGTTGTATGTGTGTTATTGCATGGAAGTAAACGTATGCTGTTTAACAACCTCGCTGAGAAAGAAAACGAAGCATTTACAATCCAGTGCAGAGGTTAATAGAAAGTCGATTTTGGGAACTTTAACTGTGTACTTACTTGGATACTTGGATGGCCCGTCTTCAGTGGATGTGAGGACCCCAACATTATCTCCATTCTTCGGAGATTTAGTGATTTAGCCATTGCGGCACCGTGGTGTCCCGAGGTCAGCCTGACCGAATTCTGTCCCAGGTCACCACCACAGGGAGTTGAGGCCGTTGTGGATTAGAGCACCAAGTTTTGTCATTGCGTTCATGTCTAGTATAGAAGCCCCGGTTATCGACCTCCAGCCGCTACTCTATTGCAGATATATAGATCATTGTTTTATCATCTTCTGTACTCAGGTGGAAATGGTCAAATGCTCCGAATTATTGAATGAGTAGTCTGAGTATATTAAATTCATCCAGGAGAAACCGAAAGGGACCTGGTTTCCATTTCTTAACGTTCAAATCAATTTATCGAGTAGCGATTACATGACAAAGTGGTACCGAAAACCAAGTAACAAAAAACATCCTTTCCTTTTTTCTCATCCTTCACACGCAAAGAGGGCGATTGTGAAAAATATGTATCGAACAGCTACATCTATGTGCACAACCAGGGAACTAAAGGAAGAATCACGCGACTTGGCTCGGCAAATAGCCATCTCCAATGGCTACGAAGTAGTTACCGCACGAGATAAGTTCAGAAGGAGAGCGACGCGCCGAAACGAAACACTTGGCCAAACGGAAGTCCCGTTTATGTTGCACTTTATAGCGATGAAGTAAGCGTAGCTAAAAAGCGATGCTTATGAAGGACAGGTTTAGAGGAATCGGTAGCGATAGATGAAATAAAACCGGCTACTCTACGTCGTCGGTTAGTTTATAACCGCCTGTATGACCAACTATGTGAAACAACAAGTTGCGTAATTTGCCCTTCCGGCAGCAACGGTGATTGCATGAGTTCAGGTACGATATACCTGATCTCGTGCAATGATTGCGGAGATGAATATATTGGCGAAACAGGCAGACCCTTGTGTATCCGTAGTATAGTATAAATGATAGAACACCTAGATGGGAAACGGAAAGCAAGACGAAGCACCCCGCTAGGCACGCATAGGATGCAAAAGCATAGCGGAGACGATTTTGAAGTGAAGGTCAGTATCCTCGCACAGGAGACTAAGGCACCAACGCGCAAACTCCTTGAGGCTTTTTGGATAAATGCCAAAAATCCCACGACGAATAGCTGGAAGGAATGTCCAGAGGTCACTGGCTTCGTATCTTCGGATCAGTTTCTGATGTGGGATGGCGCATTCATCAACCACTCGTAACACCAAGGCTCTGAGGAAGGCGAAATCGCCGAAACGTCAGCCATCGACCAACAACAACAACAACGACAACGAAGACCTATACCAACCTCACAGCAGCTAAAGAAGATCAGTTTATAAGATCATAAATAAATAAATATTGTTGAAGTGTTTGGCATAATAAACTGTATATCAGTATACCCTTTCAGGAAGAATTTCTAGCATTGTTCTGTCTTTACTTAAGGTGACGGAAATGATTAAAAATGGTAATAAAAGATAAAGGACAAAGCTCTCGGAGTCGATCAATCCGTGAGGGACGCGCCATGCATTCGACTTCATTAAGTATCGTTTGGAGGTGATTGGATGCATATATGGCCTTTACAATGACTCGCGGTATCCTACCGATGTATCGAGTTAGTGCTGCTATCCTTCTATGCAAGTTTGGTACCAATCTGCCAACGCTGGAGGGATGGAAGGCTTGATGGGCCATGAGGCGGGGATCGATTCCACTTGTGTGTTGTGGAGTGCCTCCGACCACTGCGCCAAACAGGCACACAAGATTGGTAATATTTTAGCTATTCTAGGAATTTTAAAAATTTACAATATACTCAATCAAGTATAGTGAATGACCTAGGTTGAACTGATGGGGTCCTGCATGGTTTTAAAGTTTGCCGCTGAGGTAGCCCGTACTTGTTGGATTTGTTTTTCAGTGTCTTAAAGGGCAGATGTAGTGGAAGCAGCGACGGTTTAGAATCAAATTTGTGGGCATTATGTAAACAGTAGTTGCTCGCAAAAAATCTTGCATCTCCAAATTGTTGGCGTAAATTATTAACGAACAAATTTAGGATTGGTGCGGTGCGGTGAAGAGTAGCATTAAAGCCGCAGTGGTAGCCAAGGTCCACTGCTAGAGAGGCATAGAAGGATCGGAGCCCAATGCTACATTCTCTCCTAATTCGTGTGGAGTTAAACTTAGGCCGAAGCATAATACTTTCCTTATTGACCGGGAGCTGGATATATCAACAAATAATTCTACCAGTCCTTAGGATTTGTCTTAATTTCAGTGCGTCCCGATTTTTCCGAGCTCACGAAACATTTTTGCTCTCCTTTTAAGGGTAAGAAGTAGAGATCTTGGGTAGTTTTTTGGACATGGGGCTTTAGTGTGATCCACGAGTTCTTTAAGGCGAATGAGGTTTCGCTTGCATACTTTTTGAGATTACTTTTTCAGCACTGCCATGCACAGGGGTAATAGGCGTCGATTTTCTATCACTATTTGCCTGGATGAAAGAGGCGAAAAAGAAAACATGAGCATGCAGGCAGACGAATGAAAAAAAAAAATAAGAAAGAAGCTTATAGAATACTAAATGAACTTCCACTTAATCATCAGGTAGCTGATCCAGGTGATTTAATAACAGAAACGAATGGATGAGTCAATAAAATAGTCCACAGGCCAACAAAGAAAAATACTAGAATTAAAAGCGTATTAATGCTTCGAAACCGACTTTCCTTGAACCTCGGTGTGCTTAATGGATATGTATTCTTTCTTTGATGAGCTTACACGAGGTTGATAATAATATTTATTTTCGGCTAACGTTTCGACGTCTTCGTCTTCATCATTCGATTTTCGATTCGACGTCTTCGTCTTCATCATTCGATTCGAGGAGACGGACCGCTGAGGAAGACCTGACTCGACACGAAGGCGATGCCGCCAGCATTCGTATGCCTCATTCGAGGATATGGACCGCTGAGGAAAGCCAAACTCGACACGTAGGCGAAGCTGCCACATCGAGACGAATAACAAGCGTGGACCATCGACTCGGATCATCGGATCTGATGAAGACGAAGACGTCGAAACGTTAGCCGAAAATGAATATTATTATGAACCTCGTGTAAGCTCATCAAAGAAAGAATACTAGAATTAAAAGTTTGATATGACAAAAATTGATATGGAAAGAATGCCGCTCGCAATCTCAGAAATCAGAGCTGGAAGTGAGCTCACTGCTCATTGCTGAAGAAACAGCTGCTCGCTTCGCTCTTAAATACGCCTTATAATTTCTGTTCTCACACTCTGTTTAATGCGAAAAGCGATAGTATAGAAAAAAGATTCATCTAACGCTAAAATGTAGTGTTCCACTTAATTATGTCAATTTGCATTTGAACAAGTGGATAACTAAATGGTAGTGATGCCGTTTAGTAAACACAAGATCACGGTTTGACCGCGCACCAGGCTAACCGATCCACATACATTTCCCCAGAGTCAGGTAATAGGTACCAACGTTGTTTAGGGTGCCCCTTCCGATCTAAAAACCTTAGGAAAGCACTAGCGCTGTTGACCCAGGATTCTAAGGAAAATTCGATTTGTGAAGATTCAACGCTATTTACGAAGAGGGCCAAATCTCCTCAACCAGCTGCCGAATTCACACGCAAAATCCGAAGATCTTCATTATTGATGATTGTGAGGAAACGAATCACTTGAAAGATTCAAAACCGGATCTGAATGCGTAGTTTTCTTGTTCAGCAATCGCAAGGTTGTTATACAGCATACATTTACTTTCATAGAAAAACACACAATACAATACAACACAACAGTAGCTGACGTTTCGGCAGTATCGCCTTCTTCAGAGCCTGGAAGGGTATGCTGATATACAATTTATTAGGCCAAACACTTCAATAACACTTACAGTAAGACGAAAAACTTCATGGCAATTACATGATCAACAGCTTCTCGAAAAACTCACCACTTTTTTTACATGACTTCCAATGAGGAAGGTTAGAACCATTAGAAACATTGATTTTTGGCATTTATCTGGCAATGAATAGCAGGGAGGAATGCCCAGAGGTTACACGCGACCTGGCCCCGTATCTATATATCAATTTCTGATGTGGGGTGGCGCAGTCATCAACCATATGCGACTATAATCAGCTGTTCTAACCTTCCTCATTGGAAGTCATGTAAAAAAAGTGGTGAGTTTTTCGAGAAGCTGTTGATAATCTAATTGCCATGGATTTTTTCGTCTTTTTGTAAGTGTTATCGAAGTGTTTGGCGTAATAAATTGTATATCAGTATACCCTTGCAGGTTCTGAAGAAGGCGATATTGCCAAAACGTCAGCTACTGTTGTGTTGTATTGTATTGTGTGTTTTTCTATGAAAGTAAATGTATGCTGTATAAAAACCTCGCGATTGCTGAACAAGAAAACTACGCATTCATATTCCAATGCCGAGGTTAATAGAAAGTCGAACATGGGAACTCAAAACCGGATCCTTTAAAATAAACGTGTAAAAAATTTTAAAAGCAAAAATTGCGAAACAAATATTCAGAAAATGAACGCATAGTGACACCAATGAACAGAGAGGACAAGGTAATTTCTAATCTGCATTAAATGAATATTATATTGTGATTATCAGTAAATCGTTATGACATAGTTTTGTTGCAATTATCACAATTAGGTTATTTTCTGGTCTAACTACCGGTATTTGGGGAACTGTGGCAAATGTATGGAGTTTTCACCTTTTATTCAAAATTTCAATTTCTCCTAACTGTTTACCGCCTCATCGTGGCCAGAAGGTGTTCCTGGGTATCGGACTGCGATTCACAGTAGAGGGATTCGACCCACTGGTGGTAGTGTTTGCAAAAAATCGAAATCTTCACAGTAGAAATTGTTTGTCGCTGTTGTTCATCGAGATATCGCTCTTCTTAATCATTCGCTTCGCTCTCCTGTCAGTGGGTTTCTTTTGCTGCTTTTCATGCCAAAATGTAAAGTGACTAAACAAACAACTGTTTTCGATGTGTTGTCTTATTGCTGGTCGTGCAATTTGGTCCTCCCTGGAGTCCTGACTTAACCTTGCAAGGGCATATCCAGGTCTTCACCACGATGTGGATCAGAGAGAGGTGTGTTTTCGGCGTCGGATCCTTCGCTCGGTCTTCCTACTAGTTGATTCGGAAAGGTGTTGAAACCGAAATCAGAAAAGAAAGTAGGAATGTAAAAGTAACCGACCGCTCAAGGACGATGTAGAAGCCGAAAGGCTTTGAGATCCAGGAGAATATACATCGAGAGCGAAACAGATGGGCCAGTCACATAATGAGAAGAACAGACGACAGATGGACAAAAAGAACAGTAGAGGGGACTCGAAGAGAATTCAAACGTTCCCTTGGGCGACTACCCACACGTTGGTCGGACGGGTTCGTAAACAAAGTTAATCAGCTGTACCCGCAGCTGCAGTTGTTTTACAGATCACGGTATGAGACTCGCAAGCGATACCATGCTCGAACAAGACCACCACCATGGACTACGATTGCGAGAGAAAGGAACGAATGTCATATGTGCTGGGGTCCGCACAACTCGTGAAGACGGAGATCCAAGTATCCAAGTATGTAAGTCTTATTGCTAGAAATGGATGCTGCTCAATCGCAAAATTCGCTACAGTCACGAGAATCGCAGCCTTCCAGAAAAATTCCAGTCATTGGAAAGAATGCAAGCTTTCTTCCAATCTACAAGGTGCAACAACTGTTCATGGCGAACGCCTCAAAAAGGCTCCTCAAGATTACCTCAGATTTCCAGGAAGAAAACACTCGATTAGAACTCAACGCGTTAATAAGAGGTGGTACTTGGGCTTTAAGTCGCAATTGAAACCATAAACGAACATCACCATCTCTATGACCACGGTTGCAAAACAACAAAACACAACAGGGAAGTGCAGGAAAACGCAGGCGTATGAACCCAGGTCATTTTGGCGTTTAAGTAAAAAAAAGGTAGTTTTATTGGTTATAAGCTTTCTAGAGCTTATCATAAAATCTTATTGCGGCTAACGTTTCAGCTTCATCCATTCTTCGGAAGGAATTCTAGACGAGTACCTAGTGGCTTCATCCTCACTTTCTCTAGATTAGACAACTGTTCAATTTTGTAAAGTTACAATATCTGTAGTTCTTTATGTCATGCAAAATTGTATCATTTCTAGGATTCTTCGAGTTAATAAATGACTTAGAAATCCTACAGGAACAGCTGAACATCGAATCCGCCGAATTCAATAAGGACTAACTCCTCTTGGCTACAGATCACATTCGACTTAATCGGGTAGCATAAAGACCGCAATCTACAATGCCTTCGACAACATTTCCGCTCATGACTGTCTTGATATGTGAGAGATCTTTGGCACAAATTCTATCAGACATTTACTTTTGAGGAGCAACTATGTGCAAACGTCAGTGTTGCAGTGAGGGCTTAGAATTCTCTTCTTAATAATCCCAAACGATATAAACTCCTTCACCTAAAGACATTCCATGCTCTTGCGGCAAACTTTTCTATTCGTGCACAGAACGACGTTACAAGTGCAGCGCTCACATCCAGTTATTCAACGATATTCTTCAACTCAGGCGATGAGAGTACTTGAAGTGAACGCGATGCGAATTTTTTTTTCGTTCTCAAAGCTCATCAAATATTCACTCCTTGCAACAAGTGTCACTTTTTCATTGCTAGGGATCTTCACCTAGTGCAATCTATCGGTTTGAACTTGTCACAGATCCACACTTAATCGTGCTCACGGTAATTGTAGTTCTTCGTCGTAGTTGAACTACGCAGAGGAAATCACTTCTTTAGGTGGAATTTACAAGAAGTTCTACAAAGCTCAACGAAATATTTTTCGAACCAGCCGCCATGTAAACGATACATGAACAATTTTTATCTTTCGGTCGAATGGATGGATGAAATATGCTGTAACATAAACTTTTAAACATTACATGAAAAAAGGGGTAGAGATAAGAATGGAGAAAAAGAATGACCAATAAATCCAGAGAATATGATCGATTGCACTTCATGAAGGCGCCCTACAATTAAAATAAGGAGAATAATCATGAATAGTTGTATGTTGCTTTGAAGTAGTTAAATAAAAACTTGAGAAAAAAAACCAAAAACCAAAAGCATGATTATCAGAGCACTGAGGTTAAATGTCGGTCGATTTCCAAATTATTGTGTGGCTATTCGCCATGTGCTAGCTGACAAAATACCGAATTATCAAGAGTGGATTATCGGTTGAAAAACAAGTTATCATCAACTGATAATCACATCAACAACAACCGCCCTGTATAAAAGAGCGTCGCCGCGTGTGTTTGACTCGTTCGAGATGCTCAACTGGGGAAGATCCTGTTTGATGCAAGACGAAGACGCTACATCGAGAAGAGGAGCAACTGTGGGCTATCGACAAGGATTGTAGGGTCTGATAAAGACGAAGACGTCTAAACGTTAGTGGAATAGACATGTCATATCAACCTCGTGTAAGCTCAACAATATAAAAATGTTGATTATTATAGTACCGAGGTTAAATGATAGTCGGTTTCAAAACCATGAGGCTTTTCCTTTTTTTTTCATTTTTGATTAACATGGCTATGAAGTGGAGCAGAATTACAAGCACAGAGCTAATTACTGAGGTTTAGTAATAACGGTTTATTTTTGTAAGAATTATTTTAGACTGTGCTAAGCGAGCATTCTAGTGATGGACTTCTAGTGATGGACTCTTAGCGGTTGACATCTTATTGCATTAGCCGCTGAGGTGCAAGCGTTAATTGAACATTACATCAGAATTGAGCTCCTAGCTGAAATCTATCAACGGAAGTCAGTATCAAGTTTGATATGGACGAGTTGTAGGTTACTAAGTACGTATCTGGTCTATACAATATTTTTCGGTGGTTTGCCGGTGCTTCAAATCATGCTTTTATCCTCTTAGATACTTCTGGAACTAATTTCCTCACCCCGGAGTGATGGAAGGCTTGGTGTTCCCAGAGCGTTGGATTGAACCAACCACCGCGACTTTGCAGCGCACCAGAAACCACAGCGCTACCCACGCGACTGCAAATAATTTCGGTAAAATGAATAGTAACGTCGGAGACACTTCTAGACAACCGTTGCGCCAACTGGATAATAACTTAGTAAGAGATGCTGAAGATTTCGAAAGTCGTTAATAATTGCAATATATTCATCCTATGCTTCTTTTAAGACATTTAGTGCTGGGGGACCAATTTCGATTCGATTTGAGGTCCTCGGGACCGCACTTTTTAACTCACGCATTATTTCTATTGTGATGCGTGCTACGACAATTGCGATATAATTTTATTTGAGGATAATGCATTCGTTTCCATGTAAACGAGTTTTCCTTCTGGGAATTGAAGCTGTCCATTACAATTGGTGAAGCTCAAGCACAAAAGCTTGGCAATGCCCACTGGAACGAGGTTTATGGATTACAGTAATCAACATTGAAACTTGCGAGCTGCCTTTAAAAAAACCGACGCAGGTATTTGCGATGGGGAACGAACGCGCTATTTCCCTTTCCGGGGGCTAACGTCCGGAGTTTTGCGAATATCTCATCATTATTGTGGTTGTATCACACGTAATACCTTTCCATGAAAAACTGTAATAGGCAATAAATAAAAAGTTAACATCGAAAAATAGCGTCAGGGTATAAAAGGGAATCAATCTAAGCAAATAGGAAAAGCTCTATGGACTAATGAGATATCCATTGGATAATAGAAGGAAGAGTAAGAACGGCTTAAAAAGATGAGGAAAATTACCGTGGAATGGAACACAAAGACGAATTTCGTGGTTTTGGTTGCGTTCGTGCCTTTCAAACACGATCCAAATGCTTCACTTGACGAAAGAATTCTCAAGCGGCAAAACATCTCGTTGAATAACTCTGATTGCCTCTGGTTGCTGTAATAGGGTCTATTTAGCTGCACCATTGACAGCTACTGGAACTAAAATGCAGAGCATACAAGTAAGCAATTTTCAATTATAGTTAATAGTCTGTCCTTCTGAGCATTAAGTTATTATGCGGCTTATAAATTCAAGGTTTCAAACGTGTACCTAATTACTTTTCGCAATAATCTATTACGGAGATGGAATTTTGTAAATATTGCAAGGACGAACTTATTTGAAAATCTTGCGAAAACTCCCGCTTTAGTGCTCTAACATCTTTGCTAAGTAAGAATGACTCGGATTTTAGTAAGACCGAGAGTAACACTGTTAAATTCATTAGGAAATTACTGAAGAATAACAGTATCAATGGAGATTTTGCCAATCATTAGCGAGCGGAAGCCACAAACACCAGAGATACATTGGGAACACCATCAAGTCCTCCTGGGCGAAGGCACGCTTGTTCATTTGTTTCTGTGCTTAAAATGTAGGCACTGAAGCAATAAAGTGGAGGAAATGTGTATTATAGACTCTGGTAAACCAGAATTTCACCATGAGAAGACAGAAAAAAAACTTTTCCATGTAGGCAAAGGTCTGCTGATTATAACGGCCTTTAGTGAAATTAACAAAATTCACTGTAAGCTGAGATTTGTTGGAAGAAGATGAAGGCGGTTATTATTTTCTCACCCTATGTCTCTTACAGAAATGTGGAAGTTGCGTTAAGTGTTAAGAAATGAAGAAGGAAAACTGAGAACACAAGTTATGGGTGGAGCTTTCCACGAAATTCTCTTCTCAGCTGATCCGATGAGGAACAGCACAAAGGTCCACCAGATGTTCTTGCTGCTATTGCTGGTGTTGTTGCCCTAATGGCTGTCTAATAAAATCTCAGTGCATAAAGTATTTTAGAAGTGCTTAATTCATAAAGGATAAAGGATAAAGCTCTCGGCGTTGATCAATCCCTGAGGGATGCGCCATGAATTCGACTTCATTAAGCATCGCTGGAGGTGATTGAATGCATATATGGCCTTTACAATGACTCGCGGTATCCTACCGATGTATCGAGCTAGCGCTGCTATCCTTCTAGGCAAGTTTGGTACCAATATGCCGACCCCGGAGGGATGGAAGGCTTGGTTGGCCATGGGCGCATTTCACGTGCGCGCCGCAGTGGCGCCTCCAACCACTGCACCACACGCGCCCTTACCCTAAAAAAAGGCTTAATTCGTAGTAAAAAAAATATAACTTTAGAATGTTGTCACTCTTTGGTCAGTGCCTAGTTTTTTTCATGACGATATCTAATGTGAAATACAACAGCAATGATGCAAAGACATTTGCAGAACTTGGATTCCATGCCATGTTCGAATCCGCAATTTTTCTTTCTTGGTGCTCATTTGTTACCCGCTGCACTAGTGAGGTTCAATTTCTAAAGTGTTTCGCTTTGTTGGATGCAAAAAAAAAAACAGCTAGCACACATATAACATTAGAAGGATAGAGTGCAAGGCTTTTTGCCTTAACCTATCCTTGAGGGATTCGCCACAAATTCTACTTTATCAAAATGAGTAGAGGTGATTGAATGCGTATCTGGCATATGCAACGGCTTGCAGTGGTCCACCGATGTACAGTGTCGGTACTGTTATCCTATTAGACAAATTTGGCACCAATTTGCTAACTCCGGAGGGAAAGCTTGGTGAACCCCTACGCAGCCTTAAATCACATACGTGTGTACTACAACTCTTCATCAAACAGCGATGAGCGTAGTCACCTTCAATCATTTATGTGACTAACTAAGACAAATGGGCACCAGCTTGATCTACACTTATTCCATTCTACCAGTTCAGCTGCGCACTGGGTTGCATAATAACCCTGTTCATAAGAAATCGCTCACTGTCTTACTGATTTTAGAATAAGCGATAACTACGTTGCTGAACAATGAATTGAAGGATCGGATGTTTTCACAGAAAGCAGCCCGATCAGCCCAAAAGCGTAGTGCACGAGATAGATCTGTCTGAAATCATTTTGAACTGTTTGTAATTCCTGAGCTGCTTAGTTTGCCTGGAAATGTACGTGGAATGTGTCAATTAAGAAGTGACTTTGAACTCTTTCTCATGCAAATCTCATTCACCAGATTGCAACTACAGCGCTACATATGTATGCATGAGAATAAATGTGCGTATACAGATGACCTGAGGATAGTCAACTCAACATAAAGACGTTCATTAAGTTAATCCGTCTACATCCGAAACGGAATGCACGGTCACTTTTGGATGGAGTTCAACCTCTCATGGATCACATGAGGCCGTAAAACATAATGAAGCCTGCTATTAGCCGGTTTGAAACATTTCATTTAGATGGGGTCTGTGGCTAAGCTTCCTCTAAAGTAGGAGTGGAACTGACTTTTACTGAACTGATTAACACTTTTACTGAACTCATATAATGGATGAATCACATTAATTCACAAAGTGGTAAACTAGCCATTACGTTCTTATTCCTATAAAGCAGAACATCTTTTACATTTAATATATATTTATTAGCAAAGATGTGGGAGAAGCATGTTGTGAACCAAGAACATTGCAACAAAGTTATTTCTCTTGAAAATTACATATAAACATTTTATTTCGCTGATGGCAGCATTGGGTAGAAGACTAGCTGAGAGAAGGGCGGAGCAAGGACTTACGTGGCGCAGTGTGCAATGCACCAGCTCCTGGAAAGGGAAATCGTGATTCGATCTGGCCTGGGTCCAAGTTTTGCGAATATCTCAGCATCGTTGTGATTGTGATTAACATCATACCCTGCCGTGAGAAATCGTAATAGGCAGAAAATAAGAAATTTGCATTGAAAACAACCCATCTTTTGTGAGTCTAATATGTAACAAGTTTTCAATTTAGTTGCCTTAAACTACGAGAGGTAATGATGTCTTCGTTTCGACTGTTTGTTTGAAAACATCTTTACATCTTCACATCACTTCAGACGTCTAACACATTTTTACATTAAAAATTGTTCATCAGATTTATTTCTTCGCTTATGTTACTATCACCCGACAGTCACAACTATAAACTATTAGCATCCTGCATAAAAGGGCATCACCTAGTGAGGTATGCCTCATTCGAGAGATGGTCAGCTGAGGAAGACATAACTCGATGCGAGGACTAGGCCGCCACTTCGAGACGGAGAAGAACCGTGGACTATTGACTCGGATCGCCGGCTCTGATGAAGACGATGACGTCGAAGCGTTAGCCGAATAAAAATTGTTTATCAACCTCGTGTAAGCTTATCAAAGAAAGAACACTTATTTCTTTGTTGTTATAAATCTTGCAAATACGCTCTCAATATAATTACTTGGCATACAACACTTTTTCTAAATTCTAATTTACTATGATTATAAAATGGTTGAAGCGAATCTCCTACTGTAAGAAATTAGCTCTATTTTGCTGCGTCAGTTCAAATTTGGCCATTCTCGTAATGTCACCAAAGTATGAGGCTAGAAAGTGGGTTTTTCCGGTAATGCAAGGCAGAGATAATTGCTGAAGATTCGTCTGGAGATGTGAGTTTTCATAACGGAATAGATCGAAGGAGATTATCAACAGGCGCCGATAAACAATTAAGGATATCCATCTAAGGCAGTACACCGAAAAGTACGAAAGAGACTTAGATTGTTAAGATCACACTAGGTTCATAATAACGTTTCGGCGACTCCGTCCGCTTCTACATTAACAATCCAAGAAGATATTAATTATTACTACTGAAGTTAAATGACGGTCGGCCTGAAAAGCTAAGTTCTTGTCTTGACTAACAATGTTATACTAAAGCCGATTTACAACATTTTGCTCTTTCTTGCCGTTATTTTTAAATTAACCTTTGTGGAATAACTGGTTGTGAGCTTCATTGTGCGCTACGCAGGCCATTTCTTTCCAGTCATAGAAGGGAAAAAAGAATGTCCACCTTCAACTTTAAATCAATAAATCCCAGCTAAAATTGAACAGTTTTGCTGGCTGCAGTAAAAGCCATTAGAATCCAAAATTCTTTGCCTACAATTTGAGAGTTCTACTTTTTTTTAAAAAAAGTAAATGAGTTTCGTCTGACATAACACCACCGTGCTTCCCGATCTATCGTTTATGCATGTGCCTGTCTTTCATTCGTTGGAAACTTTTGAAAAAAAAAAGCTCTCGGCGTTGATCAATCCCTGAGGGATGCGCCATGCATTCGACTTCACTGAGCATCTGTGAGATGAATGAATGCAGATCTGACCTTTAAATGCATATCTGACCTTTACAGCGACTCGCAATGGCCCACTGATCTATCGAGCCAATGCTGCTATCCTCCCAGACAAATCTTGTACCAATTTGCCGACCTCAGAGAGATGGAAGGCTTGGTGGGTCATTGGCGTAGAAATCTATTCCACCTGTGTGTTGCAGGGCGCATACGACTGCGCCTCATGACCCCTCGTGAATTGGATACTTTAATAATAGTAATAAATCTAGCCTCAACATTTTTGAAAATTCTCACTCTAAAATTTTCAAGCTTGAAAGGCAGCTAAATATTTATGTAAATATTATCTGGGCAATTAATGCGATGGAGCGAAACCACTTCTAGAAATCTTGAAATTTCTGTTCAAAAATGCTCTGGTGGTTGACGAATTACCGTTAATTATTGAAAAACCACTTTCGCCAAAAATGCTTAGGTGTTCCTTTTTTAATTATCCAACCCTACCAGCAATGATGTCGAATTCACGTCGGTAAACGATTTAAAGAAAAGTTCAAATTCTCTTCACAACTGTTGAGAAGTTTATCAAGCTGAAAAGACATTAGCAGTGCATTTCTTACAGTGAATACCACTACAGACTAGTAAGACGTCGAAGTCGCAAAAAGGAAATTTGAAAAAACGACAGCGCCAGCATTAAAATCTAGCCTCAACATTTTTGAAAATTTTCACTCTAAAATTTTCAAGCTTGAAAGGCAGCTAAATATTTATGTAAATATTATCTGGGCAATTAATGCGATGGAGCGAAACCACTTCTAGAAATCTTGAAATTTCTGTTCAAAAATGCTCTGGTGGTTGACGAATTACCGTTAATTATTGAAAAACCACTTTCGCCAAAAATGCTTAGGTGTTCCTTTTTTAATTATCCAACCCTACCAGCAATGATGTCGAATTCACGTCGGTAAACGATTTAAAGAAAAGTTCAAATTCTCTTCACAACTGTTGAGAAGTTTATCAAGCTGAAAAGACATTAGCAGTGCATTTCTTACAGTGAATACCACTACAGACTAGTAAGACGTCGAAGTCGCAAAAAGGAAATTTGAAAAAACGACAGCGCCAGCATTAATCCGTCAGGAATTGTTAAAGGTCTTAAGATAGACGTTTCATAATTCTCACGTCCGACTTCTATTAACCTCGGCTTTGATGGAATAATTCTTTTTACTTCTTTTTAGCAAATTTTAGAAAAAATTACAAATTACAAATTTTAGCAAAAAGCAAAAATTTTGTTTCATAATTCTGTTGGTCGCCATAAGAAAAGGTCGGACTCTGCAGCTGCTTCATTCTAAGACAATAGCGGTTGACTGGTTCACTGAGGCTAACCTACTGAGGGAATGCAAGCTCTGCCTAAAACACAGTTCTAGGTGTTCACACTTTCCAAGACAAGCTACTCAGCGCAACGTTGCAGTAATATCGTAGTGCTACAGCTAATGAAGGCCACTATTTCCAGAAGTGATGGTCTGAGGAAATGTACACACGTGAAAAGTTACAAACGTGTGCTTTCACTATTAGGCGATGCATGCTCAATCTGTTCAATGTGATTTACACACTGAAGTCAAAGCCACTTCAATAGTGTTTACCACCGGGTAGCAGTTAGAGGTTCTTGGAGACAAAACTGCTCTCTTCATAGGGAAAACATGTCACTGTGTCGAGGTCAACCCCAGAATATAAATTTTATTTCAGAAACTTTGCTGAAAACAGAATAATTCAATGAATAACCAGTTTCGAGTTAAGAAGCCATTTACAACGTGTTAAAGTTCTGCTCGCGCCACAGGAGTCAATCACTGCCTAAGTGCACACTAGGCTGGCATCCATTTTATTCATAAGAAAAAGGTGACAGAACGTGAAAGCCATCACTGGAACTGAATCCACCCAAGAATCCGGTTATCTTGATGTATAGCGTTTGCGAGATGGTAAGCTGAATGAGTACTTCAGCAGATGCAAGAACTTTATGAGCATTTGAATAGGTGAAGTAGTAAACGCGAAGCGGTTTTCAATAAAAGACTTTCTAATGTGATTAATCCTTAGGAACATTCAGTAAAATTGTTAGTGAGGGGTTTTACAAGTGCAATAAAAAAAATTTGAATGTTTTTAGTCACTTTGCAAGAGGCGATGAAGCTGGCTGTTCGCAGCAGTGCGTTGGTGAAGTGCAGGCTTCGTGTCGGTGACCGCTCAAAAACAACGCAAAACATTGTTGTTGTGACAATTTCAGCTAACAGAATTTGCGTAGATTACATATAGACAAAAATCTCAGCCATAACGGGAGGAAAATCTGCAAAAAATCGGAAGGGCATTGTCCGCTTGATTGCTGTATACCAAATTACTTCCGAAGTGGCCAGCCTGAGCTATTTCAATGGAATGGAAACTTTATCTGAATGGTACATTTTAAAACGAATTCGTTGTAGCAACGAAAAAAAACCGTCACTTTATACACATATTGAGTTAGCAATTCATGGAATTTCGTTTCATGTACGAATCGTTCTACACAGTGCGCGTGTGGCGCAATGGTCGGAGGTGCCCTGCAACGCACACGTGGAAGCGATCCCAGCGCCCATGCCCCATCAAGCCTTACATCCCTCCGGAGTCGGAACATTGGTACCAGACTTTTCTGAGAAGATAGCAGCAAGGGCTTGATACTGGTAGGCCATCACGAGTCATTGTAAAGGCCAGATATGCATTCAATCACCTCCAAACAATGCTTAATGAAGTCGAATTCATGGCGCATCCTTCAGGGATTGATCAATACCGAGTGCTTTATCCTTTATACACATCATTATTCGGCAGAAAAATTTTTTACTCAGTATTCCTAAACAAGTTGTAGTGCGTATAACTAACAAGCCAAAATCTTTGAGCACATCCGAATGAAGCGGTTCCATTTATGGATGATTCCAGGTTCTGAGCCGACTCCTTGATTCGACTTTTTTATTCCTTATGTCATTGTTTGTTTGAATAACCGCGCTATGCTGTTGACTAGCTTATGATTTGTTTTCTGTTGAAAACATCCTAAATAGATCACTACAACTGGACCCACCTAAAGGATTCACTTTTGAACAGAACCGCTAATTGTCATTGATCCTTAGCAGACACGAAATTGTATAAAAATGATAAACTAACACGAAATTGATAAACAAACTTATTCGACTAACTTTACGGAGTTTTCGCCTTTCTAAGAGTCAATGATCCAAGTCGATGGCTACAGTCATTCATGCTTTCGATATGGTGTCTCTATCGTTGCATCGAGTCGCATCTTCTTCAGTGGAGCACCGTTTGGGTGAATCAACCTCACCTTGCGATGTTCTCTACAAAGAGGACGGATATTGATAATAGTGACTGTCCAATGGCAGTAGCTTGCTTTTCTCAGACAATCCATACTGGAGAAGTCGGCATCACTATCACCTAGCACACACAAAGCGTGACAATATTTTAAAAACCGACTTTCCTTAAACTTCGGTATGACTAATGAACATTCGTTAACTTTTCTTTGTGTCACTATTATCTCCAACAACCAACCTGCACAAAAATGCACCGCCGGATGAGGGTGCTTAATTCGAGCGGTGCTCTTTTGAAAGAGATTCAACGCGATGCAACGGCGAAGGGAACACATCGAGAGTACGAACAATTGTGGACTTCGACTTGGCTTGTCGGCTCTAACACGTCGGCCGTCCTCGGGATTTCAACAATGGCTTCACCAACAAATCTCCGAAAAATGGTGATTATGCTGAGGCCTGCACAACTAGTGAGGACGGGCCGTTCAAATATCAAGTATCAAGTGGCTAACGTTCTTGCACTTTTGCCTACTTGAAAACCATACCGCCTCACCACTCGCATACCGTTTAAATAGGATGATGATATATCACCGGTTCTTGTAGCTAGTCGATTGCTCATTTAAATAAGATGTAGTACGTTTAATACATTGGTATCTTATTCTATAACAAAATCACTGTCTACATTTTGTTTTTAAAACGTACTTAAGCAAACTGCTTAGAGCATGATGTTCACCAGAATTCTGCTTTAGATGTTTTTATTCTATCTGAACAGCTTTAAAAACACAATAAGCGCACTGGCTCTGTTCAGTCAAACGCACATAGTACTGTTTCGACCTTGCCCAGGCTCAACGATATCTCCCATTTATCCTAAGTCGGAAAATTGTTGCCATTCTTGTCTGGAAAAGCTCTCTCTTCAATATGCGAGACTGGGGAGCAGTCCTAGGAACTTCCATGCACAGCTATCCCACGATTTTCGGAGGAATCTCTTCGACCAGTATTGAAGGTTACTCATGAAGAAGGTTAAATTCTCTAACAACAGTCGAGGCCATAGGCAAATCCAAAGGATATGGATACGAAGAAACGAATGGAATAGGGAAAGCGTTTCGATACGCATAACATGTAATGTCAGGTAATGCAAATAAACAAGAGGAAAAATAAATGGATACATAAGTAGGTGAAAAAATTGGACAGCAGTCACGTGATTCCATTTTTCAGAAAACGAATACAGCTTTAAGATAACTTCTATAATGCTGAGATGTTTGCAAAACTCCGGGCCGCAGGTGTCTGCGGCGGGGAACGAACGCGCTGTTGTCTTTCCGGGGAGTACCGCGCCGATTGCTAGCTCTATCGATGTAGAGCAGTGATTGCTGATGGCAGTGAGCGATAGAACTAGCTGAGAGACAGGCGAAACGAAGGACCCGTCTGGTGTGGTGGTGAACGCGTTACTCCCCGGAAGGGACAATAGCGCGTTCGTGTCCCACCGCAGACACCTGCGGTCTGGTGTTTTGCAAATATCTCAGCGTTATAGAAGCTATATTTCGCAGCATACCCTGATATTAAAAAGAAAAAGCACTAAATAAAAAGGTTAAGCTTTAAGATAGCGACGTCAGCGAAATGCTAGTCATTGACAACCATGAATATATTCTAGCAATTTCGTGTTAGTTCATCAATGACGGTTGGTGAAAAAAAAATTTATGTACTAATGCCGAGATTAACTGAATGTCGATCTTTCGAAATGTAAGATTTATAAAATCTTTCAATTTAACCAAAGTCTCTCCCGGGGCGTCACCACCACAGGCAGTAGCCGCCGTTGTGGATCAGAGAGAGATTTGCCACCATGCAACTAGCTCGATACCAACGGTTGTGGATCCTGGCATTGGTTCATACTACCTGGGAGCATGGAAAACCTGCTGGGGGAGAGGGAGGGCGGTAAATCCCCAGCTGTACATCGCGGCCCAACACCCAGAATACTTTTCAGCCACTATGAGGCGTTGGGATAGTTCCACCGATTTTGTTTTGAAATAAGTGCATGCTTTATATTATCAATGGATTTATGAACACATAATTGCAGTGACTGTTTTATTCGAAAAATTGTAATCATCGCTTTTGTTATTATAAAACATTTCTTGTGTTTGTTTAAAACAGTAAACTTTTAATACGAACGTAAAAGTATTCGTGCTTGATGTTGTCATTTCACATCTCAGATAAACAATATTCCGGCTCACTACTACAGAAAGTCTAGAAAATTCTGGTGAAGAACTTATAAGCAAGTTTTTATACTATCGTCTCCCTCAATAGGAATAAATGGGTTCCATTTATCTACTCAGCAGCTGCTGTCCAGGTTTTCACAATCTGTTTTAGCTGTGTCGATACATAAATCACTTTTCTTCCACATGTTTAGTAGGCCTCAGAATTTGTACGATTCACATTGCTCTTTTAACGCTGTACGAATTTAACTTCGTCTTGAGGATTTGCTGTTTTCTTTCCTCACCTACATGTTGAATGGTAAACGAGAGCACTTTTTCCTGATGTTTTGATATTGAAGTGTTGCAGCGATCCGAGGCTTTCGTAACAGGCAGTCACTGGAAACCATTACCTTTCTATCACCTCATTTCGCCGCGGTAGCGGTTCCTATAGTCAATTAATTGGTCGATCGACAACGTCGTTAGTTTAAAATACTTCAGTGTACTGAGGAGTCTATCATATTTAGACATACTCAAGCTTATTCTTCTAAGATTTAAGCATCTCGGTGCTCATCTACAATATCGATAAAGAGAATCGCTCTGATACGAAACGTGACAAATGGTGTTTTCTTCAGCAAGTCCAGAACACTTTTCATCTTTTTGCTTTGCTTCACGATTTCCACTGTTTTCATGCCTCAAATTTTGAGATACTAATTATTAAGATTCTACAGGAACAACCCCCCACCCACCTTGCATGGAAGATGATCACCACTTAGTCAGCACAAAACAATGTTGACGGCTTATTCTCTTATGAAAAAAGTGTCTTAGGTTGATGAATGTCGCCCGAATTAGCACAAACGGTTAGGAAAAACGGCTGCATAATTATTGAGAGACAATTATAGAAAGCTGACTGAACGCATCCTATTTTAACTCTCTCTGGAAGAAATTTTTGAAGGCTTAAGAATTGCAATCTTTATTTAAAGAAAGAAAGAAAAAAGGAAAAATTGTGAAAGTTATTAAAAACTTCCTCAAAGCCGATCAAGTTGAATATGCAAAAAAATTTAAAAATTCCATTTTCAGTCAGCTCTTTTATTTCAATTTTTTTTTGCAGACGTGATTTGTCAATCAAGGCACTTTAAGGACGGCCCGTAAAATTCTAGCTTTAAATTCTCGTCCCCTATCGACGTACAACTTTTGTAAAATTGGCTTTTCAGTCGATAAAAGAGGTTTAACAGTCATGGTCATTACTGTCGCGATGAAATTGAACCATTTTTGAAAGATCAAGAGATTTAAATGAATACTTAAATGCAAGGAAAACATTGCGAAACTTTGGGCTTCAAGTGGAGCGGCTCAAAACAGCTTTGTTTTTTTTTTTGACATGAAACTGCATCTGACAGGATGGAAGCTACAGTTAATTTGGAGAGATTCGCTCTGTTCTGCTTTGTTTTGAAATTGGTAAATATTTTATTAATATGGCGTGGAATGGATTAGACAGATAATAAGATGAGGGATAAGACGCTCGGTGTTGATGAATCCACTGAGGGAAGCGCTGTGCGATCGACTTCATTAAGCGTCGTCTGAGATGACTGAATGCATACTTGGACTAAACAATGACTTGTGGTGGCTTGCCGATGTATCAGGTGAGTGCTGTTATCCTCTCTGACAAGTCTGGTACCAATTTGCAGATCCCGAAAGGATGGAAGGCTTAGTGAGCATGGGACCGAACAGGCGACCACGTGTATGTTACAGTATTGGGTCATTTTTCATACAAAGCAAATAAATCTCTGAATATTATGGCGCGATGACATATCGATTTTTACCACGTATTGTTCAGAAAGTTTGATAACTTCGGAATATTTAACATATTTGCTAAGTGAGGCTGTGATAGGGGGTTGTTGCATTAAAAAGGAAAAAATTTAATAATTACGGCCATTCATGGAAAGAGCAATCCTGAGAGGAAGCTCACGCGTTTCTAAGAGAAATATCGTTTCACGCCAGTTTACCTTAATTGAAACACCCTTGTGCGCCCCGACGGCTCACTGCCCCACTTCATCTCAAGAAAATTCCTGGGCGTCGAAGTTCGGTCCACAGCTGGAGTCCTTTTTCTCTGGCAAGGCTACCTTGAGAAGGACCTAGACATTTCAATAATCTGAGGCTGAAATCTCTGTCATCTTGCGTGAAACCTAGTTGAATAGTGAAAAAATCTGTGCAATCACAAAGACAGACTTATCTCAGTGCTGTTAATTCGGAAACAAAAGTGATGACTTCTAAGGACTCCGAAAAAAAAAATTTTAATAGCCCAATAACTTGCTATTTGATTTTTAAAGTGTTTTCCGGGCTATTCGATTTCAAATGAAGATTCTAAACCTAAGCACCAAGTGACGTTCTCTTATTCCATAGCATGTATTATTGACGACTAACTATTGTAAAGGTCTCACATTGAGAACTTTCCTTCTATCATATTCAATGACATGGTAGCAAAAAAGGACTTTGGAAGACATTACATATTCGTAATTTTGTGTTAGATTCATTGGCGTGTTCTTGAATTTTCGTCATTATTTTGAGCTATGAACTGTCTCATTACCTAGAAGTCTGTGAGGAATTCTTTAGTGGATGGCCCTGACTAAACATTTAGGATATGCAACCAACAACTTGGGCAAAAAGAAAATCCCATGTAAGCACAGCAAGCATCCTATTGAGGCTAAAGCGACGTCTCCTCTTTTTGATTAGGAACAATAGAGACTTCGAAGAGTTCATTCTATCAATGCTGTTTACGTCTGTGAACTGAACAAAGAGATCCAGAGAAAACGAAAAGAAGTGGAAGAGATAGAAAGCGAAAATCAGAGGACAAATCCGAGAGCTTAACAAAAAATCGTGTTGCTACATCAGCCGCTTTTTCATGGAAAAGATCATTTTTGCTGTTATCATGCATACTTGTAAGCTAAAGAGGTGCTAAAAAAGAAAACGGGGATCATCTTTGAAGTTTTTTGGAGCATAAGGTCTTGACCAAAGTAGTGAAGAACACTAACTCTACCAAAAGTGAGAAGAAGCAAATCATGAAAAAAAAATGAAGCGTCTGTTAAGATGTCGATTATTTTTATAAACCTGAGGAAGACAATAGCAGTTGCAACACTTCAGGTGTATCGCATCTCCCACGTCAAGCGTTACTCATCGAATAAGTCAAACATTATCTCAAGTTTTGACTCTGTACTTTCGTAAGCCTATTCAGAGTTTGAAACAGCAACCGAAGCTAGGTGGAACTAAATCAAACCGTAAAACTACAAAATCGAGCTCTTTGTTCGAAATAAGCAATAAAGGACAAAAACCGGATCCTGTAAGAGAGTCTGATTATTATTACATAAATTTCTTTTCCACGATACTCTTTGTTCGAAATAAGCAATAAAGGACAAAAACCGGATCTTGTAAGAGAGTCTGATTATTATTACATAAATTTCTTTTCCACGATCCGGCATCGCATATTGTGCAGATGCTAGTAGTTATTGCGATAGATTTCTTCCCATTCATCATCCATGAAAGTCTCAAAATATTGGGTGTTGTTTTGGTTGCTACTTGAGCATTTTCGTCTTCTCTATGAATGTATTTAAATAGTGGTCTTGTGGAATCTCTATGAAATACAGCGATAGCCGTATTATGGCGTTCCAACGCCGACTGAAGAGACCCAGATAAATCTGGCGCCAAGTTTCCGACTTCAGAGGATTGGAGGCTTTTGTGGGGTAGGAATGGGGCCGGCGGCAATTCCAGGCTACAGCTGTTGCTGCCGTTCTCGTTGTTGAAGGGAACGTGTTCTAAAATCTACTTGCCAATGTTTTAGATAAAATAAGAAAAACCAAAATGGGGAAAAACTACATGAACGAAGGCTGCATAAGCTTTCAAACAAAAATAGTCAACTTTTAGAAAAGATTTAAAAAAGCTGCGGCTAGAAATCGATTTAAAAGGACACTAAACAAGCATTCTACTATTCGATAGGTTGCTATTATCAAACAACTTTTTGGCCAATAAAAACTGTTATCGATTGGTCACCCGTAAGATGTATTAAGCATTCCAGTGAAGATTTTAAGATTATCCTTTTAGATGCAAATTGAAAGTGCCTGGAAAAAAGTTGTTGTGCAAAAAAGTGTTTGTGCATTAATTGATCCAAATCAAGTAGTTTCCTAGGAATAGTCGCCTTTAAATTCATCAAATCGTCTGCTAAGTAACAACCTTTTTTCCCCTACCCTACTCATACAAGAAGAATTGTCGAAAGCTGATTATATTATATGAAGTGTATAGATGAGCACTGTGGACAAACAAGCGGTCATGTGATCGTGGCTCGTCCCATGTGGCAGATGTTTATTTTATTCTCTATGTTTCTAAACTGCAAAATTGCAAATAAAGGATGAAGCATTGAGCGTTCTTCAATCGCTTAGGAAATACGGCATCCGTTCGACACCATCAACCACTGTATACGTAAGTGAATGTATATCGGAGCTACAAAGTGACTTTCTGTGGTCTACCGATAAAACAAGCAAGTGGTGTTCAGACTTGTCTGGTAACAATTTGTCGACGCTGGAAAAAATGAAGCCTTGGTGACTTCGCGGTGTTGGCTCAAACCCATCACGTGTGTGCTTTAAGGCCCCTCCAACCACTGCGCTACACGCGCCCCATTTTAACCACGTGTAGTAACATTTTTCCCATAAAATTTTTTTTCAAACAATTCTGTTAGGATAAATAATTCTTCATATTTATACTGCCCCATGTTATAGTGTGTAACAGTGGGTTGACGAAGTGGTTAGTAAGACCGCTGATTAGGAAGCAAAGGCGCTAGTTCGGCCTCATCCCTAACGCTCTATTTCCCAATCCATATGTGATCGGCTCAACCTGGCTATCTTCAAGTTTATAAGAAAAGTCGAGTCTGATCAGTATTTTACGACATTCATAAAGAAGACGAAATCCTCAAGCAGTAGCCGAAGCAGCACGTGAAGTGTTCGAAAATCATTGTAAACCAGAAATGCGAGAAGAACGAATTGAATGCAAGAAGTGTTAGGATAAGCACCGTATATGTGATCATGGATCAAGTAGCATGTGAATAAAACGGTTACCAACTTATTTCGTCTAAAACAGTCGTTCAACTAAATTTTAATCTATTTTAATAAAAGGATAAAGGATAAAGCTCTCGGCGTTGGTCAATCTCTGAGGAATACGCTATGCATTCGACTTCATTAAGTTTTGCTGGAGGTGATTGAATGCATATCTGGCTTTTACAATGACTCGCGGTGGTCTACCGATGTGTTGAACCAGTGCTGCTATCCTCCGAGACAAGTCTGGTACCAATTTGCCGACCCCGGATGGATGGAAAGCTTGGTGGGGCATGGACTTGGTGATCGACTCCAAATGTGTGTCGTAGTGGCTCCTCCAAGCACTACGCCACACGCGCACTTTACTTTAAAGGATGAAAGCTCCCGGCGTTGATCAATCCCTGGGGGATGCGCCATGCATTCGACTTCATTAAGTATCGTTGGAGGTGATTGAATGCATATCTGGCCTTTACAATGACTCGCGGTGGCCTGACGATCTATCGAGTCAGTGCTGCTATCCTCCCAGAAGTCTGGTATCAATTCGCCGACCCCGGAGGAATGGATGGCTTGGTGAGCCATGGGCGCATTTCACATGCGCGCCGCAGTGGCGCCTCTAACCACTGCACCACACGCACCCTTATTAATCTATTTTAATATCTTACTAAAACCTTGTATTAGTCAATGTTGTAAATACGTCCTTGCCTTTCGAATTTTGCTGAAAGTGGTCCAATGCCGGCATCTCAAAGAGCAACCACAGTAGAGAAGATTGTTGACGGCGGAGGATTAAGCACGATTAGTTACGCGATATGCTCGCGATAACACTGAGATAACGGTTATTCCCCAGGGGACAAAACGGAAAGATCTGAAGATGCCGACGCCGTAACATATAAAGCTTATCTGTTGAAGTGGGAAATTTACCAACTAGAGATCCTTGAACATATTCGATATCAAAGACCACGATTAGCTTAGCGAAGCGGTTAGAACCGTTCTGGAATACAAGCGCTGTATAGTTCGTACGCGCTCTTCTTACTGCTTAACACAGTCCTCCTTCTCCGTCGGGTTAGCAAAATGATACCAAAATTTCTTGAAATGGTAAGTATGTATTAACTTTGAATATCTATCATCTCATGAAAGTCATTGTGTTTTTAATTGCTATGAGACCCGTCTTCATACCTATGTTGCGGATTCAAGCACTTCTTGCATTCCATTCGTCTCAAGTATCCATCATCCACGGAGAACGTTGAACCTTTTACGTGTGGGTTTCTCTGTTTCTTGAAAAATTTCGCCTTCATTGTAATGTCCTTGAATGCTGGTCAACTCGACGTCCCTTTAAATCTTGAAGTATGAGTGCTGGAACGCTCCTACGAGGATTTAATGATGTAAGTTGAACCCAGAGAAGTCTTCTACCAATTTCCAAGCCTCAGAGGAACTGGGGTTATTTAGTGAAACCAGAACAATGCCTATCCAGAACTGTTCGGGTAGTACTTGTCATAGGAATGAAAATGATAACCATCATTCGCTCCATGTTAATAGAACTTCGCAACTCATTATAACTTTTTTTGGAAGATGCTTTCCTTGGTGACAGATCGTCAGTCTATACAGCAAACCAATTACAACCATAATTGAAGTTAACACTTTCCATGCTATATAAAGCCACATTTCATTGCGGAATGAAGAAAATAAACGAAGTGTTCGAAGTTGATCAATCTATTAACGATACCTTTGACTCCACTGAGCACCATTGAATCCATATTTGACCCAATCACTGCCCATATTTAGTCCAATCACCGGGATTGAAGCAAAGCCCACGCGTGTTTCGCAGAGCACCACTAGCCAGAGTGTTATACTTGCTATTTCGACATAGTATGCTAGTGAAATGAGTGAGGATCTCGTTTTCCATACGAAACTGTCAATTAATCCCGTTGATTAGGCGTGTTCTTGTACCCTATTTCCATGGTTTTTCTTTCTTTTACTAATTGAATAACGGTTTTTCCAATTATGTAAAAAAGTTTTAACTTATTATTTGCTGCCTATACTTTTTAATGGCAGGGTATATTACGAAATATGACTTCAATGATGCTGGGATATTTGCAAAACTCCAGACCGCGGGTGTCTGTGGTGAGGAGCGAACGCGCAATTATCCTTTCCGGGGAGTAACGGGTTCACCACCACACCATGTAGAAGTTATACATCAGTTGTAGAGGTGGCCCAACGGATAGAGTAGCACGGCTCCTAAACCTTATCCCGACTCAGCTGCAAATAATTCATACCAACACATCTGCAAGATAGCAAAATATTCCTAAACCACCTACGGTGCGCATAACCGAATAGCACGAATTCGACGAGGTCACTCGATGTTATTTCCACGACCGACTTTCTATAAACCTCGGCATTGATCAAGTAATTCTTCGTATTTTGTAGATATATAGATGACTGTTTTGTCCTTTGTTCAACACAAGAGGAAATGGACAAATGTTTCGAGTTGTTGAATGAACGGTCAGAGTATATCAAGTTCACCCGAGAGAAACCGAAAAAAACTGGCTGCCATTCCTGAACGCCCAAATTAACCTGTCAGAAAATGGCTACATTACGAAGTGGTACTGAAAGCCAAGTAGTAAAAACGTCTTGGTCTATTACTTCTTCTCTCATCCCTCTCACACGAAAAGGGCGCTTGTAAGAAACGTGTTTCGAACAGCAAGCAACGTAGCACGGGAAAAGAATAGAGGAAGGAATCCCGGAATTTGGCGCTGCAAATAGCCATTTCTAATGGCTACGAAACTGTAGTTCGGGATAGGTATAGGGGAAAGGTTAAGCCTTCAAACGACAACACTAGCGATAAAAAAGTTTCGTTTTTCCTACATTTCATCTCAAATGATGTAAGCGCAGCTATAAAACGCTGCTTAAGAAGGGCGGGTCTAGAGAATTCTGTAAAAGTAGGTGAAATGCCAACGAGTAATGTTGGGCGCCAGCTAGCTCGCAACCGCTTGTATGACCGCCTGTGTGCAACGCAAAATTGCATAATTTGTCGTAATAGTAGAGACGGTGATTGCATGATCTCGGATACAGTTTATCTGATCTCTTATAAAGCGTGCGGAGACGAATACATTGGCGAAACGGGCGGACCCCTCTGTGTCCGCTTAAAATGTAGTCGGCAAACGTAAACCAAATATCCCACTAGGCACGCATAGGACTCAGGGACATAGCGGGGAGGACTTTGAGGTACGTGTCACGATCTTCGCACGCTAGAATCGAGAACACAAGCGCGCAAAACTCTCGAAGCGTTCTGGATTAATTCCGGAAATCCGAAAATGAACCGCAGGAAAGAATGCCTCATTATCACGCGTGATATTGGGCAGTATATAAGCCTGTTATTCTGATGGGAGGGGCACATTACGCTTCCATGTGAATTTTGTGCGATTGGTCTCCACGTGACATACGCAGTGGAAGCCTCATAGAAAGCGGTGAGTGTGCAAAGCTGTATTCATTGTGAAATTGAAATCTTGGTTCAGCGTTTTCTTTGTTTGGTTATAGAGGTGTTCGACCGAATAGATTGCTGTCAGCTTGACCTTTCCAGGCTCTGAGGAAGGCGAAGTCGGCCGAGACGTATTGGTGAATAAAGAACAAAAATAACACCTCGCGTTTGCTCAACAAGAATACGAAGAATTACTGGATGTTACTTCAGTTTATTGTAAGCTGTCGAATGACTCCGTAATGCATTGCCACACTCCAGCTACTATGGCTCTCAGCTAATTCCATCGATTACTGCCGTCAGCAATAACCGGTCAACGGGACTGATCAAGGGCACCAAAATCAGCAACGAACCTAGTTAAGCTGAGGTTGCATTATAATCACAATTTTCACTTATTATTTACTGCCTAGTGTTTTTAATGGCATGGTAACATTCCCAGATCAATCCCGCTGATGGGTGCTGATGGCACTCATCGACAAAGCTAGCTGAGAGACAGGCGAAACGAAGGACCCTCATAGTGTGGTAGTGAACGCGTTAGCCTCCGAAAAGGCTAATACCGCGTTCGTTTAACACCGGCGACACCTGCTGTTTGGAGTTTTGTAAATAACTCAGCATCATTGAAGCTACGTAAAAGAGCATTTTCGGAATAGAAGTTTGTTATCCCAGTGTGCCCCAGAAACCTTTGGTAGTTTTTACAGAAAAATCCTACTTTATTAGTATTCTAGGAAGCTTGCTCTATATCCCAAAACCACACCAAACTGTCTTATTCACTGCACTGTTGCTTCTGAAGGAGTCAAATGAAGTGGATACGCATGCTAAGAATAACGAGCTGCGTCAGGATTCGTGAAAGGAATACTACAGCTGTAGGATCAAATAAGCCATTATAGAAGTTCATGAATACTGCTTTGTTTTAAAGCCGATGCTCATCAGATCCCGTCTAACCTTATTTTCCGAGAGACCTCATAATCAGGTTCTTTAGAGCTCTCAGGTGGTGGGCGTAATCGAGCTCATCAACAGGCTTGTAATGGCGAACGCCACTTGAGGTGGGGTAATCAACGGCCCTAACGTTCTGGGTTCTTCAGAGACGGACGACTCGTTGGCGACAATGATTCGGCTTAATTGACGAATCCATCCCTATCGGGAATTAGCGGAATATACAAAATTAATCGGATTTTGCTATGAGTATCCAGCTCATTAGTGCAATGGAATAACATCGCACAAATATTCACATGCTCGTCACTGCCGGATAGCCGATGAGAAATCAAGGAATCCGTGGAAATTTTCACTTCTCTTCTTTTGTTTAATTCTTTTACTTCAAGTGATCCAGCTGCTTGTAGTAACTCTCCAGAATTTTTCCAAACGTTTCAAAAAGACAGATTTATTTATGTGTTCTTATGAACTGACGCTTCCCAACGGTTTACCGCCTCATCGTGGCTAGGAGGGGTTTCTGGGTGTCGGACTGCGATGTACAGCGGAGGGATTCTTCCCTCCGGCAGGATTTCCCAAGCTGAAAAGGAGTCCGGTGTTTCCATCAGGAAACCTGGCTAAGAGTAAATCAATACCAAGATCCACCACCGTCCTGGCATCAAAGTCGCATAGTGGCAAATCTCGCTCAGATCCACTAGGGCTGCGGCTAGCTGTGGTGATGAAGACCTGGGACAGAATGGCCAGGCTGTTCTCGGGATTCCAGGAAACTGCAACAGCTACCAGTAAATCACCAAAAAATGGTGGGGCCAGCGCAACTAGTGAGGACGGGCCGTTCAAGTATCGAGTATCAAGTATGAATTGACCTTGTTTAGCTGATGCAGAAACTTTATCCCATTTTCTATTATTTATAAAGGTGAAAAATTTGCAATTGTTCCTAATCAGTTGGATGTTAGAATAACAGAAAATATCTCCACGATGTTTCTCTCTATCAATCATCCTCTGAAAAGGAACAAAGAAATCAATACGGAAAATTAAATCGAGAGTGGATCAATACGTCAAAGGTAGCGGGTTTAAAGCTTTCGGTTATTTGGCTGGCTTGGCACATGGGTAGGGTACTGTGAGTCATTGTAAAGGTCAGATATGCATTCAGTCCTCTCAAAGATGTTTAGTGAAGACAGATGCATGGCGCATCCCTCAGGGATTGATCAATGCAAAGCTTTAAAGTTCAGAATTTTTTCTCAAAATAATGTTTCGAACCTAAGCAACATTCCCTTTAAGCCACCCTTCATATCAAAGGAAAAAAAGTAATGTCATTAAGAGGTGCCTATGAAAAAGTGGCCTTAAAAATTATGTGGCGGTTATTGACCTCCCACCCAATAGCCTACGCCGTCACTTAGTTCGCAACCACCTCTATGATCGTTTGTGCAGCTCAAAAAATTGTGTGATCTGTCCTAACGGGAGAGACAGAGATTGCTTGAGTTCAGGCACAATATACTCGATCTGCGGTGAGGAATAGATTAGGAAGACGGGTGGACCACTTTGTGTCCGCGTCAAAGAACATATAGACGGGAAAGTTAAAATGCGTCGAAGCAGTTCTCTAGGTACACATAGGGCACAAAAACACAAAAACGATGATTTTGAAGTGACTGTCCAGATTCTAGCGCGGTAATCAAAAACGTCAACGCGCAAGACTCTCGAAGAGTTCTCGATAAACTTCAAAAATCCAAAGATGGACCGGAAAGACGAATGGCTCACTATCACTTCTGACCAGTCGCCTTATTTCAAAAAGACATTTTGACTCCTGGGTTGGTCTCGGAGCCATTCCACATGAACAGTGCGCGGGCGCCACTCGTAAGAGCACGGTGAGTAGTTTTTAATCAATATGGCGCTTATTTATAGGCTAGATCTTCATTCATATTTTGGTTTTTTCCACTGAATTATTGAATTGTTCCCATATAAAATACGTCCAGGTTTTGAGGAAGGCGGAGTCGCCGATACGCCATCCATCGGCAGCAACACCGACAGCAACGACGACAACAACAACAACAACAACAACGACATCGACAACCATACCAATCTCGCATCAGCTAAACAAGGTCAGTTCATGGAAACATATAAACAAATTTATCGATTGTTTATGCCGAGGTTTATAAAAGGTCGGTCTTTTGAGTTATTTAACGACGGCTTCGAAATGCATGGTTTCGCGTGGCGAAGTAATACTATTGTAAGCCGAAAAAAAAATTAAAATAAAATAAATAATTAAAATAAAGTAAAAAATTAAAATTAAAATAAAATAAAATTAAAATTTAACCTCCGTATGGGTGGACAATATACCTTATTTCATTGTTCAGCTAGCCCAAGATTGTTACCAAACACTTATTCGGCTAAGGTTTCAAAGCGTTCCTCTTCTTCAAAACTGCCGATCTGAGTAGATGGCCCGCAGTCGGTCGTCTTCTCGATGTGATGAGCAAATAAAGGTTCCGTAATGACATCATGTTTCTTTATCAGTGAAATAAGGTGCATTTTGTGCTTTGAATTTATAAAAGGAATGCGTTTTTGAGAGAAGTTGAGTTGGAAGATGCTGAACTCTATAACTTTCCTGTGTTATCTAAACCGAAAACGTCCATGTTTAGATCCTTATTTCTTTAAATCCTTTGTTTCGAATTTAGAAAAATTATCATTTCAACCGCTAAAGCTGACGGCTATTAAAGGGCCAGATGTTTTGCAACTTTTAAGTGTCAACTCTTCTCTGACCACCAACATTATTGTTGATGAACAGGAATCCATTCCAGAAATGGGAAATGGATTGTAGCTTCTAAGAATCGCAAAGCAGGTCCATTCAACAAGTGACAGTAAATTGTCCTAAGATTCTGATATGGAAATATGGCATCTATGTGAGTGGATCAGTAATCAAATGGTCTCCAGTTTTTCGTTCTTTCGTGGTTTTTCACTACGGTGTTTATTCGTTGCAGGTTTTTATTGAGCATTTTCTGTTAGATGTTATCAACTGCTGTTAAGCAATAATGTCACCTAAAGCGGTCGATATAAGCCTTAATTGAGTAGCTGCTCTTAAATTTTTACGGTTCCTAAACCACTGAAAAAAACCTTAATATGCCACTTCCCCTACGCCTACAGTTTCTCAATGTTGTTCGTCCTCACCGTGAATGACTGAAGCGATCAGTCACAGTGGATTACCGTGCGATTGACCTTGTCTGCAGCTGAACGGAGGATCAGAAACGACGGAGACCTCTGACCTTTCTCGGACAACGACGAAAGTGCATCGTCATAACCGTCATAACTCAAACGCACTGCTGGAGACTTGTCCTCAACCGTTATTCTAATTAATCTCATAGAGATCGGTTTTTTCTAGATGGACAGCTATGAGAAGCAACAGTCCTCTGTGAACTGCAGGCAGTGAAAACCTCAACGATCAAAGAGATCTCAAAGTGCAGGTGTTTCCATCCTCTTAGTGCCAGCTCCCAGCGTTCAAATTTCGAGCATCAGGAAAGGAGAATAAGGAAATATCGTCACAATCGTTTAACGCCTCTTTATGTGCTTGTCATCAGCTGACTTGTTTGTTAACAATACTAATAAGAAATCATCTTTACTATTAGATTATATTCCCACAATTCTCTACAAGCTCGTTGTGGGCAAGGGCTCCTCGATATCAAACATTGAAACGCGATGGACGGAGTCCGTTTTATCCCAGCACAGCCTTTCCTATTTGAACATGGACTTGAAATTTCGAAAACTCTGTAAAAAAGTTGGTTAATTTTAGAAATCCTGGCAATAACCTCAGCCTTAAGTTGCCAAATCTCTTTTCTGCCCCTCCTTCGTCTTGCTCATAGCTGCTTGCGACTATTACGGATGATGGGAGATTTGGAACAGGACAGCTATCGTACAGCTTCGAGAGTTCAGGGAAGAAAGATTTTGCCCAACAAACATATTACCGGTGAAATGGAAATTGTGCTGTCCCAGCGCTCATTGTGTTATAGAGCTCACCACAGCAGAAGATGCAGATATTTCATGGAATTCGTAAACAACATTTTTTTTGTGAAAATTTACAGAATCCTTTCACATTGTTTTCAACTACTATTAACCAGTTTTATTTCAAGTTTGTCGAAAAAATGACTATTATTTTGTCCTGACATTTTGCGTCACCCGTCTCCACATCTATTGGACGGAGCTTAGCGCTCCTCGCATTCGATTCACTTCCTCGTGTCACCATCAACAAAGGTTATTATACATTTCCTGTGTGGCTTCGGCTACTGTCTAAGCACTTTCCAGTCGTCATGAATGTCGTTGAACGCTTGTCGAGTCGATTATCCCTGCAATCTTGAGATCCCCGTCCTGTGGCATTCCCACGTGAGTCGTTGTTTGTAATGTAGCTGCAAAAATATCGTGCTAGCAAGTTCTCGACGCAGGAGGGATGGGAGGCATCGCAAGCCTCTTCCTGTGATCATTGCTTTTGCTCAAAACACCTTAGAGCGTTTCCAAAAAATTAGTCTCGACTTTTCCTACTCATTATAATTTTTAAACTTTCTTTTGAAACCAAATTAGCTCAAACGTAGCAGAAACGCTTTACCGAAACGAACTTGTGACCCCTTTTGGGAGATTTAATAGTCTGACGAAACCTTGACTTATATATAAAAAAGCTCATATTCAGACCGTTGCATCCATTATTATCTTTTTTATTATCAGCTTTTTAAGCTTTGACGAAAAGTTGGATTAAAGAAAGAAAATCAGAAGCAACAGTTCTGCTCAGAAATGCCATTACCTCTTCAAGACTCCTCATCGCCTTTCAATACGGCTAGAGCTGGTTAGCGCACACAGTTAATCAAAGAGCTAGCCATAGAGTGTGTAAGCTACACTCCAACCGATAGCGTCCTTTTTATCTGATATCTATTACAGCTAATTTAACTGTTTGCTACTATTCTTTAAATTTAGATCCTCTCATTATTCAAGCCGATAGCTAATATCAAGGAGAAGACAAAGTAGTCTTATGGAAATCCTCGCGGATATATTTATTTTCACACTTGGAACTGAATGTACGGAACACGTGGTTTCTTCCACCTGGTCAAAGAGAAGAAATTAGCGGATGGTTTTATAAAAAGAGTCTTCTGGATCATTGGGATAAGTCCAATGTTTCGCACTCTCACATAGTTCCCTTTAAACGTCGTGGTCAAAGAGAAGAAATTAGAGGATGGTTTTGTAAAAAGAGTCTTCTGGATCATTGGGATAAGTCCAATGTTTCGCACTCTCACATAGTTCCCTTTAAACGTCACTAAACGCTGGATTTTTTTCTTTAGAAGACCAAAGACAGTTATTTTCTTCGAATACGAGCATCGAATGGTTTCAATAGAAATCCGTGAACTGAGACATACTGGATAGTTCTGGAAATTCAGAAGCAACGCATTCTGACATTTCTCCATAGCGTGAAGTTGTCGAGATGTAGAGTCTTCTTCGTTTGTGAAAGGATGTCATCAGCTTTATTTGATCAAAGGCGGACAAACACGATTTCCTACTAAGCGATTCTTTAACCGATTTCGGCAAGGAGTACTGTGGGTCAGAGTATCACAAATAATACTGAATTGAATCGGGTTCATCCAATACTCGATTTTGGAAAGTTCTGATAATATCGGCTTACTGTTCCAACTGGAAGGACTTGAAAGTTGTGGTTTGCTTTTCTTCCCGTTGGCGATTTTTTATTTGAAATAAGATGGTTTTATCTAAAATCTAAATAATTATTTGTTAGCGCATTGAAAGCGAATGATATATTGGCGAGGTGTAGGAGAACTTAATGGCGTTTGTCTTCAGAATACACAAAATGAGTTGTGATAGCTTGCTCATTTGTGGCGAACGAAAGACCTTACGTCATTTCACCTGGCTAACGACTCAGCGGTCTCCTTCAGAAAGTAAGTACTTGGATTAATCTGCAAATATATATGCATATATATATATACATATATTTATTTGGATGTCCGTGGAGTATTTTGAGCCAAGTATTAGTTCCAATTGTTTACAATTTATTACTTAAAAGTTATGGTAAGGATTAATGTGGTCGTCCATGCAAAACTCATCATGACGGCGATGATCGAGGTGACGATTATAATGATGATGATGATGATAGTAATCACAAAAGTCATAACAATCACTATGTCGATAAGGATAATGACGTTCTCTGCGATAATATTACTGCGAGTAGTAGCCGCCTGAAGGAATCATAAGACTATAGTTATCACTATCTACTCAGATTTGGTGACTTTACGACATGAAAAATTCGTTTGTTTATATGCGTATTCCGATCCATGGACTTGCCACTCATGTACCTGCCAACTTTAAACCAACAAACACTTCAAATGCGTTCACATTCTCATCGAGGTCTCATTGCCATTACTTCAGACGAGCCGCCTTGTTCATTAAGAGCCGGCCAATCTGCTGGTAACGGGATGATCTTGCCATTGTTCGTTCGGGCGCATTTGCATATCCAGGCCAAAAAGATCGGAACGGAGGTGTCGAAGCAGCAAAGCGGTAGTCTAAAATATGATGCAGCTGTTTGTAGAGCTTCTTTTGCGGACGATCTTCTTAAAACAAATGGATTTTGCTTGTATTTTGAATGAGGGCGATAGCAATAAAAACGTTATTGCTTCACTCTTCGTAAAAGGATTTGCTTCTAACGCATTTTAAATCCTTGGTTCTTAATTGTTTAACGAGTTCAGTAAGGAACTAAAGGGCCTACGTATGAGTTCGTACTATGGATTCTTCATGCGATAAATTTATTTATTTGTATGATCCGGCTCCATATTCTGTGCACGTCTATTCCATCGTTTCTTCAAATAGGTTCGGCATCCTGCACCAGTCAACTATAAAACTGTTCGAATTCACTAGCATGTTCAGCTGCTTCAGCTGCAGCTTGGGGATTATCATGAATATCATTCTAATTTTGGCCGAGTTGATTCTCTCCGGAATCTTCGGAAAGATCCACAAAGTTTTGTTAAGCCCTAAGCCCAAGTAGTCTCTGGCTTTATGGATCAAAGAGATCTTTCTTAATAAAGTCAGGTGCCAGGTTTGTGACTCTGGACAGATGGGTAGCATGATCAACTTGATACCAAATCGAAGGAAGGTGCACACGTTTGTAGCACGACGTCTGTTAACTACTGCGCTTGGTCCATACTTTTTACAACTAACCGATTTAAATTTGAAGATCTGTACAAAAATGCGATTTTTGGGAAAGTTGTGAAGTCGAGGTTAATGTTGATATAGCGTTCACTGCTGGCTGTGCGTCCTTTTCCCGAGCTACCCGCGTTTGGGCGTTCCCAGTTACTTACTACGGGCAATCACCCATGCGCAAATGGGTCGGAAGTAGCCATTCTCAAATCGAACACTGTGGACAACGTCTTACAAAGTGCCCAGTCAATTAAGTAAGTGCTGTGTATAAAAGGACAAATAAACTTCTTCGCAAGTTTGGCAATGATCGAGAATGAAGCCAGCGTACATTTTGTTAATAAACTGTTTTGAACAGATCTAAGCTGTAGAAACTTGTAAACAGAATGTTGAACGAAAGCGCTATTGTCCTTTCTGGAGAGTAACGCTCTCACCACCACACCATGCGGGTCCTTCGTTTCGCCTGTCTCTCATCTAGTTCTATCGATCACTGCCATCAGCAATCACCCGTCAACGGGATTGATCTGGGGTGCCCAAATTGGCATTGAACCCAGCTAAGCTGAGTCGATAGTTGAAATTCACAATGTCCAATTTTTATTGCTGATGGCAGTGATCGATAGGACTAGCTGAGAGACAGACGATACGATGGACCCACGTGGTGTGGTGGTGAGCGCATTGCTCCCCGGAAAGAACAATAGCGCATTCGTTCCCCACCACAGGCACTTGCGTTCTGGAGTTTTGCAAATGTCTCAGCGTCATTGTGGTTGTTTCACAAATAATATCCTGCCGTGAAAACTAGGAAAAGGCAGTAACTAAAAAGTCAACAGAACGATGAAGGTTCTCCTGCTTACTTAGGTGATAAGTATTTATGTTTGCAAGGTAGCAACTGTCAATAAGAAGCTCTTAAGAGAAAAGCGTTTAATTTCCTTCCTTATGATGTAACACTAATCAAGTTAACCCTGGGTTGCAGCGAGTCAGCAATTTCTGCCCTAGTCGCCACCATATTTTGTTAATTACTAAAGAGTAATAAGCTTGGAACAGAAGGTGCACTAAGAAGACGTGTTCGCTTCTGAATTCCACCTTTGTCATCGACGACGGGTTCTTCGCCAGACTACGAACAATAGTCAAATGAGTGTTTTTAGACTTTCTTTTTTTTTTAGACTTTAGACTTTTTAGATCAGCCATGTACCAAATAACGCCATTAATCATAGAAAGCAACTCTGACCAGTTTCGCTGTGAAAACTTCGGTGACTGTACGTTTCCTATTAATTCGAGGTTCTTCCCCATTGACAACGTGTCTTGAATAGGTCGGGAATTCTGCGCGAATGTTTAAGTCTTTCATCAGTCGAGGCAATCGTATCGTAGGAAAAATTCGGAGTCACTCAAGTCTGAAGCGATCGATTCGTTCAGGTTGCTAAACGGCAGTGCGCCCAGTGAAGTCCGAATGCAAGTCATTTATGTCTAGATGAGCTACGAGATAAGTTCTGTAAAGTGGAATGAGTGTTCAGATTCACTATGAATCCAAAAAGTAAAATAGTTAGAAGAGGAGATTTCCAGAAAGTTAGCAGAGATTGCACAGACTGGAGCAAAATTTAGAGCCATCATGAGATATATTAGCGTATTAATGCTGCAGTTAGATATATTATACTTAAAGGTTAATGTGTTTACACATATCTGTATATGTTTACTAAGTGGTTTTGTTTACTAACTCACAGATTCTTCAAAAAACATGAGCTGACTTCTAGGAACAACAAGAGAAAGCTGTTTTTTGTTCGGAGACAGCAACATCCATCACTCATCTAAACACGCCGTCGTCTCCATCATGTAGTAGAGGACATGTAGAAAGCGATTAAGGCTTGAAAGAAACTGTTTTTTTAGTTTTTGTTATATGATTATGATAGGTGAGCGCTTTTTTTTCATCCCAAGTTAAGGAGAAGGCAAACTTTCTAAGACTATGAAGAAAGCAAAATTAGCCGAAACTTAAGCCAATGTGGAATAGTAACAAACTCTCAAGAAAACTCTAACTTAGGAGATATTTCATTTAAACGAAGATTTACGGATAACATTCGAATAAGACTAAAAATTCGTGCCGCTCTCAGAAATAATTGAAATACAAACCTCGTGAATGGTCGTGGAATGGAATTTAACCGTTTTTTCAATACGCTTAAAACTACACAACTTTCGAGATCAGAGTTTGGTCACCTATATGCTCCGGACACTTTTGATAAACAATGAAGCGCTGATGGGAGAGAGTACGTTCTGAGGTGCTGTGTTCTGCAGTTTTGCCGATCAGGGCTACGTGACTTCGAGGGCTCTGTGGTCGACGACGTACGCACAATAATTGTTAATTATCGTCATCACAGATGTTCTTAGTGGCTCATCCCATTGTTATCGACCGAATGTCGACCAATTCATCGTCACGGTGCTTGTCACTCGAAAAACACTGTTCTTCATCATCCACAAACAGTAGTATGTCTACGTCCTTAAGCGGCTTAGATTTGGTCTAGTGAATACGATAAGTGTCAAGGATTATGCTACTATGACAATAGTAGCAAGTTTTCACCATAGAATGTCATTCATCATCTCATTGGTCTTTCGTTTTTTCTTGATGATTCTACTATACTCCTCTTGCTCAAACTCTGCGCACTTTCCCCTTCTCTATTTCTCAGACTTTTTCACTCTCTTTCTAATTTCTTCTCTTCTGCGTACTCCACCAAGAACCATTGTTTTTTCGCAATGACTTCATTGAGCATGGAACATTTGAGATAAAAATGTTATTTTTCAGTGATGGTCGAATTTTTCCACCAATATATCAAGAATCTAAAAGGGAGAAACTGCAGAAAAAATGAGGATCCAACAAAAACGGCCATCTGCTAGACATTTGCCTGCACGTCATTAGTCGGACAGGGATATTATTTTCTCTGGAAATAGGAAATCTCAAAAGAAGTCCCCCAACGGTTAGCTCATTGCAAATTGAAGAACCACGATGCTCCAATTTCTTCAATAGCGAAACGAAAGTTCTAACCTTTAGGTTAGGTGTAAAGCATTCCAGGAGCCACTAAGCGGTGTTAATTTCGAAAATAGAAAGCACCAATGACCAATCACAAGATTTATACAGATACTTAGATGGCAAGTGTTTAAATGTTTTGTGAGAGCATCAGTACTTCTTTTCACCTCGTAGTCTTGTAACCCTTAAAGGTAGTCAAGTTTATCTCTGTTTTGATCCAACTGCTGCTGGACGAGATCGGTGATGTCCTCCTCACAAAAACATCCAACTCCTTGGATGTGGTTTAATATGGAGCCCAAGGACAGCCGTGCTAGGCAGCCGTAAATCGTCCTCACTAGCAGCAGTGCACTCTGTTGTGAATCGAAGAGAACCTAGTCGTTCTGCGGATTCTTCCAGAACCCCAGATTTTATGAATGTCGATCGGATGATAGACAATTCTATTACAATACGACTCGAATGAAAAGAAACTAATTGAAATATGTCGCTGATTTCCCAATGAATCTTATCGATCAGTGGCATCAACAATCAGCAGTCAACGGAATTAATCTGGCGAGCTCATATCGGCAATGAAGATTAAATTAAAAGAGTTAAATTATTAAAAAGAGTAAGCAGTAAATAATACGCCGAAATTTATGTGATGTCATAAAAGCGTAAAAAATTTTATGAAAAGTCACATGCAGTCGGCCTCATCAAAATCATCGAGAACATCCGCCCATCCTGTTGATGTGCAGACGAACTTCTCTATTCAAATTTTTCGAATATTCGATTTCTTAGAAAGATATTCGAGAAGATAAAAACAAACGTCAGCCAGTCGCTTCGATAAAAATAAGACGGGTTTCTTTCCATCGCCGGTCATACAATGACAGATTGTGACACAATTCTTCGCTTCTTAACTGCTCTCACCTAATTACGTTATGGAGACGGGTTTCTTTCCATACGATTTTTTGCATAATTCCAGTTTTACTCACCGTCGTAAATTTTCTTGTCGCTTATTTCGTTTTCTCTTCAATTCATTCGGTCTCTTTCTGTTCGTACGTAAATGAATCTCCCTGTTGTACCCTATCTACCCGCCCACTTCGTTCATCTGCCCCACCCACATTCTCAACTACCTTGCTCCTTCTTCCCCTCCACCTCCATCATCGTCTACTCATGACGGTCTTAGTTGATGTGACCTTCGATAGATGAGGATTTGCACCCACTTCTGGTCACAGTCTCGCCCATCAGTGTTAAGTTCGACCTCAGCACATATGACTAAGTTCGTTTTATTCAAGTACATTTCTGTTCTTTTTCGTTCGATGGGCGAGTTTCCTGTACTGCCGTAAGTGTGTAAATTTATAGCTCACTACAATGTTTACATTAGGAATTTTCTTGTCTCATAGCGTGTGGAGTTTCTTTGTATGGCATTTATGTTGATATATCTTGATTGTTTTTTCTGAAGCTCTCAAACATTCAAATCATTTCTTTTTCTTTGGTTTCATTATGGCGTTAGGTCATTTTTCACTCCTCCTTTCCACTATATCTGTATTAACACATTCGAAGAAAAAACACGGTAACCAACTCTTCCGGTCTTTGCTTTCATTCTGACTTTTATGGGGTCAAGTTTTTTATTCATCCTATCGCCTTCTATGTGTGAATCGCAGCTCATCCCTTCTTCTTAAGTGCGGTTTGCTCATATGCTCCCCTGCTATTTTAGATAATTTTAGATGTTTTAAAAGAATTAGTGTTGAATTTTAAGCTTACATGAGGCCGATAAATATGTTTATCAACTTCGTGTAGGCTCAACAATTTAAAAAAGATGTTGATCATTTTACTACCGAGGTCAAATGAGGGTTGGTTTGAGAACAAGTGTTGAATCAAGTAGCCTTTTCCGTTTTCTAGAAGTCGTAAAAGGTCAAAAAGTTTTTTGGCATAATCTGCCACCGAATCTATGGTGCGGTTCCCAGCACTTGCATTCTTTTCGTTTTCCGCGTATTCATCATCCAAAGTGGTCTTTGGATCTTTCGAGTGTTGTTGTGGTTGTTGCCTGAGGGTTTCGTCTTCCTTGCTATTGTTGATGGATGCTGGTCGAGTCGATTCTCCTTGCAATCATGGAGATAGCCAGGCTGAGACGTTCCCATCTGGGCTGGAGGAGAGCGGTTGGAGTGGAGGTCGAACTAGCGCCTTTGCTTCCTGACCAGTGACATCAGTAGCCACAGTGCCATCTCTCTTTTCAAGGTCAAGCTATGTCAAGAAAATTTACCTTTTCTCCGAGGTTTCCAGCAGAAGGTTACACAGCAAGTAATTGGTGCAGTGCTAAAAACAACTATGCCCGAATCTCAAGGAGAAAATGGTTCGCACTGTCGAAAAAGTCTTGTTTTCACTTTTTAAAATGGTGTTGATGAAATGTTATTTGATGCTATTGTTATGGACAATAAAGCAGATTTCAACTACAATAAGCGTTCATAGAGCAATGTATTTCTTAGCGAGACAAGCAAAACAAAGGACCTGCCTGGTGTGGTGGTGAACGGGTTAGACCCCAGAAAGGACAATACGTGTTCGTTCTCCGCCGCAGACACCTTTGGTCCGGAGTTTCGCAAATATTTCAGCAATCTTGTGGCTGTATTTCGCCTACTATTTTGCTATAAAAATTATAGAAGGCAGAAAACAGAAAAGTAAACAGAGCACATCATCGTCAAACCATGTAAGTGATATAAAGCACAGAAAGCATCCATTTTCATCCCTGATCGTCTCCTTTCCCGAACTTGAAAAGGTGAAATTACTAGATTTACGACTATTCAAGATGCTTTGAAGTCGTTGAGAACTACAAATTATGCCATAATCAGTACCAGTTTTTCAAACGGCCTTGATGATAAGAATCTTCTTCGGTACGACCTATGGGAACTCGTTCTCATAACGATCGATTAGATGTTAATTATCACCGCGTCCCAATTCCCAATCACTACATTGCGCCGATCGATACCTATGTTTTTGTCATCGCCGGTTTTTTTATTACGTTTTTGCACAGAAATTCACGTACAGGACCAGGTTCGCCATGGTTCATCCAGATAGTCGATAACAATAATAGTTAGCAATAGTAATCACTTCAAAGGCAGTCTAAATTTTTTAAGAAGAAGTTCTACTTGAAATCTTTAAGAAAATTACTCTGAAGCTTTTTTAGAAAAAGATTATCAGCGATCACTGTGATTTGAAATGGTCCAGATTGTTTCCCCGCCTCTATCACCTGTCCCAGAGTTAATTATCAACTGATTTGAACCGACGCTAGTACTGTCTCCGTGTATCCAAGTGGCGCGCCAAAGTAGCTCAGTGGTCTCACGTCACTATAGAAACAAAGGGCATCACGCTTTCTGTTCAGGTCCTCAGAATGGAAGCTGAACTATTGATTCTGTAGTCCTCTGCGATTACCGAAATTTTCGAAACATAATAGAGAACTGTTTTTTAAAGTAAATTTTACATACACTGGGTTTAAATGGTTTAAAATCTTAACAGAGCTTATCTAAAATGATTTCGAATAGACCAAGTTTACTGACATCTGAAGAATTGTTACCAACAGTTTCGTTTTTGAAGTTCAGTTTCGTGGTGAGGTTTGAAAAGCAGTGCATATTTTGATCATATTTTTTCTTAATCAAAGCCGACTACAGGTTGGAGTTGCAGATAAATCAGTGGAGCGCTTTTCAGTGCCCACACAAGTAGCGGCTCTTCGCTACCGTAACTACTGGCATTCACGGCAGGACGTCGATTCAAACAGAATTGGCCGCTCATTGCGTCACTAACAATTATATTCTCCGTTTTCGCTCAAGGCGCCTTTATTTTTTGGATGCCACTTGATCTTCACCTTTCAGGTTTTCGCTCGTCATCTGCATTCATAATATAGTAAGGTTGCTTTTCTTCCGTACATTCTCTTCGCCAAACCTTTTAAACTCTGCTATCTGGAGCAGCTTGTTTCTTCCCAATCTCTCTATCTATGATTATGTTCTTTCTTTTAGTCGGTGCAATTTACCAAACATTTCAATCTATTAGAGTTTCTTTAACAAATAGAAAGCAATTGTTTTCTAAACAAATGGACAAAGTGCTACCCACACACAATATCTTCTGTTTATTGAGTACAGCGCATTCAAGAAGAAAATGAGGACCGCTTACAGCTTTAATTCAGAATACTTCTATTCTCCATTAGAGGATACATATCTTTGCCTATTAGATGCGAAACATCGTTTATATTTGCAGCTGTCGCTGTCCTGTTGGGAAATTTAAGAAATTAAAATACGTCTTTTTTCTGAAACCCTCCCAACGGCTTAACGCCTCATCGTGCCTGGGAGCCATTCCTGGGTGTCTGCGATGTGAAGCATGGAGATCCGTACCCCCGCTAGTCTCCCAAGCTGAGAAAGAGTCTGGCGTTTCCATTAGGAAGCCTAGCTAAGAGTAAACTCATATCAGAATCCACCACCGTCCTGGTATCAAAGTCGCATAGTGGCAAATCTCTCTCAGATCCACTAGGGCTGCTACTGTCTATGGTCGCGAAGACCTGGGGCAGTCTTTGCCCAGGCTGACCTCGGGATTCCAGGGAACCACAATGGCTTAACCAGCAAAACTCCGAAAAAGCGAAAACATTACTGGGGTCCGCACAACCAGTGAAGACAGGCATCCAAATATCTAAGGAAGTAAGTAAGTTTTCCGAAACTCCTAATTCTAAACGCTTTTAAAGTCGAAAAGAATGCCGTGTACGAAATATACACAATGTTAAGACGTTGCAGCAAACCCATGATTCTGTAAATCTGTTTCGAATTACTTAAATATTCGAGATAGTCGTCGGTAGTTTTTTAAAATCTCCTTCGTTTGATACTTTCTACATAGGTTCATAATCCGGAAATGTCAATACTTAATACTTAAGCCTGCTAGGTAGAGTCTTCAGAAATTTTCGCCAAACGTCTCGACTACATGATTTGTTCAAGTTGTGCCTCTGTCGCCTGTACCGCGATAATACTGATAAGTGAACAACAGTGGCTATAAACGAATAATTGGCAAATATTTTCTAGATACGTAGACGACCACTCTTGTAGTATCGTGCAGGAACTACCTTTCTTCTATTATTCTTGTTGTTTTGTACATATCCATATTTTTTTTATACGATCCGTCTTTCACATCTGCTGTGTAGATCCCAACACTTCTCATATCCGTCACCTGCGAAGGTCTTGCAAGATTTTGTGGCTTCGGCTGGTTCAGTACTTTCATTATGAGCGTCGCTAAAGGCAGGTAAAGTCGTTTTTTTTGAGGTACTGAGATAGTTGGGCTGGAGCGTTCCAAATTTGATTCCAGAGAGAGACTTTCCCAGAGAAATTCGGAACCAATTTAACGACCCTTGAGCGATAAAGGACTTGACGAGCCTGGGGCTGGATCGAGCTAGTACCGTGTTCATAATAATCGACACCACTACCACTGTGCTATTTGCTTCTTATATTATATATCACTTGTATCACCTGTATCACCTGTAGTCCCGTTGATCGTCGAGTGACTCGAGCGGGCGCCAGTAAATCCTCCATTTTTCCCTATCGCGTGCAAGAGTAGCCTACTGGGTTCTCCTCGCTTTAGGGACTCGTCGAGCATCATATCTTTCCTCTAGGCTTTTCGTGAAGAACTCTGACCATCGGGTCGATGGTCTTCCTGCAGTACGTTTGACATGTTGAGTGATCTTTCATCCTGCTTACGTAGCGACCAGGTTTCTGACGCATACGTTAGGGCAGGAAGAACCGTTGAGTCGAAAAGGTGGGCACGGAGTCGGAGTGTTCTTTGTTCTCTTCACTACATCCTCGATGCTCTTGAAAGCTCCCCAAGCCGCTTGTTTCCTTCTGCTCAGCTCTGGAGCTAAGTCGTTCATCATATTGAGTTCCCGACCTAGATAGACATAACTGGAGCATTCGGAGCTATTCGTTCCGTTGAGCGTGAATGTGGCAAACGAAACTAATCCGTTTTTCATTAACATCGTTTTCTTGAGATTTAGTCGAAGACCAATCTTTCGACACGCTTTATCAAAGTCCGCAAGCATACGTTCCGCTTGGCTAATGTCTGGTGTTATAAGAACGATATCATCAGCAAAACGAAGGTGATGTATCTGCCGACCGTCGATTGTCACTCTCATATTATCCCACTCCAATGTTCGCATGACGTTCTGGAGGGTGGC
>MQTX01000073.1:1119286-1144685 GCA_009735665.1 Angiostrongylus cantonensis
ATATATATATATATGTAAATCAATCACAAGTGTGGTTTATACGATACCGTTGTGAAGCGTCTGAAAGTTGTTAACATAAGATCTATCGTCTGCTTTTGTGAGCTAATGGAGTCGAAGTAATGCTCGTCGTGTTGATTATAAATTCCATAAAAATAAGAGACATTAGGACATTATTTCTTCGTTCATAGGCCAAGGCATCACTAGGAAGATTGATATACCCGAGTGATGACTGGGATCGAATCAAGGGATCAGCATACGTAACATGATCATCCAATAATTTTTGTGTGGCTATTCGAGAAATCGCACCTGCTTTTTTTTATACTTTCATATGACGCTAAAAATCCTTCTTTGCTTGATATATTTATTTGTATGATCTTATAAACCGATCTTCTTTAGCTGATGCGAGGTTGGTATAGGTTTTCGTTGTCGTAATCGTTGTTGTTGGTGTTATTGGTCGATGGTTGACGTTTCGGCGATTTTGCCTTCCTCAAAGCCTTCTTTATTTCTTTTTCGAACGCCATTACTAAGAGTAGCAACCTCGAAAGTCTCTAGGGAGCTGAGTGTGTCATATCACAGCCACATCATCTGTTTGCATATTAGGAACAGAGCCGCTGCTGTTAAAGCAACGTATCACTTCACTTGGCATAAATTCCCTTCATTCTCTTGGCTCATTGCATTACTTTTTTGGGAGACGCATTTTCAAAACCACGAAAAGGCCACATAGGAAGGAAACAATTTCCTATGTGGGAGAGTTTTATTAAAGACACTTTCACAAGATTGTAATGATACACCAGTTCAGTTGATTTATCAGCCTCCTCCACATATCATTTTATAGTTATCGCAAAGCAAAAGGACAGGTTTTGGAGAAAACAACAAGTTAAGCATCTCTGCAAACCTTTAATTCTTGAGGGTAACGAAAACTCGTTAAGGTCTTTAGGAATGCCCTTCACTTTGATAGCTTTATTCGAAATTTATATAGTGTTTCTGAATATGAGAAATTTCACTAATAAGTACTACGGCGATAATTATTATTAATAAGGATTTATACGACCCATCATTCACACCCACTGTGCGGAACCCAATACTTTTCAAATTCGGTTGGTTTCCTCGCACCCATTACACATGAGGGTCTTCCAACTTTTACTTGTGGTTTCGGCTGCTGCCTCAGGATTCTCATTTCCTTTTGAATATCGCTGAATGGTGGTGTAGTCGATTCACCACAGACTCCAGAGATAGCCGGGCTAACGGGTTCCCAGTTGGATTGCATAGAGTGAATTTTCCCTAGCCAACTCCGCTGCCAATATTCCGATCCTGGCAAGATAAGACGCTCTGCGAGCCCGGAGAGGGATCGAACTAGCACTATGGTAGTGGTGACGCCGATTACCACCGCTGTGCTATGCGCCTACTAATAGCAAGAGCGACAAAAATAGTAATAAAAGTAGTGATACTATCAGTAATATTGACGAATATCGCTAATTAGATTAACTGTTGTTGTCACAAAAGTTTATTATGGATAGTATTCTTTAGCTATGGTTTCCAGAAGCCCAATGGTTCTAGATGATCATTCGTAGCAGTTATTTGCCATTTAAAAACTATAACAATAGTATGAGTGTTGAGACTAGAGTGCGGTTTTAGTCACAAGAACGTTCGAGGCATCTGATCTTCAAGATGTCCAAGCGTATTTTTGCACAATGCTTTTCCACAGCGTCTTGTCTTTCTGTCCACTGTACCGACTGGTCGAATGAAGCCTGATGCCATAGATAGACTGATTAGTGGTGATAAATTTAAGACGACTATGCATGACGAGAGCTGATCTGATCATCAAATGATGGACGGTCGGCGTCGGCGTCGCCCAACTGACTGCAGATGGTCCCGATGAAACCGACCGTCAGTCACTACGACCGCCCACAGTTGCCCATTTCCTCATATCTCAGTTAATCACTTGCAATAAGTCTTTCACTTCTCGTTCTATTTATCTCAACACGGAATCTTGTGCTTTCTCATGTTTTCACGTTTGAGGCTCTAACAAATAGTTTATAGTTTACCTTCCGATCTGCAAATTATACTCATTCTGTGCCTTTGCTCCATACACCATCTGGTTGTTTTTCTGCTTTCACATATACTTTTTTATAAACGTTGCTGGTCGTTCCTAGTCACGATTACAGTTGCTTATTTTTTCATGTCTTAAATTATCAAATGCACAGACTTGCAGTGCGTCTCGTACTCCATTGTGTCATTTATCTCGACACGGAAACATTATTTTCTGACCTTCTCACCCTTAAGTCTTTAGCGAATGATCACGTTTCGACCCACAGCAATTTCGTAGTTCCTCAATATTTTTCATCCACAAGGATGCTGAAAATATGACAAAGATATTACCATACGTCAGCATCCTTTTGGTTATACTTCACATTACATTCTACCACGAAAGAATAATAGCCAGTAAAGGAAGTACCTAATACTCATCTATTTAAACCTTGCTTCTATTTAGGATCCCGCATATTTTACTATAAAGGTTCGTTTAACCTGGTTAATTTTGTCTCATTTCCATGGCAAGGTATGTTCTGAAATATTACTACAATGTCGCTGAGGTGCTTGCAAAGCTCTCCACCGCAGGTGTCTGCGCTGGGTTCGGATATGGTATTACCCCTGCCGGGGGGTAACGTGTCATCACCACATCATGCGGGTCCTTCGTTTCGCGTTTCTTTCATACTCATACTCTTGTCTTATTTGTCTTCCTTCATTCGTCCGATATCAGCGACGCTGGTTTAACATTTCTTTCAACGATCCGTTTTTGTTCTTGGTTTCTACGTTTTTCTTCTCCATATTCTTATCCAGTGATTCAGTAGAAGAATCCAGTTGGTTTCTAGTTTGTGCGGGTTTCAGCAGCAGGCTTAATTAAATTTTATAGATTCAATGCTTTATGGAACTACGTAATGAATACGTTGTTTTCTTCTTCAGCAATCGCGAGGTTGTTATGCAGCATACATTTACTTCCATAGAAAAACACACAATACAATACAACAGTAGCTGACGTCATATCATCAGCGCCTTCTTCAGAGCCGCTTTTTTACATGGGGGGGGGGGATGACTTTTCATCATTTTTTCAAAATCGACAGGAACACTGTCGTCACTCGAAAACAGTCAGTCATTAAGTCCAATTTTTAGCGGTGACCGAACGCATGGGATATGTTTTTTAACCAATGATGAACTGCTGCACATTTCCAGAATGACGGTGTTGACTTCCTCATATTCGAGTTCATTAATCAACACTAAGAAAGACATCGACAAAAACCTTGGCTGAGACGCAAACCAGTTATAGCCCATTATCGATTTATTCATGGTTTAGGTCAATACAAATTTAAGCTTTTGAAACATGCAACTTTCAAATTACATCACTGTCTCTCTGCGATGTCTTACTATTTCCGCCATTTTTAAGCTTGAATATGCCCGCAGTAATCTTCACCGTAAGAAAAATTCCAATTGCAAATGAGAGTCCTGAGTAGGTGAAAAATATTTTACTACCTTCTGCAGCTTATTCAGAAATTTTAATAACAAGTACATTCGTTTTCAAAAAAAAAGATAGGGTGGCTTATTTTTAGCCATACAGACATCTTGAGAAATGCGGTCATTCCCTCAATTATCACTCATTTACGGGCTGCTGGTGACATTTCCTTGTCAACTACGACGATCCAACGAACGAACGAACGATTTTACAGACCGCAGTGTGACTACCAGTCATATCGCTCTACATTAAACGACCTACATAACTCGATCTCTCTAATGTTTACAATTTTCTTTTCCACTTTCTTTACTTGATATGTCCACTAAGTCCTGGAAAGTATTTGTCGTATGCAAAGACCAGATTACTACTTACTGCATCAATCTTTATCCATTGAATCTTTCTCATACGGTAGTGTTTTTGAACAAAAACAAGAAATTATGAGATGAAATCTCTTCCGAACTGCATAGGTTCGTCATCTGTAATTTCAGCTGCGTTGGCCTCCTTTGAAAAGTCTACATTAAGAATGTCGGAATCACCAGGATTTTCCCTTGTTCGTTTTTTTTTCTCTCAGAATCTAGTATTCTTAAGTCTCAGAGTTTCTTCAAAGGCTTACCAGGCATTTTTACTAGAAGATGGTGCCCTTGCAAAGTGTCTAGTGTTTACTGTCACTGACAGTTTACGTGGATTAGATTATCACTTTCCATTATAAACATCGACTGCATTCCATTATCCTCATAGTCATCCTTCACCGATTTTCTGAATACTTTCAGATGTTATTGTTACTGTTATTGCTGTTTCTTGTTGTCGGGAATGCGACCGGATGTCAGAAAGGTTGCGATTGCTCGTCCAGTGTTACCGTATGCCATGCCCAGTCACTAAAAAGCGTGCCGATCCTCCTGGATCCACGAACACGACGACTTGACCTCGCACATAACAGGATCACTCGACTCACCAACGACGAACTCAGCCTGTATCCAAGTGAGTCGACTTTGTAGAAGAAAAAGTTAACAAAGTCTAAGAGTTGAAGAAGTAAATGTCGCTTTATGCTGTGTCAGTCGACTTTGGATTTAAAAAAAAAGGCTGTTGTGAAGCTCACAGGAATAATTCCGATGCCAAATTCTAAACTGGCAGGTCAGTCCTTTAAGATGATGAGGAGTTATAATGAAAAAAGAAAACGTGTTAATCGTCATGGCATCGATGGAAAACTTTACGAGTAAATATTCACTGTAGTAAAGTGTTTGTCGTTGCTATAATTTAATATTTCTTCATTTTATTTTATTAATATACGATTTACTCAACGCATCAGTTTATTTACTTAAATGACTCTTGTATCCATCATTACCTCTGTCATGTTTTCTTTTATGAATCGCCTAGACAGACCACCAGCCATATAAAAAAGATAAAGAATTTTATTTATTTATTTATTTGCTTACTTGATAACTGAATGACCCGTCCTCACTTAGTGTGGGTTCCAGCACAATCTCCATTTTTTCGGGGATTTGCTGGTTAAGCTATTGTTGTTCCCTGGAATCCCGAGGACAACCTGGCCAAGGTCTGCTCCAGGTCTGCTTCATCACCACAGACAGTTGCCACCCTTGTGGATCAAAGGGAGATTTTCCACCATACAACTAGTTCGATATCAGGACGGTGGTGGATCCTGGTATTGGTTTACTCCTAGCTCGGCTACCTGGTGGAAATGCCGAACTCCTTCTCAGCCTAAATTATCCTACCAGGGAGATGAATCTCTACGCTGAGCATCGCACTCCGAAACCCGGGAACACCTCCTTCCTACTTACGATGTTGCCTTAGACCTGGGAGGTTTTTATTTAGATAATAAAATATGACAGAATGTAACTGTAATTTTCAAAAGTTTGTTAAAAACGTTTCATTACATCAAACAATTACTAAGCCTTTTTCTGATATCTTTGGAGGGTTTGAAAACGTCTAAATGTTGGAAACGGAGTATGTTCCATTATCGCAGCGTTAAGGGCGCGTGTGGCGCAGTGGTTGGAGGTGCCACTGCGGCACTCACGTGGAATCAATTTCTGTGCTCATGGCCCACCAAACCTTCCATCCCACCGGGGTCGGCAAATTGGTACCAGACTTGTCTGGGAGGATAGCAGCACTGGCTCGATACATCGGCAGGCCACCGCGAATCATTGTAAAGGCCAGATATGTATTCAATCACCTCCAACGATACTTAATGAAATCGAATGCATGGCGCATCCCTCAGGGATTGATCAACGCCGAGAGCTTTATCCTTTTTTATTTATCGCAGCGTTCCAGCTTGTCGTTGTCATTTATTATTAATGTTGTACTTTTGCCAGTGTTATCTTTGTTATAAATGCATTGTTGTTGTTATTATTTATCACTTTTATTGTTATCATTATCGTTGCTGTGGCACGTGTGGCGCAATGGTCGGAGTCGCCCTGCAACGCACACAAGGGATCGATCCCAGTGCCCGTGGCTCGGCAAGCCTTCCAACCCTCCGCGGTAGGCAAATTGGTACCATACTTGTCAGGGAGGGTAGCAGAACTGGCTGGATACATCGGTGAGCAACCGCGAGTCATTGTAAAGGCCAAGATATGCATGCAATCACCTCAAACGATGCTTAATGAAGTTGGATGCATGTCGCATCCCTTAGGGATTGATCAACGCCGAGAGCTTTATCCTTCCTTTAGCTTTATTATCATTGCTAACTTATTTCCATTTTGAATACCGTGTGAATGCCACGGATTTCCTGATTTCAGCAATCTAAAGCTTTGAAATTGTTAAATCTTCGAAATGATTCCAAGTCTGATCAATCGATCCCCCCCAAAACCCTTTTTAACTATTAAATGCCACTATAACAGATTATATATCTTCAAAAATTCTCTGATACTCTCTACTGTATATTTCTGTTTAGCAAACTCGAGGTGTTATTTCATTTCTTTTTTTACGCACAAATTGATGTATCGGCTGATTTGGCCTTCCTCAGAGCCTGGAAAGGTCAGGTTGACAGCAATCTACCTAGCCAAGCACCTCCATAACCAAAGAGGAAGTGCTAAACCAAAATTCAATCCATTCCGACGTTAATAGAAAGTCAGTCGTGGAATTCTCTACTGTTTTGGCTTTATCCTTATCTGTTTAGTCACTGGCTACGAAATATATCATTGTAGTTGCTTGCATGTGAGTAGTATGTCAAATATTTTTCAAAGCAAGAAATTACTACACGTTACAAAAGTAATCGTTCTCTTTTCCACTTAGTAGTTCGGACTTTATTAAAAACACCAATTATTTAGACAAAATTTGTAGGTATTCCAAAAAAGCATTCATTTTTTTTTGAAAGGTACCGATATTAGTCTGCCTTATCTTAGTGGCAGTAATTTGTAAAGAGATTTTCTAAGTCGGAACTCTTAAAGCCAACGTGGTGTTAGGTACCAAGTCCTTGTGCGGCGGGGGCTACGATAACGATCTGACGACCGACCTGTTGTTCGACAACTGGCTATCATGCAGATCTGCAGTGGATTACTGCGATTACGATGCCATATTGGCCCCATAGCGATAAAATCTCATCGATAGCAGTATATCAACGTGTTGAAATGAGCATATTTAATGCTAATGAACGAGTTGCATAATTTATAAGCATCGTCGTCAATGCTGCTCTGCCAGCCGGAAAACAATCAGTTTGCCGATATTCCTTCAATAAACCTCATATCACCAAATCACGCATTAAGGGACGATTTGAATGACATTTGTAGGTATGGGGCTGTTCGCGGACTGCGAATGATCCACCACGGGTTACGCATTTAATGAGTATTGATTGATTCAGATAGCCCTGTTGCGTAATCGCTTACACCTTGTCGTCACTTCAACGATACCGGCATGTCCTCGAGGAAATGTCACCCAGTGGATTGTTCCGTTCTTCTACTAGCGGCTTTGATGTACCGCTTCAGCACTGGACCGTCCACTCGACCTCAGTCAGGCATTCTTAGCCTTGGATGAAAGAGGTTATTCGGATTAGAGTCACTATACAATGTTTCTAACCCTTGTTATTCATCCCTATCCTGGTGCCGCTTATGTTCGTTTTCATTTCTCGCCAGGAAAAAGTTCTTTTATCAAACGAGATTCATTAAGGATACAGCCTAAGAGTGCAACCTACCTAGCAAGCCCCTTAGCACAGGGACTCAACCTATTCTTCATTTTTCAAAGTTTCGCTGGCCTAGCCATTTTGTTTCCCTGCACTCCCGAGGTCAGCTTGCCCAAAGTCTAGGTTTTCATCACCACATGCAGCCGCTGCCCTTGTGGATCAGAGAGAGATTTGCCCCATGCGACTTTGATACCAGAATGGTGGTGGATCCTGGTAATTGTTTACTCTTAGCTGGGCTTTCTGATGGAAACGACAGACTCCTTCTCAGCCAGGTAGACCCTGCCGGGGGATGAATCCCCGTGCTGTACATCGCAACGCGACAATTAGAAACACCCCCCAGCGGCGTAGAGGTGGTAAACCGTTGGAAGTATAAGTGCGATGGGAGCAATAAAGAACACTAATCTTTTGTTTAAAATTTCTTACTTTTTACTAACTATGGGTGACATTTTGAAGACATCAATACTGTTATTTATGAGGAAAAATGCCAGACCATTTATAATGAATGTATTTGTCACTGCTTAAAGATAGTGAATGAAACCTTGAGCAGCTCCTCATCAAATGCGATAACCTTGCCGTAGCTCCATCGAATCTTCTATTAATGATTAGTGGCAATGAACTAGAGGAATTACTCACAACCAATAAACTCCTCAAGTGTTAGTATTTTTCCCATATAGAATTCGTATAGTCAGAACCAATAGAGTCTACGATTTATGCATTTAAAAAGAATCACTCTTAAGAGGGTTCAGTCGACGGCGGTGAAACTCATCACGTATTAACGACGTCTAAAAACACTTATGCAGTCAGAGGGCTTATGTGACAGTGAATACCACATACATAAATTTATTAACTCACTCATTGTTCCGAATTAATCAATATTTTGAACATGGAGAAGAATTTCTTTAATACTGTTTGTCAGAAGAGAGCTACCGTAACCTCGCGACAAAAGGAGTTTGTCTCAGGAGATGCCTAAATAAGCATTCCATCGGCATATGGTGAGCAGCTGTGCACCACTTCTGGGGAGTTCCGTGGTGATGTGGTGATTATCGCTTACTACATGCGATTAGCACTTGAGCGAAATGACCACCATGCAGAAGGTAATTGTGGAGATTGTTTTGTCGTGAAACTCTTTTCTGAACTCTCGAATAGATTCAGAAATATTGGATTTATTCAGTTTTCCATGCCATGAAACATCTACTCTAATCATTAACAAATGTTATAATATTTTCAAGTTGTAACTGGCAAAATAATTATTTTGCCTAGTCAGACATGCATTCTTAATCAGTCCGCCTAGACGAGTCGTACGTTCATCCGGGAGATATCTATTAAATTGAAAGGTTGAACAACCTTTTTTTCTTCTCGGAATCCTAGGATTTTTGTTCCAGAGCAGTCTCTCTGTAGTCACCACTACAGGTAATTGCTAATACGTATCAACTACCAGTTGGAAAGAGGTTCGTCGCCTTACACTAGGTTTTCCAAGCGGTTGCAATTCTTGTCGTTTAGCAAATTTCAACTCGGTTAATAAGATGAGATAATAAGATAGCTGGGTTAGGATGGACCAGCTGGTAAATGAAGTTCCGTTACGAATTGTACTTGGGTATTTTGGAATATTCTCGGCTACGCAAGCTATCAAGAAATATAGTATAGATGAAAGTAGATAACTACCGTTCAGCTCGAACAGTGGGACTTAACGAGGATACGTCTGCATTTTGAATGCCTTCTCAGTTGAGAAAGCAGAGATGACGTTATTATAGTCTACGAATATGCGGACGATTTTTCCTACGGTATCCATTTCCAAACGGTTATCTTAAAACAATCCCAGTTTTGTTTAATTTGCAAAAATCGAAAACCTAGCTGCTGATGAATGAGGTTCGCTCAGCGCCCATCTTTCTCAACATAACAGTGTCTAAAAATTCTCGAACTCCATACTTGTTATGAGGAAACCGCGGAAAAGTTTCCAATAATATTTCTATGCACTTATTCACATATGCTGGTAGCCCATAGAAGATTAGTAAAAAGGTAAATATATGAAAGAAAAGTTGATGTGTTTTACATCCCTAACTCTATTTCTGACCCATAATTGCATCGTCCGCTCAACGGTTTACTGCTTCATCGTGGCTCGGAGGTGTTTCTGGGTGTCAGACGGCGATGTATCACTTGTATCACTTGTAGTCCCGTTAACCGTCGAGTGACTTGATCGGGCGCCAGTAAATCCTCCATTTTTCCCTGTTTCGTGCAAGAGCAGCCCAGTGGGTTTTGCTCGCTCAAGGGACTCGTCGAGCATCATATCCTTCTTCCAGGTTCTTCATGAAGAACTCTGACCATCGGATCGGTGGCCTTCCTGCAGTACATTTGACATCACGAGGAATCCAGTCACTAACGGCTTTTGTCCATCGGTTATCATTCATACGCATTACGTGTACGCCCCATCTTATCTTCGACTGTTTGGGGTACAGAACGGAATCTTTGATTTTTGGTCGTTGACGTAGGTCGGAGCTTCGGATCCTATCCCTTAGTTGTGTAAAACGGGATACTCCTAGCATCGTCCATTCGACTGCGCGTTCCATAACGCTGAGTGATCTTTCATCCTTCCTACGCAACGACCAGGTTTCTGACGCATGCCTTCGGGGAGGAAGAACCGTTGGGTCGAAAAGGTGGGCACGGATTCGTGTGTTCTTTGTTCTCTTCACTACATCCTCGATGCTCTTGAAAGCCCCCAAGCCGCTCGTTTCCTTCTGCTCAGCTCTGGAACTAAGTCGTTCATCATATTGATTTCCCGACCTAGATAGACATAACTGGAGCATTCGGATATATTCGTTTCGTTGAGCGTGAATGGGGCAAACAAAACCAATCCGTTTTTCATGAACATCGTTTTCGTGAGATCTAGTCGAAGACCATTCTTTCCACACGCTTTATCAAAGTCGGCAAGCATTCGTTCCGCTTGGCTAATGTCTGGTGTTATAAGAACGATATCATCAGCAAAGCGAAGGTGATGTATCTGCCGACCATCGAATTTCGCTCCCATATTATCCCATTCCAATGTTCGCATGACGTTCTGGAGGGTGGCTGTAAATAATTTTGGCGAGATTGTATCGCCTTGCCTAACTCCTCTTTTGACGTCAACGTTAATATCGTTGTAGAATGGAGAAATTTTGGTTGTGAAATTTTTGTGCAGCTCACGAAGAATCTTAATGTACTGAGTAGGGATCCCTTGACTACCAAAGGCTTCCATAACTGCTTCTGTCTCAATTGAATCAAAGGCCTTCTGTAAATTGATGAAAGTGAGACAGAGCGGTCTTTTGTACTCTTGCGATGCTTCAATGAGCCTTATTATCGTGTGAATGTGGTCTATCGTACTAAATCCTTTTCGAAACCCTGCTTGCTCACATGGCTGTCCTTCGTCCAGTGTTCTGTCAATCTTGTTTAGGATGACCGAGTGAAAAGTTTGTAGACGACAGACAGCAAGCAGATTGGGCGATAGTTCCCAAAAACGACTTTCTGTTAACCTCGGCATTGATTGATAATTCGATGTTTTATTTCAATAAGCAGACACGAGGTTGTTATTATAGAATTTATTGGGATACAATAACTTACGTTTCGGCGGTTTCGTCTTCTTCAGAACCTGGAAAGGTCAAATTGAGATGCGATCTACTCAGCCAAACACTTTCATAACCATAGGAGATAAAACTTAACAAATAAATTTGTAGGAATAATGTAATTCACTAACAGGTGTAGTTCCACTACTATTTTATAAACTATTCTATGTAACATGAGAGTTATCAAATTTCACACTACGATGGCACACTTATCTGGCACGTAATACAAATTGCTTTGCCATGTTTGATTATCTTGAAGAGTAGCACAGTAATGGGAAGCTGGCTTTATGTGTTTCTGTGGATGGAAGAAACCCCGCTTCAAACGCTACTTTTTAAGCAGTGCAACGTAGCCCGAGAGCTATCATATCGCGCGCTGTGATTCCTCGGGATCTTCTGGGGAGCAAAGGGTACGTGAGATGTCGTTATTGTTTTCCATTATTGCGTATGGTGGTGCATTAACGAGTGACATGTACGGTATCCTCACGTTCACCTTGACATTGAGTGCGAATTAGATTACTACTGGGGGGTCTGGGAGATTCTATCGTAGACCCCGCATCACGTTATGGTCCGTTATGATCGTTATGTTGTACTGAGCAGCGAATATCTTCCACAAAAACGAATATCTCCCACGTTAGCGATTTTATAGCCAATAATATTGGGAAAATGAGCACAAGCCTCATAACATTAAAGGATATCGATTAAATCTGGAACTAGTAGTAACAATGTTTTACCAGAAAAGCTTTTCCACACTATTTATTCTATTTAAGTCTGGTTAGGAAATATCTCACGATATAGTCTTTAGCCTTGATGTGCACTGGTCTTTTCTGAGACTATATTGCAATATGTGAAGGCTTAGATTATTCATTACATTTTCGCAAAAAACCTTGAAAAAGGTTAAGAAGCACAACAGAAAGGCCAGAGCCTAGTTCAGGAGAAGAACGGAACTAATTACCTTTGGAAGAAATAGACGCCCTATAAATGAAGTTGTTACGATATACGGTTGCAAGCGGGCCGTCCTCTGTTCCTTTATAGGTGTTGATGTGACAATAGATTTAAAAATTTGACAAAAATTGGTTTTCAATTCATCAATTTTGTCTTTTTTTCAAAATGTACAGGCACGGTCGGTGCAATTTTTATCGAAATTTTGGTGTTGGAAAGAAACATTGGCCTAAATTTGCTCAATTTGCGCTTTTCTTTTTTTCTTATTTTACTATCAGTTACGGTAGATTGATGATTCTGCTGCCCAGAGTTTTGCCGATTTCGGACTGAGCTGTGTTTGTTTCTGAAGAGCAACATGTTGCTGTCTCTTTTTCGCTGCAAACTTGACAAAACGCTCTTCACGTCAGCGGATGCACTAATGTCAGTGGGGTGGTGTTCGTTCAGAATTCAATTTATCGCCAAGTCTGGACGACGATGTTCTGTCGAACAACATTTCGAACAGCCATCGGTCACATTCGTTGCTCTCGCTATTGATAAATATCCATACGAAGAAGGCGTCACTCGTTTTGTTTTCTGGAAGGAAAGCGGCTATGAGTGGATGGAAGTCGGGCGGAATTCTCGCTAAATGACAGGCGATGTTGTTAGAGATTTACAGAAATAATAGTTATCAGAAATTATTTTCTGAGGAAAGAAAAGGTCTTTAACTCAGACGTAGGACAAAGTCGACGTCCACAATACGCAAAGTCCTTTGAGAATTTGTCGTGGTGAAAAATGAGAAGAAGGCGAAACTTATCGTACTCTTTGGCGGTTGTCATTTTTTATAATTCATCCTGAGATCTGGTATTTGGGTTTATGTTAGGCAGTAAAAATAGCTTTCGCCTAAGTTATATGAAACAAGAAAAAGTTTTAGACGAAAACAAGAGAGAACAGTTGACTAAAGAGTGTATTGAACATGTAACTTCCAAAGCTAGTTTTTCGACAACTAGCAATATCTCGATCTCTAGAGTATTTGAAGAGTTGAGGACTTTTCGAGTTTTAGAAGGGACATTACGGGAAATGGTTCCATATTCTCGAAGGAGTAATTGAGCCTAAATCTTGACGAAAATCTATAGACTTTGGTTTTCTTACCTTCAGTCAAAATCTCAATGTGAACCGAGATTTGCTGGTTTAAAGTTGGAAATGGGCATCATTTCCCCACTGAATGCATTGTACTCGATGCTCGTTGGACGCTGCGTGCTAAAGGCTACCTTGTGGTAAAACTTTCTCTATATAAAAAATTTTTAACATGCCTACAGAAGAAGGAAACCATGTATGTAGGGATGTGAAATGGATGGCACACGCTTTTGGGATTTTGGATGAAAACAATAATCGTACTGTGTCAAATCAATAATTTCACTAAATATGTGGCTTTCATAAAACTTTTTCGCGATCATGAAGCGTCAACATTTCGAGAAGTTTCGAGAGAACATGCAGAACTTCTTCTATATTATAAACTTTCTCGTTATCTCAGCTTATCTCTGGTTTCATCAGTACTACTTAGAAATTGTTAAACGCTTTGTAACATCGTAGTGTTTTCCACGTTTTTTCCCTACAAGCACACGACACAAATAAATAAAGCATGTAGTGGCTGTAATTCGTTGGTCGCTAGAAACCATGTAGACTTGGATTTCTCAGTATTTCCCTTGAACTTCTTGCGTAACAAATACTTTTATTCGTTGCCACATAGTTGTTCGCCTAGAAGAATGGCAGAGAAAAGTGATAACAAATTGATGGTGAACCCTTATTAACGCGATCCAGCACAAAGGGGACAAAGGAAAAACATTAGAAACCGATCTTCAACACGAACATGGATTTGTAGCTTTAAGCTTTCTAGAACCTGAGAAGGAATCTTTTTGATAAGCGTAATCATTCGACTAAGTTATTAGAAATCAGTTCCGTGTCTAATGTGATTCCGTTGTGGTCACCACATCGGTCATGTGCTATCCACCTAAACCGATCTGCAGCACGGATCCATTGAGATTGCTATCTAGTATTCGATGATTTGTATGGGAGATTTGTATTTATTCGCTTGAACAATTCTTCACTATGATAATGATGCCATAATTGCGGCTTGTTTTTGAGCAGTGGTGTGCAAAGCACAACCACCTGCCCAACAACGACCGACACCATCGCGTACAGGTAGGTGGCCATTTGCATGGCGTAATCGCAAAGACAACCGGACCCGCCTGTAGTGATGCTGATGGTCGTTGATGGCCCGTTGTTAGTTGTACAACGCATTCATTAAGTCGCAAAGTAACCCACGTACTGACGTCGTAATGAACAGTTATTGAATGGAACAACGGAATGAGGAACTTTTGCGTTACAACTAATGAAAACTGTCTTTGTCCGGTTCCTAAATGTAACTGACGTTGTCTTAAGAAATCGTCCAGTCACCGGGTATAATCACAACAACAGTGAGATATAAGTAAAATTTTGAAACTCGGACCAGCCTCGAAGCTGCGATTACCTTTTCCGGGATTGTGCGTTATCCACTGCACCATCCATGTCCTTGCTTTGCCTTTCTCTCTTAGCCAGTTTTTGATGTAACGGTGTAGAGCAATCATCCGTCAATGGGAATGATTTGGGCAGTACAAATCGGCATTGAACCCAGTTGAGCTGAAGTCACAGTCAAAGTCGTCAAATAATTTATAGTTTTTATTCAAATGGAATTTTTGGCATCGAAGCATGTTTTTGTTGTTTTTTTCGAAAGTACTACAGTAGCACCCAAGTCAGAGGGAATACTGCTTGACGGTGACGTAGAACCTTTTCAGGTATCAAATATTTACCTTCTTATTTCAGCTTCTCAGTACGGAATGTGTTAGAGCTGTAATAATTTAAATGACTGTAACGTACATTATTATTATTATTATTGCAATTGGATGGACGCAAGTGGCGCAGTGGTTGGAGGCGCCACTGTGACGCGCACGTGCAATGCACCCATGGCCCACCAAGCCTTCCATCCCTCCGCGGTCGGCAAATTGGTACCAGACTTGTCTGGGAGGATAGCAGCACTGGCTCGATACATCGGCCGGCCACCGCGAGTCATTGTAAAGGCCAGATATGCATTCAATCACCTCCAACGATACTTAATGAAGTCGAATGCATGGCGCATCCTCCAGAGATTGATCAACGCCGAGAGCTTTTTACTATTGTAATTATTATTGTTATCGATTACAATTACCTACAACTGGAGTTATCACCTTTTCGTTAGCTGGAAGGCAGGCTATCAAATGAAAATCTTTGTGATTAATCGTTGAAAAGTGATTTACCTTGCTATTATAAGAAGATCTTTTTTGCTCAGCTTCATGCGGGTCTTTTAAGTCATCTGAAAACAGTAAATCGGATATGAATACGGATTTACAGTATTTGTCCAGAAGTTTGCATATCTCCGTATTCAGACTTGTTGTAATCTAAACTGTTCGATACCTAAGAAGACATAAATGAAAGACATGTACAGCATGACTCTATGTTTACCCACCTAGACAACTTCGTTAAGTGATCCCAATTATCATCCATAAAACGTTGGATTGTAGTTGTCTTAGAAAACTATTTAAGTCAGAGAGACGGGCCCGCTTATCTAAATCTTTCATACAGGCGATTTATTAGCAATAACGGAGTAGGTGTCCTAGGTCTTCAACCTAGGTCCGGTAGCTCAGAATACCGCGCAACGGAACGAATAGCCGTGGGGCCTGTGAGAAGACCATGATTACCAATTTTATTATTATTACTACCATTAATATCATGGTTACGAGTATGTGTAGTACAATAACTGAAAGTACATTGTCAAGAACACTTCTTTGATTCCATCCTGTGTGGTGAACTAAATCCATCCTTCTTCTGAGTCGAGAAATTGGTAGCAGTACCCGTTTGTCAGGGAGACTCATGTACCTCATCTGTACCTATACCATTCTCTTTTTTGTTCTGAGATAATTGATGCGGTACTTAAATTCTCAATAAAAAGGTGAAAATACTTTCATTGCTTTGTAGCAAGACCGTTTTTGAAGAATAAATAAAAACTTGGCACAGTGGTCGAAATCGGAGACTTTACTGCTGTAATAGACAGTAGTTACGAAGCGTTGAAGAAAACAAATTGGCCATAGATTGAAAATCCTCCATCAACTTTCTCAGTCGCAAAAAGCATGAAGCCAAAAAAACCTTAAATATCCAGGCTTGCCCAGAAAACTATAACATTTCAGATTTGGAATATCTTTCGTTGACGAACAACTCGCTGACGCACATCACTGCCGAGGCCTTCTCGGCACTTTCATCACTCAAGCATCTTGATCTCTCAAATAACAATCTGCTGTCATTGCCAAAAAACGTCTTCAGCAAATTAAGGAGTCTTGAGGTTCTTTTCAACACTTTTTCTCGTTTTTTTTCATGTTTTTTACACCCTTCTGAAGGGAATGCAGTCGAATGGACCGGTTTTGAAAGGCTTCTTATCGCTTAGTTCTCAAAGCTGTACCTATATCGTGGAATGTTTCTCTTGAAGTGAAACCTATCAGGGTTTATGGCAGTGGAAACAATAGTTATTACGAGTATTCTTTGCTAGAACACCAAATATTCGAGTTTCGGATACATTTGAACTTTTATGATGGCAATAGACAATTGGGAAGACTTCGAATGTATTAAACAGTTCTGTTTAAAAGTGATTTTCGTCAAGATAATGGAAATTGCTTGCTTGAAGTGTGAAAGGTCATCGATCGAGAAAGAAAAAATTATTCAGTCATTCGAACATTCGATTACGAATGGATATGAATTATGGAGATCGTTTATAAATGACACAATCGTCGACATGGACTCTATAAATTTATTCATAGCCCTGTCAATCCACGGTGTTGACAGTTTCGTTGTTCGGTTAATAATTAAGCCATCTGTCTAGCCGGTTAGGTACCCCCATGTTCGGGCAATTGGCTTACCAATGTTCGTCCGAATTGACTTCATCGGGGTTGTTAGGCTCTGTTTTCCTATTTGTAGACAGCCCGGGAAACAATGAATTCGATAGAACAATCACCATCGGCCAACATAGCACATTCTTATCAGAAGCTTTGAATTGCAAAGAATTGCACCTAAACGAAGACGTTTCGTCTAATGTCAGTGAAAAGAAAATTAGTTTTCCTTCTTTTCTGAGATATTCGTTAAAGCATTCCGTAAGTTCTAGATCCCTGGTACATAAAACGATTAAGCCTTCGGTTCTGACCAATTTCTCCGGGACGCCGCCATGCATTCGACTCCATTCATACCATATACCATGACACCATTTCACTTTCTCATTTGCCTTCGAATCCAGTGAATGTGTCCTCATAAAAAACTCAATTGAAATACACCCACAATGATGCTGAGACGACACAAGTTTGGCACAATAGCTAACACGAAGCGGCGGAGCTCTATTCATATCTTAGCATCCTTGTGACTGTATTTCACGTAATACCCTGCCATGGAAAAAAGTAGGCAATAGATAAAATTTAAAGACATTGTGAATTTGGTTAAAGATCTGCGTAACTGCTTTGTTCAGACACTTATCTTGGACAACAACGAGTTGCAGCTTTCGCCGGACTCCTTCACGGGTTTGGTGGCACTCCGTCAACTACATCTTCCCTGGAATCGTCTAGCTTATCTGCCACCATCGGTGTTCAAAGATCTGAAGTCGTTGAGAACACTCGATCTGTCTAATAATAAACTACTCGCTTTGCCTGCATCGTTGCTGTCCACTGTGCCACAGTTACGACATATTAACGCCAGCCATAATCTTCTTTCTAACGTAAGTGTTTAAACGTTGTTTAGAGTCCACATGTGTTAAAAGTCTTCTTAGTAAGACTATTCGGTTGTTCCTAGTCGTTATTGTTAAGCATGAAGTGACGAAAATGAACTCCAGATAATTTAAACACCAATGAATCAAATCAGTTCGCTGTCTAGTATACTGAGATGGTTTTTGCATTGGAAGGCATCTATTTAAGCATAGGACTTATGTTCTTAAAACGAGTAAAAAAATTTGAGCATTGAAAAAGACGGAAAATTATATTTGATAAATTACCGCGTTGATTCTAGCCATTCTTTTCGGAGGCGCCACTGCGACACACGCGTGAAATCGATCTCCGCGCCCTGGCCTACCAAGCCTTCCATCCCTCCAGGGTCGGCAAATTGGTACCAGACTTGTCTGAGAGGATAGCAGCACCGGTTCGATATATCGGTAGGCCATCGCGAGCCATTGTAAAGGCCAGACATGCATCCAATCACCTCCAACGATGCTTAATGAAGTCGAATGCATGCCGCATCCCTCGGAGACTGATCAACGTCGAGATCTTTTTTTTCTGGTAAAAAAGTTCTAAAAACTTTTTTTTACCTAAACTTCTTCCTATATGATTTTCTTCAAGTTTTCCTAATGAATGTAAGTCTCAGGAATTAGTTATACAAAAACAAAACTTCTAGTTAGTAAGAGCTATACGAAGATGTTAGCTACAAAGAACATTCGTGTCGCTGTCGTTAAATATATTTTAAACCCTCTTAAATGAACTCTCATCGCATGTTAAGATAAGACCTGAAGACTTTCTCAATGGAATAGGAATCCATGAATCATTTTCGATGTGAAAAGAAGGAAGAAATCTTTGAAGATGGAAAGAAAAGGTCGTCATGAGAAGGAAAACCCAAAATTGTGATTTGGAAGGGCGATTGTGACGCGTGTTCAATTTTCTAATCGATATTTATCGAGGAATTACATAATATATCTTGACGATGCCATAAAAAAACATCCTGAATTCGATTACGTCACCTCTGAATCTCTCATTGCAGATAAATCCGTCGGTTCCGACAATTACGCATCAAAAGAGTCGCATAAAAAACTCGTCAAGTACTTGGCATTCACGTAACGTCAAATAATATGGAACAATGGTCGGCACGACCGTATTCAATAGAGAGCAGATGGTCATTGGTAGCGTTTAATAGATTGTTGACTGAATCGATAATTGTCGATGGATCAGACGTCGGCAGTGGGTGAATAGACGGATTTAACGCCACAGTGATGGCACAATAGCTATTCGTCGCTATTGACTCATTTTTATGTCGTCGTAGAGGGTATGGTAATGGCAAAAATGCCTTTGAATTGATTTCTACCCAATATCAGTGCTGGAGGCCCACTATTTGGTTGGCTCGACCTCATTCTGTGCCACCCAACCATATCTCCTTCCCTCATCTGTCTAGCTGGCTAATTGGTACTAGATCTGCTTGGTGAGTAATCGAATCCATAAGGACTAGTTTTGATATGGACCTCAGAACGCACTAGCAGAACAAACTCGAGATTCCTAGGAGGATCGGTTTACTTAGCATTCGACGACATTCCTGACGAAGATGAAGTCCTTAAGTGGTAGCCGTATCTAGGTAAATCGTGAGGCCGTCGTGGGAGATGGATAAGAAAGAACGAAACGAATGAAAAAAGAGCAGGGATTTACATTACACGTGAAAACGGGTCAAAAAGGATAAAGGACAGAGCGAAAAGCGCGTGTGGCGCAGTGGTTGGTGGCGCCACTGCAACGCGCAAGTGGAATCGATTCCGCGCCCAGGGACTTTCTTATATCACCCGTTTTTCTTCGGCTTCGTCAGGAAAGCGGGTCATATAAGAAATATGACCAAGCAATATACAAGAGCGGAACGAGTATAGATCGTGCTAAAAATATCGTGCCTTTTGTGAATTGATTAGCACGAAAACCTCAATAGTCTCACAACTGCCCACTAAAAATAATATTCCAGCACATGAGAATTTCACTGGTAAAATCCATAAGGTGTACATAGTTTCTGGTTGTTTAGTGCTAAATAGGTGTCAGAAGAATGGATATGAATTCTATACAATTCATAGAAGAATGTAAAGCTGCATTTCTCACTGAACTACGGGACACACACCGTTCTTCTAAACGAGAACATATAAATAAATACATCGGTTATTTATGTCGAGGTTTATAGAGAGCCCCTCTTTTGCGTTATACTTCGGATTGCTCACGAGTGTCTTTATTTTATTCATGTAAAGAACTTAGAACTAAGCTGTGTAGAATTTCAGTTAGAAGCCGGACAATTCTCCGCGTTACGAGAGTTGGAGACACTTACGTTTGCTGATAATCTGATTAGTGATATCGACGATGGTGCACTTTTCGGTCTGGACAATTTGGTATTGCTGAACATGTCGAACAATCAAGTAAGTCTAAAAAGTTATATCTTAGTTACTGCCAGGCCAAAACGATGGATGGGTAGTCGATTTGAACGAGTTTTAAAAAATCCAACCGCGTTGAATGACAAAGTAGCTCTAGGACCTACCGTACTAAGCGTCTGCATCACGCCACCTATAATATTTTACTGGTTTACGTCTCAGTCCTATTTAACCACTGAAAATATGGGAAATGGATCATTTAGAAATCTGGGGATCTAATGTGAATCCGTTGATTCTTGTAGCTTGTGCGACTACCCGGAAACACATGGCCGTTGGCGAAACTTCGTTCATTGGACTTATCCGGAAATTCGTTCGTAGCTCTGGAAACGGCATCTTTCGACACGTTACCGTCGTTGCAGTTTCTTAACTTGTCGAATTGCAAAAATCTTAAAGCTATTCATGTGAGTCTCCTTATCACTATCATGTGACGACACCACAATTTCACTCATTTGTTCTTCACTGAAAGCTCGATTTCCGCAAAAATTAAAAGTGGGTATTGTTCTAATGTAGTCCTTGTCTAGATTTTCGAGCTTTTCCATTTGTGCACAAATGTTGGAATTTGTCTTTCCGTCACAGTCTCACTGAGTTCCAACTTTTTCTCATTGGCCACGTGAACATGAGAGACAGGGAGATATATCCAAAAGGTCAAATCAAAACCGATGAAATTTTCTGACAAAAGTATTAAAGATACCATTGCGTTTTTTGATATTCTTGCCAAATAGATTCACTTAACCATAAACACCTCTTTTCAGATGGCCGCATTCGTTTCGATGTCTTCACTTCGAACACTGGACCTGTCAAACTGCGCTCTGACGCATATCGCATCCACTGCTTTCCAACCGTTTCCGCCATTGACAACTCTATTGATGGCCGGGAATCTTCTTGAAACGTTGCCGTCTTATATGAAGATCTCTGACGTACAGGAATTGGATTTGAATGGTAATCCCTGGGATTGTTCATGTGAACTTCGTGAGTTGCGTCTTCATTCAGCAGCGACTTGTGTCACGCCGAAGTCACTGAACGGTGTACCGCTGAACGAACTTGATTCCTGCTCTATCCTACATGGAATGGTGCTACCATTTATCCTTAGTGTAGTTGTTCTATTTCTCATCATCATTCTTATCTCTATTCTATTTATGAGAAAACCATCTGCACGCCGGTCGTCGATCTATCGACATCAAACGCTTATTAACGCCTTATCGCATAAAGAGTATGGTTTTGATCGAGCAAGTAATTCACCTTACTGTACAAGTGATGAGTCTCAAGATTCCGCCTATGAGAGTCCGAGGTCGGCTTTTTTGCCGCAGCCGAAGCAGCGAACAGTTACCTTCGGCTCCCGGTTACGGCCACCTTCAAGCCAACCACCTCCATCGGTGCTACCCAACGAGATATACCGTCCATTGAGCAATCATCCAGTGCCAATGACACATTTGTAGATACGTGGCTTCGTCGTTATTCTCTAGGAACAATTCCGAATACGGGCCGACGATGATCAGGTTGAATACTTAGCTTTCTCTCAATCGTACATCCGTATTTAGTTCACTCGAATACCGATGCTCTGTGATAGCTTGTGTATATGCATAATACTTAATGAATTTTTGAATCATAAACACTGTTTTGCTAGATTCTAATGATAATAGACATAAAAGGTGAAGGATAAAGCTCTCGGCGTGGATCAACCCTGAGGGATGAGTGTTGCGCTCAGCTTTGTACCAAACATTGTAAGAGGTGACTGAATGCATATCTGGCCTATACAATGACTCGCGGTAGCCCACTGATGTATTTTGCCCACATCAAAGAAATGGGAAGTTCGGTGAGTCCTATAACGGATCAGGGGCCGAACAACTGCTACTGTACTGTAAGGGGCGTCTAACCACTGCGCTACTCTTGTCCATAATACATGCATCAGTTAAAATTTTGCTAATCAACGACTAGCACGTGGTATACACCGGCTTCCGTCTTCTTATTCCCTCTTGGAACCGACATCGATGTAAAATTATAATGTGGCACGTCTAACAATGAACGATGAGAATAACAATAAAAAACAGTAAAAATGAGGAAGGAAATCTGAGACCAATTTAATCACGTGGTGGTCCGACAAAAGAACGTGAGTATACCTTGTGAAGAAACTGCCTAACATCTCGTCAACGATTGTGAAGTATTACACAAGAAAATTAGGCTAGAGGCATTTCGCAGTAGAACACTAGAGGGTAAAATCGATGTGTACATAAACAAGAAATACCAAGAATTTATTGGCAAACAATCACCAAATGCAGCCTAAAATTTACAATTCGGTGTACAGTTAGAACGTCCTACGGCGACGTTGGTGGGATCTGTTATCGATAGGCATTTTTTACACATCAGTATAAATGTTACAGACGATTACGATAGCAAATATGAGTAATACTGCAAGGCCCCTCTATTTTGCAGATTCACTTAGTTCAAAATAACGTTTAAAAACAATAAATTTGCACGAAATACTTCCACCAGATTCACAAATTGTGAGCTTGTCAGGAATCAGTACTTGACGCGTGATCTCGATCTCGTTCGCGACCGACGCCTTTTATTCTTGGGTGAACTGCAAGGAGGACCAATGTGAACAATATTCAAAACCATTGTAACAATTCTTTCAGTGCAAAACACCGTATGAAGAAATAGAATTAATATATTCCTATCGTGAAAAATAAAAGAATAGGCAGTAAATAAAAAGTGATTAAATTGTGATTTACATTGCAGCTTCAGCTTAACTGCGTTCGATGCCGATTTGTAGTCCCCAGATCAATCCCGCTGACGAGTGGTTGCGGATAGCATCTATAGGCTAAAACATGGCTGAGACAAAAGCGAAATGAAGGACTAGCATGGTGTGGTGGTGAACGCGTTAGCCCCGGAAAGGGTAATACCGGGTTCGATCCCTATGGCACACACCTTCGCATCCAGAGTTTTGCAAATATTTCAGCATGACTGTGGTTACATTTCGCATCATATTCTGCTATGAAAAAAGAATAGCCAGTAAACAAAAAATGATCGCATTGTAAAATTCATACATTTTACGCCAGGAAACTTTAAAACGGCAACTTCAGCTGGACATCAACTCATTTTCTGACGAAGAATTTCGAACACTGAAAGATTAAACAGTCCAAAAAATACTCATTCCGAGAAGAGTCTTCACACCTGCTCCGATTTTCACCTCTCCTATTGCGTTCATGACTTTCTACTCGGCGTTTGTGATGGCGATTCTGTCCGCTTGATTTGTCCTCTTCTAAAGGAATCAAAATATAGGTGGTAGAATAAATGACTAGCGAACAGATGAGTGGCGAACCGAACGTGTTCGGCAAACGATTAAACCAATATGTCTAAATACGACAAAACTATCGTGTCTAAGTGTTGCCATGCACAGTATGAAATGAAAGTATGATTTCAATAGTGTCAACTTTCATCGTCGCGCAGGTCCTGCCACGTTTGTTCAGTTCATTCGCTTGCAAATGAGCAATCTTTTGTTTTTAATAGGTCTGGAAAACATGGCGATAAAACTAATCCCTAAGATGAAGAGTGACCATTACCACGGTCTCTTGTTGATGACAGCAAAATCTAACAAAACAATGAATGCAATCATATTGATAAAACTGTTCCTATGTGAATGACCTAAATCTAACAGGACCTAAAACATTCCCTAGCATGAGTCCACTTTTGACATTTGAGAGGGAAATAAAATATTCGTACTTTCTTCATCACTTGAGTCATGTCGTACACGTCTTCCTTCAGGGCTATGGCGGTGCATTCGCTCCAATTCTGTAGAAAAGTAACATAATTATAAAACTTCTCCAAAACCTAACAGGAATTAAAAACATTTCTTAGCACGAATCCACTTTTGACATTTGATATAGAGACAAAATAGTCACACCTTCATCATCACTTGAGTCATGTCGGTGCCTTTGTTTAAGGATCTGCTGGTGCTTTCGTCTCGATTCTGTAGAAAAATAATATCTTTTATCACAAAAATTCAAAACCCGGTCTTCAAATCTGTCCGAGATGCTTTGAGTTCTTTTCATTACTGTGAGGTTATTCTTTAACATTTGAACATTTCAGAAAAATATACGATTACAACATAAGATTGCTCCACTTGATTGAATCAGTTGGTGTTGTACGGCTACAATCTATTGCCACTTCGCCACATGACCAACTTTCACACATTATCGCTATTCACCTCGTAATATCAAATTTTTGAACTTCATCGAACACAAAAATAGTCCCTAAACGCTCCTGGACTACTTGAATGTGTCATGTAGGCCCGTTATAATGGTCTCGATTGACTTTTGGTCTCGTGATCGTCAGATCATCCACCATTCTGATACAATTCGAGAAAGCCACAAGGAAGTACAGAATTACAGGTGTCTATGGCGAAAACTTAGGAATTACATAGCTGGATTAAATAGACTGCAATATAAGCAAGAATCATGCTTTTCCAATATTCAAGATTTCACTGGTGAAAGAAGACGATTGTACCTCAAACCGCACCGAAACAGCGGCCAGATAAAAATCGGATTGAACAAGCGCTACCGCTTGTCCAGGACGTGAGGACAGGAGATCTAAGTAGTAAGAGATCTCACTATCTAATTAAGTATAAGTCACAGTACCCAAATGAGCACACAAGTGGAACTCTAATTACCCGATTTTGATAACGAATGTGAAGCTACATACCGTCATCGCTACTTGAGTTATAATGTCGCCGTCGTGTTTCAGGACTATGGTTGCGTTTCTGCTTCGTTTCTGAAAGAATTATTAACATAGTTCAACATTAACAATAGCGAAGTTTTATGGCGACTAATCATCTTCATCACTGATAGAGATTTGTCCACGATGCTTTTTCCCACTGTAATTACGTTGTTTATTCACATCACCTGAAAAATTTAAATGAACCTAGATCGTACATTTACCTATGATTACCGCGTTTCATTAATCTTCTTTATCACTAGATTCTAACACATTAGATTTATGATTAT
>MQTX01000074.1:0-201928 GCA_009735665.1 Angiostrongylus cantonensis
AGGAAAGGATGTTGGGGCTTTTTGTCGACACTACCCGGCTTTTCATTACACTTATTTCGCGCGTAGGGCTTAGTGGTCCGAGACGCCCTGCCACACACATGATCATTCCCCGCACTCGTGGTCCACCAAGCCTTCCATCCCTGCGGGGTCGGCAAATTGGTACAAAACTTGTCTAGCAGAATAGCAGCACTGGTTCCATCTATCGGTAGCCCACCGCGAGTCAGTGTAAAGGTCAGATACTCATTCAACCACCTCGAAACGATACTTAATGAAGTTAAATGCATGGCGCATCCCTCAAGGATTGATCAATGCCTAGGGCTTTATCCTCTATCCTTTTAATGTTACTTCACTACGTACACATGACATCAAACTATTTGTCACCTTTGTAAAGTTTATTTCTCCTTTTTTAACCACTCGATCACTCACCCAATTATTATTGTTTGACACGATGCCTTAGAAAATCATGTGCCCAGAGTCATTCCGCAAAAGCACTCGACATTTTTCAATCCCTAGGGGTTGCGCGACACATCCGATTTCATCGTGCAATGTAGTGGTAACTCAATATACATCTGGCAGATACAATCACTTGTTCTGAGTTTACCAGTGTATCAGATCAATACTTTCCCGGACTATTAAACAACACCTGGTCGTCCTCGTGTTGTCGGTGCTCGTTGTCGTATAAAGTGGAACCCACTGGAGGGAGTGCCGCTCGAATGAATCACTGTAAGAACAGCAAACATTATTTATCATTTTGACCACTACTGAACATTTCAATGCACGAATAACATAGCTTGTACATTTCATCGATACAGAAACAATAGTGCTTTCGTCGACTAACCATTGACAATGTGTTTTAAGAAAAGTACATGACACCGAAACTTAACCGGTATCGCAACCTTCAAGTGTTTGTGTAACACAGACTAACAGCTACTGTTAAAGAAGTGAGAAATCTATGGGTGAAATAATGATTGGGAAGGGAAAATCATTGCCGTTAAAAGTGCAGAGAAACGTAATCATGAATTCATAGTAGATGAAGCATAGGATAGTAAGAAGCGTTTTCTACGACATGCTAAAAATGCAATCTTCTTCTTGACTTTAAAGATGTAAACGTTGTTGAGGGAATTTACACAGACTTGTAAAGCATGCAAGTACGAAAATCATAAAAGGGAAGAAGATAGAGGCAGAGGAATGGACTGAACTCCTATAGAATAAAGCTAAAGAGCAGAATCGTCAAGTACATAAAGCAATATGACACTTAACTTGAGTGTATTTTCCTGTAAAAGCAAGAATTTTCGCTAAAGACTAGTAAAATGTTCTAAAAAAGAAAAAAAAACAAAAATGGTGTGTAGCCTCCATTCAGACGCTAACGCTTCTTACCGAAGATATGGTGGAACCATTAATTTCGTTAGAGAGCGACATATGTGCAGAATATAGAACGAGAAGAAGTAACTCTATGAAAACTCGCAGTGTATTGCCCAGTGATCGGATGGGAAACATAAACAACTTCTGATCCTTTGTTGGCCAGCAAGCGAGAATTTGACGCGGTGTAAGGGCCCGTACCAAAAAATACGGTCGAACCTTAATCATATATTGATGGAAAGCGGAGAAATAATACCCAAAGTTGAATTTTTTTATATAAATTCATAGAAATGACTGCCCAAGAATACGAACCTATTCCTTGCCCCAAATCCTCTTTTGTTGTCATTTTTTCTGGTGTCCCATGTGAATTCGGTCTCTTTGCTACCTCCTGCTGCTATCCATGCATCCGCAAGACCTCTAGGTACGTTTGAAACCTTAACATTGGCAACGATAATCATTCAACAAATCGCAGATGATTTTGAAGACAACCTCCGCATCCCTTAAATTTAAATCTCCTCCAAAAAAGAGAAGGCAGTTTGGATGGCTCGATATAATGTCACAGATTTTCTCCATACACAGCTTAAACTGTTCCTGTCTGGAATGGCAAATACAGTTAAAAAAGCTTGCGTGAAATCAATGAACAAAGTAGAACCTTATCTTGCTGTGCTCCTTCATGCTTTCCAAATGAGTATTTAATAAAAACACTTTCTGCTGTCCGATTTTTCCCTAAACATGAAACTAATTCTAGTCCGATCACCATTCATGAGCACAATAATAAAAGAATAAGGCTGTCGGCACTGATTAATCCCTGAGGGATGCGCCATGCATTCGACTTCATTAAGCATCGTTTGAAGCTGATTGAATGCATTTAAAATGACTCGCGGTGGCCTATTGATGTTTCAAGCCAGTGCTGCTATCATACCAGGCAAGTCTGGTACTAATTCGTTGACCCCAAAGGGATGGGCCGATTAGTGAGCCTGGGGCGCAGGGAACACATGTGTATTGTCCTCATGGAAACACCGGACTCATTCTCAGCTTGGGAGACCCTGCCGGGCGGAGTAATCCGCCACTGTACATTGCAATCCGACACCCAGGAAACCACGATGAGGCGGTAAACCGTTGGAAGGAGCACAACAATATCATGTTATAACATAAAACTCACGTCCACTATCTGAAGTGTTCGTCCCATACCTGAGTTTTGATAATGAATAACGTTATGGCTGTAATAAAGACAGATAAATCCTATATTCCTGGTGATGAAAACACCTTACCTGTCAACTTCAAACATTTTGCTGACTAGTATCGCTGTGAAATAAAGGTAACTTTCATTCGAGTAGAAAATGTTGTACAATTTTGAAAACCGATTAATCGTCGACAACTCTCTACCCACGACCTCTTGTAGAAATACAAAATCTGGGTTGAGACTGAAAATAAGGAAGAGAATGTAGACTAGTGGAAAACAACAACAGTGCTGGTGGCACTCGAAAAACTGACTTGTTTACAATTTTGTAGACACCCTTCATACGTGTTGATAAGTTATTTCCGTCAAGACCATCGATATTCCAAGAGACGAGAGAAACTTCAAGCCCCTAATAAAGAAAACTTACGAAATATTAGTTACACATTTATGGACAAAGACACTAGGCAAACTTACGGTCAAATCTATGATTTCACTCTCGACAACTGGAACTCCAGTTGTTTTCTCTGTCACATCTCTTTCATCGGTACCAAAAAAGAAATCAATACCTCTCTAAACAGTTTAGTTAAAGCAACGGGTTTTTGTTCTTCGATTTATTGAGCTGGAATCAAATTCCACTGGAAAATTGCTTCACATGCTTTTTGTCGTAAGCACAAGGACGTAAAAACGATAAAGCTCTCGGCGTTGATCTGTCCCTAGGAAATGAGCCGTGCATTCGATTTCATTAAGCATCGTTGGAGGTGACTGAATATAAATCTGGCCTCAACAATGACTCACGATGGCCTACCGATGTCTCGAGCCAGTGCTGCTATTCTATCAAACAAGTCTGGTACCAATTTCACAACCCTGGATGGATGGATGAAAGGTTTGGTGAGCCTGGGGCACGGAGGTCAATCCCACGTCTTCTGCAGGGCGCCTCTAACCACTGCGCTACGCAACACACCGCTAGGCTGTTCTTCACGAGAACCCGTGAAAACCTTGGTGAAGGATTTACAAGTCTGCACCGCAGGGGATTGCGAGACAATATGGATCGGATGGAGACCTGCTGCACTACGAATCCGATTCCCCAGGCTTGAATGTATGGTCTTCGTCCGACCGAACGATGGGGCCAACTTCCATGCTTTGCAACCATTGGACATCCTTCATAAGATGGACTGGAACTCAAGTTATAAATGGAAAATGTGTAAAGAAAAATTAAGCCATAAAACTTACATTTACATCCCAATGAACACTCTCAAGGATTGATAATGCGGCATCTCTGTCAGCATTTATGATTGACATAAAATCTTTCAAGGCTTCTACCTTCATGGGACCGAGCTGATCATCATTTCTATGCTCTGAAATCTTATTTCTGAAGCGATTGCAATATTCCTTTGATCTACTAACCTTCATTTTCCTCCTCTAAACATCTCACATCGTCCAGGTTTTCATCAGTCATAGACGATGATCTCATTTTCTTTTCGAGTGGAGTTTCATCGGCACTTGCGCTCATATTTAAAAATTCAAGTAGTTTTTTAGATACTGAGAAATATGCAATAAGGTCAAATAGCAACTTGCACCGAAATTTCAAGCAAATACTGGATTTTTCGCGCCAGGAACAAACCAAAGGTGCGTAATTTTCTTATACGCCATACAGAATTGTGGCGTATTTGCGTACGTAGAACGTGGAGCTCCGCCTATTTTTCTGCGCCTCGCATCCGCGTGGATGGTGGTCCTCCCTCATCACTTGTTCCTCTAAATGGTCAGATATGTGGTGTTGAATGTTGCACTTCCACTTCCACTTAGTTAACTATCTTGTTATCTTGTTAGCAATGTAAAGAGGTCTAAAGGATGCTTGTGGATCTACGAGCGTTCAGGATTTTTTCTTGTTTTCACGTGTCGTTACCTGCAAGACGTTGCATCTTTCTGTTGTTCCACATATGTTGTCTATTTCATATTTTTCTGTTGTATTGTCAGATTGTCGGTATAACTTGCCTAGGGTGTCTCTTAAATGGTAGCAACCAACGGTCAGGTATCGATGACAATTCTGAAGGCTCGTTTCGGAAATGATGTGCGCAAGACACCAATCCATCATGCGCATGACCTCACCCTCAACGACCTCACTCTTATGCTCCAGAGGATCTTCAAGATTTCATCGGCTGAAGCGATCGTGCTGAAGTACAGGGACTCCGGTATGTCCAGTAAATTACGCAACTTTACTTCCTGTTAATAGCATCCAACTCGTATCCAGTTTATTAGATGATAGTAACGTGTAATATATGTTTATCCAAAGGTTTGTTATATGGGGTCATAGTGGTGTTGGGTTTGTTCGTATGGTTTCATGCTTTCTTGTTATCATACATATATTCTTTCTTTGATAATTAGCCGAATAAAGATCATACACCAAACTCGTGTAAGATTGCCAAGGAAAGAATGCATATTGATTAGTCATATCGACGTTAAAGGAAAACTGGTTTTGAAATATCCTCATATATGTGATCTAAATGGTGGGCTACGATGTTTCAGCAATTTGACGATTTATTAGCGAATCTTTTATATATAGAACAGCCATGCTGATCCTTAAACAAGCATAGGTAGGGTTAAGTAGCTCAATTGCAATGAATTCTTGGAATTCCGTCGAGTTCACTGCTCGGAGATTGTTTTAGATGGTGACCTTATTAGTCTAGCTGACGATTCCGACCTTCTTCTTGCCCTGCAGTCGGAGAAGTATTTATCGATCGAAGTTTCACTTGATAACAAGGCTGCTGCTGAATTAAATGGTGTGAATCAGCAGATTTCGCAGATTCAGGTTCGTGACCTATTTTTACCACATTCATGGATCATCGTTGTTCAAAAAATGGAACCGTTTATGATATCGAATCAATTTTCTCCCACTATATCTTGCTCCAACTAATGCCTTTGATTGATTTTTTAGTTAAGTCTGAGTAATCATTTTCCTGTGAAACTTATAATATCTGGGATCTCTGCATACATCTGCGTGGAATGGTAGTCATCGCTTTTCCTAAGGAGTAGCATTATTTGTTGCGACACTGTATAAAGTTCTTGTCATGTCCTATGTTATCCTAATATTGTCGAAAGTGATAGTTTCTATTCCTCTAATTCCTGTGTCTGATGGTCAGAGTTCTTTACGAAAAGCCTAGAAGAAAGGTATGGTGATAAGCGAGTTACTAGGGCGAGCAGAACCCATTGGGCTACTACCGGACAGGGAAAAATGGAAAGTTTAACGGGGCGATAGGTGATACATGTGGTCGTTCTTGTGCTTCTATGCAACTGCGCGTGTAGCGCAGTGGTCGAAGGTGCCTAGCATTACACGTGGGATCGATCCATGCGCTCCAGGCCTACCTTACCATTTATCCTTCCGGTGTCGGCGAATTGGTTCCAGAGTTGTCTGGGAGGATAGCAGCACTGGCTCAATACATTGGTAGGGCACCGCTAGTCGTTGTAAAGGCCAGATATGAATTCACCCTTCTCCGACGATACTTAGTGAAGTCGAATGCATGGCGCATCTCTCAGGGATTGATCAACGCCGAGAGCTCTTTTCTCATTACTTTCTGTGCTAGTGTTGAGATTAATTTAATTTGTGATCTGTTGCTGTACTAGTGTTGTTTAAAATAGTTCTAAGTAGGTTGTGGTCTAAAGAATTGATAGGTGTACGAATATCCTCAACTATTAATATGCATTTGCTAAGAATCACCAAAGCTCGTTGGCTTTTGTATTCGAAACGCACCATAAATGTGTTTCATTGTTTACAAGATATTTTTAGGCCGACGTGCAACGTCTGTACAAATCTCTAGCAAGCATCCAAATTCCGAACATCCGCACTGCATCACAGCCTAATGCATCTCAACATTTCGAACCTATCGATGTAAGTACCAAAAATCTATGTATCAGTTCTGCATTTGAACTTTTAACTATCGTAATGTCCTCAGGATGTGTTAGTTACATCCTCGGCAGCTAATTTTTAGATGATTGAACCCATTTACGACTGTTTCAGACAGTATTGAACCATGAAGACCATGTTCCCGCACTTCCCATTAACGGTTTTGACGCTGCACCACTTTCTCCATCTTCTCCGGCAATATCGGAGAAGCCTGAACTACCTGCTACTATCCAGCCGTCACTGCAAGAGCAGGTTCCCTTTTATCCTTTAGTGACGTTCTATTTTGAACTTGTTGTTAATATGTTATCTAGCAAATTGGCGAAGTTCTCAATTCGTAATTATCTTTCAAAAATTAATCAGTGTGCGTTTGGAGGTTGGATAGAATATTAGTAAAATTAAAATAGTATGCATAGTTCTGAGTTGTTGTCACTTACTAACTACTAGCTTGTCAGCTTGCGATATCACTCCGCTGAGGTCGGGATTGGTTTCTACTGATTTCAATGGTGAGCTTGAAAGCCTAGGATTGTTATTGTCAGTTTGACAACAACAATCGGTACTGTTGAAATCATGTATATCTCGAGTTGACAATTATCTGTTGTCCAAGCTAGTATAAAATTGCGACATTTCAGTAGTACTTTTGTTGAGGTTCTACCGGATGGCCTTTCTCGGCACGATATCTCAGCTCCATGTGTAGAAGAAATTCCGCTAGAGGCAGGGGCACCGGCAGCATCGGCTCCTCCAAACAACAACTTTGCAACGCCACCGTTAGCAACGTCCGCGATTCAGGATCCCCATGCTCCACAACAGCAAGGGTTTACCTCGCAACCACCACAGTTCCCCTCGATTCCGTCCTTCCCCCATGCCAACGTACCACCAGCTAACTTCTCCCCAACCCACCAACAACATGATCAACCACCACCACAGCCACCGCATCAGTTTGTCCCACCACAGCAGCATAACGTTCCGCCTCAAATGCCGCCTTCCAACTTTCCTCCAGCGCCACAACAGGTGGGATACTTTTGTCTTCATTGCAGTTTTTGTTTTTAATTAGGAGTAGGTGTATATCAACTTCTACGTTATTGCATCAGCTGTAAGTTTGGCACACTAGTTGGTGGAGAGCAAGTTTTGTGCGCTAGTTCTGGCTTAATATGCTAAACAGCGCTTTCTCAGTATAAGTGTCCGATACAGTATTTTTTTCATGTGTTTGAGATTTTGTAATATGTCAGCAAATTCACATGCCAAGTGACAGTACTATGGGTTAAAGAATTTGTTTTTTAAGAACTTTGGTGCACCTCCTCAGCAGTTCACTACTCCTCCACAGGCACCTCAGCAACCGCAACCACCGACGCCACAATCATCCGTGTCGTCAACTCCCATTCCTCAGCCATCACAGCAGTTTGGTGCGTCGCATGGAGGACTAACACAGCAGTTCGTTCCACCTCAGCAAGTTCCGCCAACACAGTTTGCACCACCTCCAGTTCAGGTTAATGAAATTCGTCGTTGACGAATAGTTTTGCTCTGAATCTTACTAACTCATCTCTGTCTGGGCATGAATGGCAATAATCAAGGATAATTCGTAGCATTTTTTGAGATAGCGTGAAGCTAAATAGATGAGAAAACTTTTCCTAAGATTTATCTTCATTTTGCACGTTGTCGTAACATTTCTCGTTTTATGTTTTTCGCGTAAAGAACGTTTATGTGAGATGTTATCCTGCAAATGACTGCAACATATTGCAAAAAGAGTTTGTAAGACCTTAGACTTATGAATCCCAATGCCTGCTCTATGCCTGTTGGTTTTTGGAAATATAGTTTCTTTCTTTGTGAAAACCTACAAATCTAGTTGTTTTTAATGGAAGTTTGGGGTTAAGAGCAAAAATATAGTTTTAGAAAGTGTTATAACTGCCTGAATTACGTATAGTCTTGCGTGAATTGTTTTTATCCTTCATCGAAAACCTTTTTAGGGTTTTGGAGGTTCGTCAGTGCAAAACCAACAGCAACAGTTTGCGCCTCCATCGTCAACATTTGGGCATCATCCACAGTTTGGACAAACAATACTACCTTCTGAACCTGCACCACCAGTAGGTGTAATGCATCCTCCATTCGCGCCACCTACTACAGGTTTTGTTCCACCACCAATGGGTGGTCCAGCTGGTGTGCCTGGAGGGAATCCATTTGCGCGTGGGCCTGGTATTGGAGGGTATCGCAGTTCACCATATCATCAGTAAAGTAAGCAATTTATTTAAGTGAACTAATTTATTCGTGTCGGTTAACATTGTGATTGTTCGTTTTTACTTAGGCAGTTCTGTGCTCTAAGGTTTGCGTCGATCATATTAATTAGTTCTTTGACGTGCGAATAATAGATCTAGTTAAATATAACGTTCTATATTTGATGTGTGTGAGAGTGAGCTGTTATGTGGGACACTGTGAAACAATAAATTTCTAATCATACATATATATTTCTCGTAACCTTTTTTTATAGTTGGCTTAAAGCTGTGGAACTGTAAGGGAAACCGTTTTTAGCATTTACTAAAAGGTGTATCAGATATAAAGTTTGGATTAATTCCTAGTGCTTTTTCCACTTAGATCTCTTTGGTGGATGGAGGGAGAGGTGTTAAGGATATTCCGTTACAGTTTACGGCAGTGGTTACAAGGAACAAAACGCTGGCCATCATTGATCCATCCATGAATGATGAGCTATGCAAAAGTGATGGGGTATATGGGAGGACGATATATTGACTTTCCGTATGCCTGCGAATTACGCTCTAACAATTATGGTTACCTATTTATTGGAAAACCACTACTAGCACGAGTATGTGGAAAAAAGTGGTTTTAACAAAAATATGGTGTTGCTAGAGTGACAGCAACATGTGATCTCCTTAGTGTAGTGTTTCTGTCATATTTCTGTACAAAGCTTTCCACTATGCTTAACTGTTGCTCAGGAAGTAAACAGTGCCAGATCAATGATGACCAACTAGACGTTAGTTGAACAGCTGAATTCCTACGAAGCAGTTAGTCGGCGGAAGAAAACATCGGTGTAGGAGACCAGTCTTTTCTCGAAACTGATCGAGAAATAAAATCTCATACGATGCAGATGTTAACTACGAATATCGGCGTTGATTACGATCTTCGGAGAAGTGTTTACAGAATGGTTAACTCGTAGATAGGGGGATGTCGTGTATTTTCTTCGTCAATAGAAAAGCTGCACTTAGTTCGTTTGAGATGAAGGGCAAGATAAACGGTACCTTACTGTCGCTAGAGCTATCGTTTGGGGCTTGGCCTTTTCTCTACACCTGCCCCAAGGAACTACAGATTCGTAGCAGCTGGAAACGGCCATTTCCAGCGCCAGGTTCCGGCATTCTTCCTTCTGCTCTCTTCCTGCACACACGCTGATGGCTATTCGAAACGTGATTCTAACAAGCGCTTTTTTCATGTGGGAGAGGTGAGAGGAGAGTTAATGAACCAAGATGTTTTACTGCTTGGCTTTCGGTACCACTTCGTAATGTAGGCGTTTTCTGACAGATTAATTTGGACGTCCATAAATGGAAGCTAGATTTCTTTCGACTTTTCTCGGGTGAACTTGATGTAATCTGACTGCTCGTTCAACAACTCGAAGTATTTGTCCATTTCCTTTTGTGTCCAGCAAAGGACGAAATAGTCATCTACATATCTACAGTAGAATAACGGCCCGAGATCGGTTACTGGTTCTTCCACCTTAGACATAAACGCAATGGCAAGACTTGGCCCCAGTGGTTGTCCCATTGCCAACCCTCTTATTTGGGCGTAGTACTTTCCGGACCATCTGAAGATTGAGCAGCTTAGGTATTCTTTTAAGAGTGTCATCAACTGTTCTATCTTAAAGCCATACATGTTTATTTCTGCTTCTTGTTGTATTAGGAGTTTGGATATGGCTTGCATAGTGGGGTCATTCGACACATTTGTATAAAAGGCGGTAACGTCGAAGGAACACGGGGCGCGTGTGGCGCAGTGGTTGGAGGCGCCACTGCGACGCGCACGTGGAATGGGACTATGGCCCACCAAGCCTTCCATTCCTCCGGGGTTGGCAAATTGGTACCAGACTTGTCGGGAGGAGAGCAGCACTGGCTCGATACATCGGCAGGTAACAGCGAGTCATTGTAAAGGCCAGATACGTATTCGGTCACCCCCAACGATATTTAATGAGGTCGAGTGCATGACGCATCACTCAGGGATTGATCAACGCCGAGAGCTTTATCCTTTACCCATTTAACGTTGAAGGACTCCATCACGTACGAGCTGTCGGGCTGCGCAGTACGTAGAGTAGACGATCCAGAAACATGTGGGTATTCGTAAGATGGGCTGGAATGTGCTTCAGCAACTGGGTAAACATTAGGGTTAAAAACCACGTAATCCTATCCGTTAGCCCGTCTACACAGCTAGTGATAGGTCCAACCTCATACGATGATGGTTCGGTAAACGCACGATCATCATTGGATACTAACTTATGAGTTTTTATAAGCAAGTACAAGACGGGACATATTGGTAAATCAACTTTTTATTGAGAGGTAACCGACGGTTTTAAACCAGCAGCCCTTGCCATTTTGACCCATTCGTGATTCAATTTTCGGTACTGACTTTTAAATTCCTTCTCAGGTGGTGGGTGATAAAGTGTGGCATCTCGTTATCTCACGGATAATCTTATGTTTTTCAATCTTATCAGCTCTCGTACCCCTCGCATACCACGTTTTTGCACATCAGTGAGATTGGAGCTCTATCTTTTCGCGCGATGGTGATTAAGGACATTGAAAGTTCCGTTCGTAAATGTCCGAATCCTGACAACGGCTTCATTGTTAGGGTCTTGTTGTCTAAAGGACGATTGAGGAAATGATGATGGTGGTAATGCCCCAACTTCCTGGTGCTCGCTACTAATTCGCGCTCCGTCTCCAGCTTTCTTACGGAGTTTGTCTTGAAGCTCATGTAATTTACATGCGACCCTACGCCAGGTTATCTTAGAAATGGGTATAGATGGAGAGGAACTTGGGCCCATTTCTAATAGCGCGCCCATCATGGATACCATCTCCTAACACGGTTGACCTTGAATTTGTACGAGGACTCTGTGTTCAATGGGATTGAAATCTTGGTTTCGCGTTTTCACTGTTTGGCTATGGAGTGGTTTGGCTGAGTAGATTGCAGTCAGTTTGACCTTTCCAAGCTTCGAGGAAGGCAAAATCTGCTGAAACGTCAGGTCGTACGTAAATAAAGAATAAAATAACACCTCGCGTTTGTTCAACAAGAATGTGAAGAATTACTTGATCATTGCCGAGGTTAATAGAAAGTCGGTAGTGAAAATTAGTTTTTTTTTACTAGAGAAGTCTGACACTAATTTCCTAGTCTCAGAGGAATGAATGGTTTTCCTGAGTTTGGGATCGAACTAACGACTCCTTGTGCGTTGCTGGACATCAACTAGTATGCCACATGCATCTCGCATAGTTATGCATAAATATGCCGCAGACTATGGAATATAAGTGGAATTTAACACAACAAAGTCGATTATTTTCTGAATGAGTGAATGTCTCTGTCTCTCTATCTCCCACTGGGGCATCGTGAGTATGCGACTTGTAGTGCAGAGTGAGTGCGCGTCGCTAACGAATGCATGATCCGGGTTCGGGCTCTGTCAGTTATCATTCGGGTGACAATGATCGAAAGGCTGGTATTCTACGCTGAATACGTGTGAAGAGCACATTCCAGTCCTCTGCTGCCTTCCTTCTGAGTTATCCATGCCGCTTATTTTTTCTCTAGCACCATATCTGTTCTGGTATCATCATAAATGTGTGATGCCTATGTTACCGATAAGAGATCGCTCCTCACATAAAAGACGTTTATTTCCGCAATGGATACCCAAATGTCTATGCACTATGGTGCTCCCATTGAAAAGAAACGCAAAAAACAGCTTTCTCCCGTTAATCCATTCTCATTGCCTCCGTCCAGATAATCCAACTCATCGTAGTAGGCGGCTTGCACCTCTAAAACCTCCTTTGAACACAATTATCCCGTTCGTTTACTGAAAATGCTGTAGACTATGTTCACAGAGATATTCATATCCGAAACAGCGATGTAAAAGGAATGCTGCCAGTCTTAAGGAAATTTCCTTCTTCTGGTTAATTCAACTGTGGAACACATTTTAAAGATAACTAACAATGGGAAAAAAGCGCTAAGAAGGCCATGAAAAACAATTGTTGGTTAAGTAGTCGAAGCTAGTTGAGTACATTGAGCTCTCTTTGCACTGTATAGCTTGTTATTGGTCTCGTTATCTATATTTTCTTGGATTATTAAGCTAACGCTCAATGGGCGCGTGTGGCGCAGTGGTTGGAGGCGCCACTAGTACACGCACGTGTAATCGATCTATGCGCCCATAGCCCACCAAGCCTTCCAGCTCTCCGGGATCTGCAAATTGGTACCAGACTTGTCTGGGAGGATAGCAGCACTGGCTCAATACATCGGCAGGCCACCGCGAGTCATTGTAAAGACCAGATATGCATTCAATCACCTCCAGCGATACTTAATGAAGTCGAGTGCATGGCGCATCCTTCAGGATTGATCAACGCCGAGAGCTTTATCCTTTTATTAAGCTAACACGGGTTTGGTAGACAGTTCTATTGCGGCAATATTTCAGTGTCATTGTCTTCTTTAGAGTCAGGTGAATTCGAGCTGATTATGCTATTTCTGCCGAGGTTAAATAAAATTCTGTTTAAAGTATTTTTCTTAACTTGAGCTCTGCTTGGCGAAATACTTTCTCCACATGCACCACATGTAGGGTTAAAAGCACATCTTCCACTGCGTTTTGTTTTCTTGCAACTATCATTCGCTCTGATAACAGGTGTCGTGTAAAGGTCGAGTTACAGCCTGAGAATCTTTTGTGCTGTTCTGACTTCTATAGCGTTTTGAATGCTTATTGAACGTGATTCTCTTCGAAATTCCGAAATAGCCCTATCAGGGCGTTTCTATCTCTTCGCTTCAAGTTGCTGACTCTTGTTGATCAAAGGTAGGTTTGTTGCCTTGCAAATGAATTTTTTCTAGATAAGGAATCAAAAAATAAAGCATTTGATGTTGATGAACCGCCAAAAGTTGTTTCACTCACTCTACTAGAATTCTAACATACGAGAGATGGTTGGATGTATGCTGAACGTAATGTTATGACTTGCTTGGGTCTACCGACGTGCTAATTCAGTCCTCTATCTTCTCAAACAAGTGCTATACGAATAATTAGATAACCTGTAAAAAATTAATTAATTAATTAATCTAATTAAATTTTAAAAAATTAATTAAAAAGTGATTGCCAAATCACACACATACACACACACACACACACACACACATACACACACACATACACACACATACATACACACACATACACACACACGCACACACACACACATACACACACACAAACACACACATACACACACACACAAACACACACACATACACACACATACACACATACACACATACACACAAACACACACACATACACACACGTACACACATACACACATACACACATACACACATACACACATACACACATACACACAAACACACACACACACACAGAGATTGGGTTCTTGCAGAACGCATCGTGAGTGTGGTAAATCCTGCGATTAGTCAACTGACAGGTCGAAGAAGACTCAGAGAGCCTATTCTGGTCAGTATTTTTACTTGGTACTTAGTAGCAACTTTCTTTAAATTTCACACTTCGTAGATTTATATTAAAACAAAGAAGAGCGTTGAATACACGAAGTGAATGCAGATTTGAGTGCTCTTTGAGGGCTTCATTACAACCTATGTGCTTTTATGAGCATTACAGGAGGTCGTCTATTTCCTGCAGCTCATCTCTTAAGCGAAGGCTTCCATGATAATTTTTCAGGACTCTAGATTATGTATATATACCAGGAACTGCTCACTCTATACCTACTATGGAAATTGGCCGGTTTTCGTTCTACTCAAATACAGCTTGGTATTATAAGAGCTATGTCGTAGGCGTGGCATTGGCAGTTAGTTGTCAGTCATTGAGTCTTATTTGCCATGTTATCCATTTCAGCGTTTAGATAGCTCCCGCAAGAGTAGTGTTAGTTAATTTTACGAACATAGCAGCGCCAGGCTACTCTTTTCGTTTCGGTCATGGCATCGTGTTTTGGAATGGCATAGCTGTTTTCATGACAGTGCCATGACATGAAGAATACTTGGGTGCCAAACTATGAAGAGAACGTCGAACACTTAGATTGCATGTGCTTGCTTCCAAACGTCATTAAAGGCTTTGTTTAACTCAATAAAACTGAAATATGTCTAGTACTCTAATAGTGTTTTGATAAAGTTTTAGCCATCTAAATGATCTCATGTGGATAATCTATGACGATAATCTGGTGGTCCGATGGCTGTTCCTCGTTAGGTGTGTTTCCATAAATTTTGCGCAACACTTAAGTAAAGAACACACAAACGACAGGCAGGAGACAATTCAAGCTACATTTGCTAAAGCTATGTAAATATTCGTTTTCTGACAGTAGAATCTCCGTTGTCAAATCGCTATCTCTTCCTTATCCCATCCATTACGCTGAACGACCTGACTAGGTCGATACTATTCCTAGCGGATGTTGTCGGAAACACGACACCTTTCTGAATGTCATCTTGGAAACGAGAAAGAAAAATTCGAAATAGTAAAGAGTTTAGTGGATTTTTAGTGGACGCGTGATTGTTGACGGCAAAAGATCGATAGAACTAGCTGAGAGACGAGCAAAACGAAGGAACCGCATGGTGTGGTGGTGAACGTGTTACTCCTCAGAGAGGACAATAGCGCGTTCGTTCCCCACCGCAAAACACCTGCGGCCTGGAGTTTTGCAAATATCTCAGCATTATTCAGTATAGTGGATTGTTTCTTAAATTCCGATTAATGTCATGGAATTTCTCCATAGATCACAACTTCTGCAAAGCTTAGCTTGTCTATAATACACTCTTTCCCGAAGAGTTTCTCAAAAACCTTGCGGAATATCACAACAGCTTAATGTCCAAGCGTTTATGCTGTAAATGTCGTAGCTATAATCGGTTTTTTCAGTCGAAAACATCCACTTTGGGTCGCTAGCAATACAAAAACACCAATCGTCAAAGCACTGCCTTTTTGTCAACGTCTCCAATCCAACAGTTAGATGTCCCGACATTGCCCTTTGCGGTTACAGCGTCGTTGATGGGGCAGTATTTTAACGCGTTTTCCGTTTTGGATGACATCATTCTTGGTTCTGTTACCTCTCATATTCCATGAGTGCCTTCGTTAGTAGCATATAAGGTCATAAGCACAGTCTGCCACCATCATTTTTCCAAATCCGACCAACCGATTTGCTTCTAAACTATGAGAAGAGTTCTTTCAGCCACTCTTTCTGGTGCAGCCACCGCACTGGGATCCTATTAGTCGAAGATTTCCCGTTTTTGTGCTTTGGAGGAGTGGTCAGTACCTATAACTAAGTAAACACGTTCTTCGAATCTGAACCAATCGATAAACATGCAGTACCCTTTCACTAGGGCGCCTGTGGCACAGTGGTTGGAGGCGCCACTGCGACAAGCACGTGGAATCGATTCCAGTGCCCATGGTCCACCAAGCCTTCCATTCCTCCGGGGTCAGCGATTTGGTACTAGACTTGTCTGGAATGGCAGCAGCACTAGCTCGATAAATCGGTAGGCTACCGCGTGTCATTGTAAAGGCCAGATATGCATTTAATCACCTCCAAAGATACTTAGTGAAGTTAAATGCATGGCGCATTCCTCAGAGATTGCTCAACGCCGAGAGCTTTATCCTTTATCCTTCACTCATTCACTTGATTGAATGTTTTGGTTATATCGACGACATGTAAATTTTAATTCGCTCATATTTAATCATATCCACTTAAGTATGCTTTAATTTAATCATGTGTATAAAGACGTAAGTCAATGCGACCAAGCAGAGATCGACCGGAAGTCCATCTCCTAATCACATCACCTCTTTGGAACTGCGTCTATACGCTACATCCGCCGCGTAGGTGAGCGACACGTCACATTACATTGAGCCTGTTGAAATCTCTCCTTTGATAACGATTCCTAATTTTCTATAGTATATTACACACTTGCTATTACACACTTGCGTCACCACATTTTTTATTATGAATAATAATCGGTGACACTGATGTGGATGCTGCGACATTCTCTTTGCTGATCGACTGTGATCCCATTTTCAGGTTATCAATTTAAGTACCTACGATTTTGAGATTTGTATTCTTTTGTTGAAGGGCGCGCATGGCGCAGTGGTTGGAAGCGCCACTGCGACACGCACGTGGAATCGATCCCTGCGCACATAGCCCACCAAGCCTTCCATCCCTCCGGGGCCGGCAAATTGGTACCAGACTTGTCTGGGAGAATAGTAGCACTGGCTCGATACATCGGCAGGCCACCGAGAGTCATTGTAAAGGCCAGATATGCATTCAATCACCTCAAACGATACTTAATGAAGTCGAATGCAAGGCGCATCCCTCAGGGATTGATCAACGCCGAGAGCTTTATCCTTTATCCTTTTATTCTTTTGTTGACTGTGCTATGTAGTGGACTCACTCAACAATTCTTTCTACTTCTGTTCAGTAAACACGAGGTGTTATTTTATTTCTTTATTTACGCACAAGCTGACGTTTCGGCGGATTTCGCCTTCCTTAGAGCCTGTAAAGGTCAAGCTGACTGCAATCTACTCGGCCAAACACCTCCATAGCCAAACAGAAAACGCCAAAGCAAGATTTCACTCACATTGAACACAGACCCTTTGCATATTCACCGCTTTCTATGAGTGCTCCACTGAGTATGTCACCTAGAGACCAACCGCACAGGACTCACGTGGAAGCCTAATGTGCCCTTCCCATCAAATTAACAGGCTTTTGTACGGCCCAATATCACGTGTGATTATGAGGCATTCCTCCCTGCGATTCATTTGCGGATTTTTGGAACTAATCCAGATCGCCTCTGGAGTTTTGCGCGCTTGTGTTTTCGATTCCTGCGTGAGGATCGTAACCCCTACTTCAAAATCTTCTCTCTCTGCGTTATATCTCTGCGTCCATGGCGCGCCCTATGGAGTAATTGGTTTACGTTTGCCGACTAGCTGTTCCTTTATACTGATGCAGAGTGGTTTACCCGTTTCACCAACGTATTCGTCCCCGTCCCTTTACAAGAGATCAGATAGATTGTACCCGAATCCATGCAGTCACCGTCTCTACCATTGGGACAAACTATGCAACTTTGCGTTGCACATAGACGGTGGTATAGGCGGTTACGAACTAGCTGGCGTCTTACATTACTCAGTGGCACTTCAGTTATCGTTACTCTAAAATAGCCCTTCTTAAACAGTGTTTTATAGATGAACTTACTTTATTTTGAAATCAAGGATGGGAAAAACGAGACCTTATTGCTGCTAAGTTATCGTGGGGGGCATATGGTTTCCTTTACACCTATCCAGAGCTGCAGTTTCATAGCCATTGAAAATGGCTATTTGCCCCGCCAAGTTCCGAGATTCTTCCTTCTGCTCTGTTCCTGCACACACGTTGGTGGCTGTTCGAAACACGTTTCTAACAAGCGCCTTTTTTGTGTTAGAGGTATGAGAGGAGAGGTAATGAACCAAGACATTTTTACTGCTTGGCTTTCGATACCATTTCGTAATGTAGCCTTTTTCTGATAGGTTAATTTGTACGTTCAGAAATGGAGGCCAGTTTTTTTGGTTTTTCTTTGGTAAATTTAACATGCTGTGTCTGACCAATCGTTGTTCCATCCCCAGCCCTCTCATTTGTGCGTAATACCTCCCGGACCATCTAAAGATTGGGCAGTTTAGGCACTCCTTTAAAAGTGTCATCAACTTCTGAGTCGAGAAACCATACACGTTTATTACTCCTTCGTGTTCTGTAAGGAGCTCGCGATTGGCTTTCATAGCGGAGTCATTCGAAACGTTTGCATAGAGGGCGGTGATGTCGAAGGACTTCATCACGTACACGCTCTTGGCTCGCGCGTTACGTAGACGATCCAGGAACATTTGGGTGTTCGTTAGATGGGCTGTAATGTACTTCAACAACTGGGTAAGTATTAGGGTTATTAACCACGTTATCCTATCCGTTGACCCTCCTACGCAGCTAATGATAGGTCTGACCTTAAATAACGATGGATCTGTAGACACGTGATCGTAGCGGGATAGTAATTTATGGGATTTGATAAGTAAGTACAGAACGGGACATGTTGATAAATCAACTTTGAGTTGGGAGATAACTGATGGCTTTAACCCAGCTGCTCTTGCCATTTTAACTCATTCATTGCTTAACTTTCGGTATTGACTTTCAAATTCCTTCTCAGACGACGGACGATGAATGGAAGCAACTTCAAGGTGCTTTTCCATTATCTCAGCATCTAACTTATCGGGAATTACAACGGACTCTCCACCCTTATCACTAACCGATATTTTTTCGATCTTATCAGCCCTCATACCTCCCGCATACCACGTTTTTGCATTTCAGTGGGGTTGGAGCAGTATCTCTTAGCGCGACAATAATTAAGGGCTTTAAAAGTTTCCTTTGTTAGCGTCCGAAATTCAACGTCGACTTTATTATAAAGCTCTTGTTGTCTAAAGAACGATTGAGGAAATTGTGGCACTGATATTGCGCCTAGTTGTTGTAGTTCGCACCTATTTAGCGCTTCATCCCTAGCTTTTTTGCGGAGTTTATCTTGAAGTTCATGTAAACTACGTGCGACCCTATTCAAGGATACCTTAGAAATAGGTTCAGATGGTGAGAAACTCGGTACCAATTCTAATAGCGCGCACCATCAGGGAGAGTCATGCCTTCTAACACGGTAAGTATGTTAGTTGGCCAGTGGATTAGGGAGTTGGTCGGATTTATCCTTTGTTCGCCAACTGTACGTAGAAGGCTCGACTTTGTATGGATTCGCCACACGAGACTTTTTCCTTAACTGCCGTGGACAACCTCGAGTCTGGGTTGTAACAGTTTATAGTAATAACAACAATACAATAATAATATGTAACATGTGATGACAAGTGATTAATTGGATACATACGATCGAGATTGAGATGAGAACAAGTGATGCAACAGAAGGAAGCTAGGCACGGGTAGATTGGGAAGCAGACCCTATCGGTTTGGAGGTCAGGCGCTGCCGGATTGGACAACAGGCACTGCCCGTGATGACTAATGTTGCTCCTTATATTCTGTCTGTAATGGGTGGGGTTTCATAGAGGGGATCAGAGGTAGTGCTCAAAGAGAGGTTATGTACTTTTTCAGCTAACACAATCTCTTGTACAAAAAGTTCGTGAAGGGCATACACAGGCTTACACAGAAAGTTCATCGAAACTGTCGATTGCTTGAAAGTATACGCAGCTGGCGGGAGTTTATTCAGCGTCCGAACCAACGGACAAAGGAGAGCGAATATACAAAGAAGTTACAGTACCTCTTTTTAGCCCGGCTGCGAGGCAAATGTTTGAAACGGTAGTTGAGAAACAATTTACAGAACATGCGAGAATAGATGTATAACGATTACAAGTAAAACAGTTATTGAAGAAAATTTAAGGTAACAGAAAAATAAGAACTGTTTAAGAAATAGTTCCTACAGTAAGCCTTGAATTTCTTTGCACATTATTTATCCTAATATAACTCGTTTGATCATCGTTGGCGGTGTTTCTGCATGCTCTTGAAGCCGTGGTTATGCGATCTACTCAGAAGGCCTTCAAATTTTCTCCGCAAGGTTACTTTAGCATTAGACCTAATAGAATTGCAAATCAACACTGACCAACCCACTATTCTCCTCCAGAGGCGGTCCTCCAAATACTGAGCACAATAGTTTTCCTTCTTCTCGCACTTCTTCCACTTGGCGACCACCTGGTTCTGTTTGCTTCGTAGACAAGTGCGTAGTACTTGCAATTCGATGTCCAGTACTTGGTGGCTATCCTCTGGCAGTCTTCTTACTTCGTGTAATCGTTTTCGTTTTATGAATTTCGGAACGACTTGGTGTTTTAGGCAGAGGCGAAGAAAGTGTATCGCCCGTCGAGCTATGACGATCTTCTGTCTTGGTGACAGTGCTTCTTTTGTAAGTCGGAAGTATCTTGCTCGTGCATTTCGCAGTAGCTCCCACGTCCGACTTTCTATTCACCCTTGCATTGACAGTAATTCTTTCTACTTCTGTTTAGCAAACGCAAGGTGTTATTTTATTTTTTTATTTACGTGCGAGCCGACGTTTCGGCGGATTTCGTCTTCCTCAGATCCTGGAAAGATCAGGATGACAGCAATCTATCCGGCCGAACACTTCCATAACCAAACAGAGAAAACGCTTAACCAAGATTTCAATCACATTGAACAGAGAATAACTTTTTTGCACACTCACCGCTTTTCTATGAGGCTTCCACGAGTATGTCGCATGGAGACCAATCGCACAGAGTTTACATGGAAGCGTAATGTGCCCACACCATCAGAATAACAGGCTTGTGTACTGCCCAATATCATTCGTGATAATGACGCATTCCTTACTGTGGTTCGTTTTCGGATTTCTGGAATAAATCCAGAACGCCTCGAGGGTTTTGCGCGCGTGTTCTCGATTCCCGTGCGAGAATCGTAACTCCTACATCACTCAACAATGCTGTAAGTGCTTGGATGATCCGTCTTCATGAGTTGTGTGGACCTCAGCACATTTGCCATTCGTTTTTTTTCCCTCGCAATCGTCGTCCATGGTTGTGGTTTTATTCGAGAATGATAGCACGTGCGAGTCTCATGCCATGATCTGTAAAATAACTGCAGCTGCGAGTACAGCTGATTAACTATGTTTACGAACACGTCCGCCCAGCGTGTAGGTGGGCGTCCTAGAAGACGTTTGCATTCTCGTGGAGTCCACTTTGCAGTTCTTTTCGTCCACTTGTCGTTTGTTCTTCTCATTGTGTGACCTGCCCATCTGTTTCTCTATCGACGTATATTTTCCTGAATTTCGCGAATGTCACAGATCTCGAGGAACAGAACTTCGAATTCTGGCTGGATATTTAGAGTGCCGCTTATGTTTCAGAAGGCATCGCTCAAGCGCACTGTGAGTAGTGCGAATTATTCTTGACGTGGCTGAGGTATCAACCCACGTCTCTGCAGCATTTAAAAGGGCTGGGAGGACCGTTGAATCGAAAAGGCGAGCGCAGATTTTCGGGTCCTTCAAAGCTTCAAGTAGATTTATAAAAATGTTCTATGATTTTCATGCACCCTTGTCCCTTTGTTCCATTCCCACTTTTCACCAGTCGTTTATAGCTTCATTGTGGTAATGGAAGCTTTCATCGGCATCCAACTGTGCGATGAACAACAAAGGATTTATAACCAAACATGCCGTGATTATTCAGACAGACAATAAATTCATCACATTCAATCGGATATAAACTAAGAAGTAAATCGCTGCTAAGACTGAATCACGAAGGCTAAGTGTGTCCCCATTTTCGGCAGGTACAATTAAAGTTGGAGGTTGCGTCCGAAAAGTATGATACATTCGGTGTCTCAAATTCTCCCTTGTGTGAGCTTCGATCGTTCCACGTTCCGGCTAGAGTTATTTTGTGACTAACCCGTTTACAAACGACGATTTTTGTAATGTTGTATGGAGCTGTCATTCTTCTTCAAAATTCATGTTGATTTTCAGAATTCTGTTTCGTTTTTAATAAGAGAAAGAAAGAGATCTGACATCTTTCTCTCTTAAGGATTCTAGTTTTGTCGAGAAAACCATGAGGATTTCTTTCATAAATGATAAATGAAGAACTTACTGTAATTGGCAACTGCGAGAAAGTTGTTTGAACTTAGACGGCGCAACGGTGCGACTCGAACCATGAGGTGGCGCTATCCGCAAACAGCTCCTCATTGCATTGCGTCATACTCTAGCATCATATTTCGCCGATATAAAAGGATAAAGTACAAAGCTCTCGGCGTTGATCAATCTCTGATGGATGCGCAATGCATTCGACTTCATTAAGTTACGTCGGAGGTGAATGAATGCATATCTACCTTTTAAAATGACTCGTGTTCACCAGCCCATGTATCGAGCCAGTGTTGCTATTATTCCAGACAAGTCCGGTACCAATTTGCCTATGTCGGAGGGATGGAAGGCTTGGTGGGTCATGGGCGCGGGGATCGATCCCATGTGTGTCGCAGTGGCGCCTTCAACCACTGCGCCACATGCGTGCATTTTGCCGATATAAGTTAGAAATTTCTTCACGTCGTCCGAATTATATTTATGGCGCCTTTTTCTTGGTAGATAATAGATTTCGTTGAATCGTTGCGATAGGGCACTGAACGTCTTTACTAAATCTCTGCAAGATCATTACCATATCTTAACTTTTCAACGTGTTCGTCACAAGTTTTTATTAAATTCTTCAAGGAATAGAATGGTGGTGATACAATGAATTACACTGAATCATTCGCTAATTTTTTTATAAGGATACACGAGGTCGTTATAATGTATTATTTAATCACAATAGTTAATCTTCCTCTGGGCTTCGCCTTCTCTTCAAACCCTGAAAGTCAAGTTAACTGCCAGCTTGGTAGCTTGACGCCTCCGCCCTAACAGAAAGACCACGATACCTATTTTTCAATCACTTTGGAAATAAACAACTTCTTTACATGCTCGCCATTTCGTTGTTTTTCACTGTTCAGAGTACTTCTGTATATATTCCCACTATTTATGAAATCCTTAAAGTGATATCCAGTATTTTCTCCCCTACCATCCCAATTTATCCTAGTTGTCCTGAACAGTTGATAGCCGTCGTTGAAATGAAGCTGGATCCCTAAGGTAGAGTTCCTGCTCTCTGAAAAATACACGATTGTCTGCAATTCAATTATGGTGCGTCACTAAGATTTTGCATTCTGCTACTACAAATGAGCGCGTGTGGCGCCGAAGTCGGAGGCGCCCCACAATACACATAGGATTGATCTCCGCGTCCGTGGGTCACCAAGCTTTCCATCTATCCGGAGGCAGCAAATTGGTACTAGATTTGTCCTGGAGGACAGCAGCACTAGTTCGATACATCGGCAGGCTTCCGCGAGTCGTTGTTGAGGCCAGATATGCATTCAATCACCTCAAACTATGCTTAATGATGTCGAATGCATTGCACATCCCTCAGAGATAAAAAGCTCATCATTTAACAAAATTTTTCAATAGAATTTTAAACGAGGTCTTGTTATACGGAAGGCCAGCAAGAAGTAAACCACCTCCGTTATCATTGCCTTACTGATGATCCCAGTCGCACGGTGGCAGCCTTACTCTACAACCACAATAGTCAACCACATGTGAACGTCCTATCGCGGTTGTTTTAAGACCAAGAAAATAAATTCTCATCCAACAAGGGAATGGAATTGTCAGATTGCTTGTCAGATAGAATATGGGCTGTAAGTCACCCTTTCGATTCTTTGTGACGTCGGGCTCATCCAATTGTCAATGATTTTGCAATTTTGAAGCTTAAATATCTTTTCTATTGTATCTCCCTCAATAAGAAGTGAGTTTCTTCGATGGACATGTTTACTAAAGAGAAGATGAATCAGTAATCAAAAATTCTGCCATCGTTATTAGCATCTACATCGTCAACAACTAGAACACCAGTGCCGCCGAACAACATGTTTACAGGTTCGATGGATACACATCTTTGTCACACACCCTTTACTCGCTCCGATAGTAGTAAAATAATAAAAGCATGAATTATTCGGGGTGGAATTAACCCTTAAGGGTGCACCATGCATTCGGCTGATTCATACTTGGCCTGCACCATAGCTTGCGGTCACTTGAGAAATTGTTTGCTTTCATCCTACAAATTTGGTACCACCCTGCCAAACTTAGAAAAATTGGAGGTTTCCTTTGTTCTATGCGACGAAGAACCAATGACAAATTGAATATTAGAGTTGAATATTTCTATACTGGAAGCCCTGCCAATAGTAAAGAAGCAGCAGCAGTCACTGGCGTCGGTAGCGATAGTATTTTTTGGGAACCAGTAACGCAAACTCCGTAGCTTAAGGAATATATTTAGCGTGTATACATATATGTATATATATATACATATATATAAAAAGTTAATGCTATTTATGAACTTAGTAAATAAGTGAGATACATAGAAAAGCGCTGTACTTGGCACTCGCGCTAAATTTTTTGTATTTCTGACTAAATTAGAAGTCCAGCAAATTGGTACTAGATTTGTCCTGGAGGACAGCAGCACTAGTTCGATACATCGGCAGGCTTCCGCGAGTCGTTGTTGAGGCCAGATATGCATTCAATCACCTCAAACTATGCTTAATGATGTCGAATGCATTGCACATCCCTCAGAGATAAAAAGCTCATCATTTAACAAAATTTTTCAATAGAATTTTAAACGAGGTCTTGTTATACGGAAGGCCAGCAAGAAGTAAACCACCTCCGTTATCATTGCCTTACTGATGATCCCAGTCGCACGGTGGCAGCCTTACTCTACAACCACAATAGTCAACCACATGTGAACGTCCTATCGCGGTTGTTTTAAGACCAAGAAAATAAATTCTCATCCAACAAGGGAATGGAATTGTCAGATTGCTTGTCAGATAGAATATGGGCTGTAAGTCACCCTTTCGATTCTTTGTGACGTCGGGCTCATCCAATTGTCAATGATTTTGCAATTTTGAAGCTTAAATATCTTTTCTATTGTATCTCCCTCAATAAGAAGTGAGTTTCTTCGATGGACATGTTTACTAAAGAGAAGATGAATCAGTAATCAAAAATTCTGCCATCGTTATTAGCATCTACATCGTCAACAACTAGAACACCAGTGCCGCCGAACAACATGTTTACAGGTTCGATGGATACACATCTTTGTCACACACCCTTTACTCGCTCCGATAGTAGTAAAATAATAAAAGCATGAATTATTCGGGGTGGAATTAACCCTTAAGGGTGCACCATGCATTCGGCTGATTCATACTTGGCCTGCACCATAGCTTGCGGTCACTTGAGAAATTGTTTGCTTTCATCCTACAAATTTGGTACCACCCTGCCAAACTTAGAAAAATTGGAGGTTTCCTTTGTTCTATGCGACGAAGAACCAATGACAAATTGAATATTAGAGTTGAATATTTCTATACTGGAAGCCCTGCCAATAGTAAAGAAGCAGCAGCAGTCACTGGCGTCGGTAGCGATAGTATTTTTTGGGAACCAGTAACGCAAACTTGGAAAGAGCGACGCTGGTTTTGAGAATACTGCGAAAGAAAATCGCAAAAAAAGCAGTAAATTACTAGGAGTGGAAGCAGTACCAATTTCGAATGATTCCATGTAGTTTGTCACGATGAGACCTTAAGAGGTTTAAGTAAGGTCAATTTTAGTCTTTAAGAAAGCAACGTTAAGAAGAGTAATTTTAGAACCAAAGATTTTTTAACAGATTAGTAGAATGACTAGTCTGGCGTCAATTTTTATTTACTGCTTACTAGTTTTTAATGGCAGGGCATTATTTGAAGTATAACCACAATGTTGCTGAGATATTTGCAGAACTCCGGACTGCTGGTGTCTACAGGCTCTGATGAAGACGAAGACGTCGAAACGTTAGTCGATAATAAACACCATTATCAACCTCGTGTAAGCTCATCAAAAAAGTACATATAAAATAGAAGTGTTTTTTCGAAAATGTAATGTTATTTCATAGTTGCTTGCTAGTCTTAGCGCCTAAGCAAATAAGTAATAAATCATGGTAAGTAATTGAAATATTCGTCAATACTTAGTGGATATACTTAGTGGGATTAAAAGTCATGATCGACATGGTTGTGGTGATAAATTAGCCACAGTACCGGCTCCTAGTTTCGACTGTACTTATAGGCAGTACTCCAGCAATCGCTGTCATACTGTACTGCTATGCCTGGTCAATCACTCGACACGATCACATTAATCCTTATCCTTTTGATTTACCTGAATTTATGAGAGATTTGTGATACAGCAGAACAAGACTAAACAAAAGAAAAACAGACAGAGAAGCAGAATATTGTGGTATATCGTTACAAGAAATAAAGGGCGCGCGTGCGACACACACGTGGAATCGGTCCCAGCGCCCTCATCAAACCTCCCATCCCTCCGGGGTCGGCAAATTAGTACCAGACTTGTCTGGGAGGATAGCAGCACTGTGTCGATACATCGGCAGGCCACCGAGAGTCATTGTAAAGGCCAATATGCATTTAATCACCTCCAACGATACTTAATAAAGTCGAACGCACGGCGCATGCCTCAGGGCTGGGTCAACGCCGAGAATTTTATCCTTTATTCTTTTTACTTCTGTATAGCAAACTATCCTTTATGTTTATCCTTTATCTTTTATTGTTACAAATCGACAAGAAACCTCACGATAACACTTTTGTAGCAACCTTCTCATCACGAAGGATGAGGGTTAAGGTGAAGTTTTACACTGAACTTACTCTAATCAAAACGATAACAATGAATCTGAATTTTGAAGTGACTTGTTTATCTGCTATAGGCGAAGCATAAATAATAATTTTATCGCTTGACCGTATGATTTCTATAAGGAAAAAATGAGCCTCATATTTTCTGTGCATTGTCAGTTACGATCTTTCTCTATAGAAAACAGCAGCTTCAGCATAACGGGGTTCGATGCCGATGTGGGCTCTCCAGATCAATCCCGTTGACGAGTGATAGGTGCTGACACTGATCGATAGAACTAGCTGAGAGACAGGCAAAACGAAGGACCTGTATTGTGTGGTGGTGAACGCGTTACTCCCCGGAAAGGAAAATAGCGCGTTCGTTCCCTACCATAGACACCTGTGGTCCAGAGTTTTGCAAGTATCTCAGCACCGTTGAATTTATAACAGTTTTAATGTCATAAAATTAAATAAGCGATTACGGCGAAACCATTTGACAACGTCGACGTTAAGAAGACGACTTCATTTCTTCCTCAAAGACGACCTTTCGCAAACTTTGGAATCTCGTCACGTTTTTAAATTTTTAGTACAGAAAACTTTCCATTCCAAACAGACTGTGAAGTGCTCGTAGTGAAAACTTTCTATATAGTATTTATATTCTTTGCTTTCCACGGACCTCCCTCACATGAGGGATCTCGAGCCGATTAGTCGCGAGGCTACGTGGCGCGTTTCCAGGTGGCGGATAGGGGGTTAATCGCGGACCAAAAGCGACCTTTGCTTCCCTGAGACGTAGGTTGATCCAGATGATGGTCTCTCAGTTTTTGCTGCGCCGATTTGGCACATACTTTCTGTATTTGCTAGGCCTATTCATCCATGCGTGTGTGGGTGCGTTCTCGCTTTATGCGGATTGTATTCTACGATTCAATTCTCAGCCAAAAGCCTGCAATCAAGCGACAGGAAAGTATATGGGAGACGGTTAGGAGTCGCCTCCAACAAATAAGCTCCATGTCCACTCTGGAAGAGCCCGGCAAGCTACCCGTGAGTATAACCAGCTCCCACGTTTAGAGCCCAGCAAGCTATACGTGGGTATCAAAGCGCTAGACACAGTAAAAATAAAAAGGGCCTCATTCCCCTGACCCCGCAAGAGCCTCCAATTACGCAGCGTTGGGTAGGACGAGTACGGAGAGGCTGCCAAAATCTCAAGGCCAATGGAAGCTGCCTAAATTACGAAGAACAATGGTGACGATCTGTACCTACAATGTACGTACAGTTGCATCCGAGTCCTCAATAGAAGACTTGCTCATACACGCAAGATTGATAAGGTACGACGTCATCGGCCTGGCCGAGACGCCACCCATTCAACGCTGTCTATGACATTGGAGAAGAATTGTTCCTCGGAATATGCGACAGTAGAAGAGTAGGCGGTGTCGGCGCCCTCGTCAACACGAGTTTGTCTATGAACATCGATTCATTCGAACAGCTTACAACTTGAATCGGACGTTTACGAATAAAAAGGTGTGGAACAACACCGCCTTTGACAATCTTCGTCGTCTAGGCGCCAACATCAAACTATGACGAAGAAGAAGTCGAAGCGTTCTACATGAACTTGAAGAGGTTCTACAGAGAAAACCATACATTCTTCAAGGTCATCATTGGAGATTTCAATGCCAAGATCGGACCAAGAAGATCGTCTGAGGAACGCCACATTGGGACCCACGGATTAGAATGGAACGAATAGGGTGAGCGGCTTTCTGAGTTTATCATGGCAACCAAGACCATCCATGGTAACTCGCAATTCCAGAAGCTCCACCCTCAACGCTGGACGTCGGAATCTCCTAATGGGGTGTACCATAGCGAAATAGACCACATTATAGTAAATAGAAAGTCTTGCCTAACCGATATCGCTCTTTTTTCAAAATTTTACACGGGATCAGACCACCTTCTCCTTCGTGCAAGATTTTATTTTTCATGGAAAGGAGAAAAAGCCGCTAAATTCAAAAACCGAAGTCTCAGAACCACCACAAACTGGGACTTATTCAACTCATTAGTCGGCTGTTGGGAAGATGCCGTTGTCGACAACATCGACGAGGAATACGATCGGCTCATTCGACATCTTCACGCTAGCGCTATGAAAGCTGAGAGTTCGAAAGCCAACAACAGACGTCTGTCTCCAGAAACTCTCGAACTAAAATGCCAGCGTGGAATCGCACGAGCTGCAGGTAACCGCGAACTAGCGTCGTAACTTGCAAAACAGCGCAGAAAAGCGATAAAAATAGATCTTAAAGAGAGAAGAGCAGCAGTAACGGTCGAAGCTGCAGAGGCTGGGAAAAGTATTCGCAAAGCCCGCTGAAGCTTCGCCAATTACAAGACCAATATGATTGCCCTCCAACGCCCAGACGGAACAGTTACGCCCAGAAGAGCAGTGGAGAAAATCATCCGCGAATACTACTCAGATCTCTTCGATAGCCACGTCCACCTTCCGTCATATGAAATAAAAGAGGGTGGATATGTTGTACCCCCGGTTCTCTCTTCCGAAATCCAATATGCCATTTCGTCGGTGAAAAATCGAACAGCGCCACACTTAGCTCCAGAGCTGAGCAGAAGGAAACGAGCGGCTTGGGGAGCTTTCAAGAGCACCGAGGATGTAGTGAAGAGAGCAAAGAACACCCGACTCCGTGCCCACCTTTCGGCTCAACGGTTCTTCCTGCTCTAACGTATGCGTCAGAAACCTGGTCGCTGCGTAAGCATGATGAAAGACCACTCAGCGTTATCGAACACGCTGTGGAAAGGACGATGCTAGGAGTATCCCGTTTTACACAAGTGAGGGATGGGATCCGAAGCTCCGACCTGCGTCAACGATCAAAAATCAAAGATGCCGTTCTATACGCCAAACAGTCGAAGATAAGGTGAGCCGGACGCCTAGTGCGTATGAATGATAACCAATATGGACAGGCCCGGTTAGTGACTGGATTCCTTAGGATGTCAAACGTACTGCAGGAAGACCACCGACCCGATGGTCAGAGTTCTTCACGAAGAGCTCTGAAAAAAGATATAATGCTCGACGTGTCCCCAAAGCGAGCAGAAGCCACTGGGCTACTCTCGCACGCGAAGGGGTAAAGTGGAGGATTTACTGGCGCCCGCTCGAGTCACTCGACGATGAACGGGACCACAGGTGATAGGTGACAGGTGATTCTTTGCTTCAAAATTTTTTCTGTTTTAACATAGCACAGACAAAATTTCTACAATTTGCAGATCTTTTGTTTGAAACGCATGATCGGATTTAATAAGCGTTTATTAACCCTTCAATTATCTGGACTTGCGCTACGTAGCCCTTTGGCTAATGGCTCGAGAATATTCACTTGTGGGAAACCCCGCTTACTATTAAAATAGGCGATAACAACCATGCTGAGAGAGAATGACTACACTTAACTAGGTTAATCTTTCATTGCAATCAAATGATCCGAGTCGATGGTCCACAGTCATACATTCCTCCGATGTAGTTCTTCGTCGTCACGTTAAGCGAATCTTGTGAAGTCGAGCATCGCTCGAATGAAGTAATGTCATTCGGAGAAGCACTTTTATACCTTTCTTCTTGCTCAGATGTTTGCTTTAAATTGTGTCCATTTTCACTTAAAATTCCTATCTTTTCACCTGAAAACTTAGTACTTTTGTCGTCAGTGGTGAAACAATTAAGTGGAATAGAGTCTTCAGCTTAGTATTGCAGCAAATGCTTTCGAGCAAGAGTTCGCCTTTCATTCTCCTCTTCTATCCATCATCGTAGTGGCTTATAATCCACTTGAGCATATCCGATTGAATTCCACACGGCATTTACGACGATTTAATTCGCGTGCGCTCCGTCGTAGAATTCAAGCTTCTCGTATTTCCTACCACTCCACCGCTTTTTGTCCTTCCTCCCCTCATCATTTGTTGTTCGTTTTAATGAAAGAGAATAAATATGGGTTCGCTTAAATGGAATCATAGAAAATCCAGACATACATCATCGTACACATTGTGCCGAAGTCGGTGTTACTTTCAGCTAGTACTGTACCAAGAACTGTTTTCAGTCTCTACGAATTTCGTTAAGGCCCTTTATAATACTACGATATTCGGTGTCTGTCGAGGTAATGGTAGTGTGTTTCGATCTACTAAGGTCTAATTTCCACGGACGCTGAAAATTAGAGATCAGATACATCGCTTTTTGAACGAATTAGACCTTAATAATGGTAGTAACACCGACTTCTGCACGATGTTTGCGATGATGCATGTCCGGAAGAAAAACAAGTTGTTATCAACGGACATTATCATTATATCCACCATCAGCATCGTGTATAAAAGGGCATCACTGAATGAGTGTGCCTCATTCGAGGAGATGGCCCGCTGAGGAAGGTCTGACTCGGCACGAAGGCGAAGCCGCCACAACGAGAAGAATAACAAGCGAGGACCATCGACTCGGACTCTCATGAAGACAAAGACGCCTAAACGTTAGCAGAAAATAAATATGCTTATCAACCTCGTGCAAGCTCATCAAAGAAAGAATACATTTTGAAAAATGTTTTCTGTAGTTCTTTATGGCTTTCGGCTTCTACATCGTCCTTGAGCGGTCGGTTACTTTTATATTCCTACTTTCTTTTTTGATTTCGGTTTCAACACCTCTCCAAATCAAATAGTAGGAAGACTGAGCGAAGGATCCGACGCCGAAAACACACCTCTATCTGATCCACATCGTGGTGAAGACCTGGACACGCCCATGCAGGGTTAAGTCAGGACTACATGGAAAACCAAGTTGCACGACCAGCAATAGGCCAGCTTCAGTACCTCGCACACTGGGTGCTCCCGTCTATGATGTCAGGCGGTGAGCCGACTTGTGAGAGGCCAGAAAATCTCGGGTTGCGCAGGACGTCATTAGAACCGGATCTGACAAGCACACACACGACACGCTATGGAGATTGTTTCTTACTATGCCAGAACACTCTCCACAGACGCCGATCATCACGCCCTTCTTGCAGCTGCAGATCGCATTAAATTTCATATGATCGCATTACAAGAAACAAAAATCAAGAAGACCGACATACGCCAATTAAACAACGCGACCTTTGTGATCCGTGGAGAGGTGGTCCCGTCACGAAATGTCGACGGCGTAGGCTTTGTCGTCCACCCGAATATTGTCCATCTCGTCGAATCTTACGAGATCCTTTCTCCTCGGATAGCCGCCCTCCGTCTTCAACTGTCGCATCATAAGAAGATCACTATCATCAACTGCTGCTCACCAACCGACGCAGCTGATGAGTATGGAATAAATGCGTCCTACTATCAGTTGAAGGAAGTCATCCGCAATGATAAAGCTTATCATAAATTTGTTGTCGGAGACTTCAACGCTAGAATAAAAAGAGCTAATGAGAGCGAATACAGGATCGGAAATTATGGATTAGAAGGAAGAAATGAGAATGACAACCGTTTCGCAGAACTCCTGTCGATAGCACGTCTCTTCCATGGAAACTCGTTTTTCAAGAAGAAAGAAAACCTCTCGCCGTTTGATTCAACCGCAAGCTGGAAAAGAACTCTCTTCATCGACCTCGCGAAAAAGTCTAGCTGTATATGACGAGAACATTCTGAACGAAGTCCTATCCAAACGTGACTGGCAGATTAAAGAAGACCCGACCGAAGACTACAAGCTGCTTGTCGAAGGACTGAAAAGCTGTGCCGAATGCGCTTCCGTTCCTTAGACATGAAGATCGGACCGCATCTCCACCACTACTAACGAGTTGCTCGAAAACAGAAGGCAGCTGAAGCTTGGTCCCACAGCAACACGCTCAGCGCAGTTAGTAATAAATGCCAGCTGCAGAAGAGCTCTGCAGGAAGATCTACACCGGTACATGCAGAAGAAACTACTGGAAGCAGCAGATAAACGAAACAGTCTGAAAAAATGCTGTCGGGGCTTATGTGATTATAATGTTCCACTGTCAGCTCTGATGAACGAAGATGGGATCGTCAAAACTTCCCGCCGTGATATGGAATTAACAGCGGAAACGTTCTACACCAACCTTTTCCGCTCCACAATCCCCGTCTCGGGTCCAAATATTTCCGCTGGAGAAACACCACTTGGAATTCTTCCGCCGGAGGTTCGAGTTGCGATAGAAAGCATGAAAAGAGGCACAGCTCCTGGATCAGACAATATCACCGCCGAATTCCTTAGAGCTGGAGGCCACAATTTACATGTACTTCTCGATGTCCAGGGTTATCGAAGTCTGTCGGGAATACCACTTACCTCTAGTCCTAACCTTTGTCGACTATGAAAAGCGTTTGACAGTCTCGAAACGAATGCAATTCTATCAGCCCCCGTCGACCAAGGAGTGGACCCGTCCTACATAAGAACTCTGTCCGACTGTTATCGGAACTGTACTACGAAAATACAGCTTTTCCATCGACCTCTTACCATATCCATAGGAAAAGGGGTTCGACAGGGCGACACAATATCGCCAAAGCTGTTCAGTGCCGCACTGCAGTGGATAATGAAGTCACTCGATTAGGATGAGAAAGACATACGTATTGATGGAAAATTCCTATCAAACCTTCGTTTTGCCGACGACATTGTCATTTTCTCAAAAAGTACTAGCGAAGCAGAGATGATGGTCAACGAGCTCAACGAAGTAGGGATAAAGATCGGATTTCACATAAATCGAAAGAAGACCCAGTTTATGAAAAACCCATGGTGCGAAGGCGAAAAAATTGAATTGTATGGTTCCCTCATTGTAGAGACCACCTCGTACGTATATCTTGGGCGATCAATAAGCATGGAAAACAGCATGAAGGAAGAGCTAGACAGAAGAAGAAGAGCAGCTTGGGCCGCATTCGATCCTCTCAAAGAAGCCACCGACCAACTGAAGAACCCGAAAGCCCGCGCTCATCTCTTCGATTCTACGGTCCTTCCAGCGCTCTATTATGGTGCAGAAACGTTGGTTGATACTTCACCAACGTCAAAAAATCTTCGCACTACTCACAGAGCGCTTGAACGGTGTCTGCTGAGACATAACCGGCACTCTCAATATCTAGCAGAGTGATCGAATACGTATCTGGCCTTTACAATGACTCGCTGTGACCTGCCGATGTATCGAGCCAGTGCTGCTCTCCTCCCGACAAGTCTGGTACCAATTTGTCAACCCCGGAGGGATGGAAGGCTTGGTGGGCCATAGGCCCATTCCACGTGCGCGTCACAGTGGCGCCTCCAACCACTGCACCACACGCGCCCCGTGTTCCTTCGACGTTACCGCCTTTTATACAAACGTGTCGAATGACCCCATTATGCAAGCTATATCCGAACGACCATTCTCGAATAAAACCACAACCATGGACGACGATTGCGAGGGAAAGGAACGAATGGCATATGTGCATTGAAAAACATAAGATCATCCGTTAGTGATAAGGGTGGAGAGTTTGTCGTAATTTCCCATCAGTTAGAATTTAAGATAACGAAAAAGCATCTTAAAGATGCTTCACTTTATCACCCATCATCTGAGAAGGAATTTAAAAGTCAATACCGAAATTTGAATCACGAATGGGTCAAAATGGCAAGGGCTGCTGGTTTAAAACCGTCTGTTATCTCTCAACAAAAAGTTGATTTACCAACATGTCCCGTCTTGTACTTGCTTATAAAAACTCATAAGTTAGTATCCAATGATGATCGTGCGTTTACCGAACCATCATCGTATGAGGTTGGACCTATCACTAGCTGTGAAGACGAGCCAACAGATAAGATTACGTGGCTTTTAACCCTAATGTTTACCCAGTTGCTGAATCACATTCCAGCCGATCTTACGAATACCCAGATGTTTCTGGATCGTCTACGTACTGCGCAGCCCGACAGCGCGTACGTGATGGAGTCCTTCGACGTTAAAAGGGTAAAGGATAAAGCTCTCGGCGTTGATCAATCCCTGAGTGATGCGCCATGCATTCGACTTCATTAAGTATCGTTGGGAGTGATCGAATACGTATCTGGCCTTTACAATGACTCGCTGTGACCTGCCGATGTATCGAGCCAGTGCTGCTCTCCTCCCGACAAGTCTGGTACCAATTTGTCAACCCCGGAGGGATGGAAGGCTTGGTGGGCCATAGGCCCATTCCACGTGCGCGTCACAGTGGCGCCTCCAACCACTGCACCACACGCGCCCCGTGTTCCTTCGACGTTACCGCCTTTTATACAAACGTGTCGAATGACCCCATTATGCAAGCTATATCCGAACGCCTAATACAACACGAAGGAGAAATAAACATGTACGGCTTTAAGATAGAACAATTGACGGCACTCTTAAAAGAGTGCCCAAGCTACTCAATCTTTAGATGGTCAGGAAAGTACTACGCGCAGGCAAGGGGTTGGCAATAAGACAACGACTGACACCAAGTCTTGCCATTGCATTTATGTCTAAGGTGGAAGCACCAGTTGCCGCTCTCGGGCCGTTACTCTACTGTAGATATATAGATGACTGTTTTGTCATTTGCCCAACAAAAGAGGAAGTGGACAAGTGCTTAAACTGGCTTCCATTCCTGAACGTGCAAATTAACCTGTCCGAAAATGGCTACATTACGTAGTGGTACCGAAAGCTAAGTAGCAAAAACATCTTGGTTCATTACCTCTCCTCTCATTCCACTCACACGAGAAAGGCGCTTGTTAGAAACATGTTTCGAACAGCCACCAGCATGTGTACAGGATGAGAGCAAAAGGAGTCCCGTAACCTGGAGCGGGTAATACTCTCCGATGCTTCGAATGGAATCGAATGCACGGTGCATCTCCAGTGGAATTACTTACGCCAGAATCCTTATCCTTTCATCTTTTGTGAGCTCAATGGACAATATTACTTCCTAAAAAATTAATCACAACAAAAGTGATCACAACCACTATCGCTTAGTTTCCAGAGACGGAATTTCTTCCATTACTTTCACCATATAAAACACTTTCAAGTTTTATTTATCACTTACAACTTGGCTTTCGGTACCACTTCGTAATGTAGCCGTTTTCTTACAGGCTAATTTGGACGTCCAGAAATGGAAGCCAGTTTTCTTTCAGTTTTTCTCGGGTGAACTTGATGTAATCTGACTGTTAGTTCAACAACTCGAAGCATTTGTCCACTTCCTCTTGTGTCGAACAAACGACAAAACAGTCATCTACATATCTACAGTAGAGTAACAGCGCGAGATCGGTCACTAGTGCTTCCACCTCAAACATAAATGCAATGGCAAGACTTAGTGCCAGTCGTTGTCCCATTGCCAAACCTCTTATTTGGGCGTAGTACTTTTCGGACCATTTGAAGATTGAGCAGCTTAGGAATTCTTTTAAGAGTACCGTCGACTGAAAGCCATGCATGTTTAGTTCTCCTTCATGTTCTATAAGGAGTTCAGATATGGCTTGCATAGTGGAGTTATTCGACACGTTTGTATAAAGAGCGGTAACGTCTAAGGACTCCATCACGTAAACGCTGTTGTGCTGCGCAGTACGTAGACGGTCCAGAAACCTTTGGGTTTTCGTAAGATGGGCCGGAATGTGCTTCAGCAGCTGGGTAAACATTAGGGTTAAAAACCACGTTATCCTATCTGTTGGGTCGTCTACACAGCTAGTGATAGGTCTAACCTCATACGATGATGGTTCCTTAAACGCACGATCATCACTGGATACTAACTTATGAGTTTTTATAAGCAAGTACAGGACAGGACATGTTGGTAAATCAACTTTTTGTTGAGAGATAACCGACGGTTTTAAAACAGGAGCCTTTGCCATTTTGACCCATTCGTGATTCAATTTTCGTTACTGACTTTTAAATTCCTTCTCAGGTGATGGGCGATAAAGTGTAGCATCTTCAAGATGCTTTCTCGTTATCTCACGGATAACGTTATGTTTTTCAGTCTTATCAGCTCTCGTAGCTCTCGCATACCATGTTTTTGCACATTAGTGAGATTGGAGCTCTATCTTTTCGCGCGATGGTGATTAAGGACATTGAAAGTTCCGTTCGTAAATGTCCGAATCCTGACAACGGCTTCATTGTTAGGGTCTTGTTGTCTAAAGAACGGCTGAGGAAATGGTGGTGATGGTAATGCCCCTACTTCCTGCCGTTTGCTGCTATTTCTCGCTTCGTCTCTCGCTTTCTTACGGAGTTTGTCTTGAAGCTCATGTAATTTACATGCGACCCTACGCCAGGTTATCCTAGAAATGGGTGCAAATGGTGAGAAATTTTTGGGCCCATTTCTAATAGTGAGCGCGCCCCGTCAGAGAGATCTATGCCTCCTAACACGCTTAAATTAGTCCAGAATTCTTGATGTACTCCGGATTAATTCCAAGAATCCGAAAATGAACCGCAAAGAGGAATGCCTCGTTATCACGCGTGATATTGGGGGTACTTAAGACTGCTGTTTTGATGTGAGAGGCACATTACGCTTCCATGTAAACTCTGTGCGGTTGGTCTCCACGTGACACACCTAGTGGAGGGCTCATAGGAAGCGGCGAATGTGCAAAGACCCTGTGTCTGGTTATGGAGGCGTTTTTTCGAATAGTTTGCTGTCAACTTGACCTACCCAGGCTCTGAGGAAGGCGAATCCGCCGAAACGTCATCTTGTGCGTAAATGAAGAATAAAATAACACCTCGCGTCTGCTCAACAAGAATGTGAAGAATTACTTGATCAATGCCGAGGTTAATAGAAAGTCGTTCGTGGGAATGTTTTCTGTTACTTTTTTTTTCCTCAAGTACGTAAACCGATTTATGTTATGTCTATCTTATTTTATCTTTTCTTTATTTTTTATCGTTATCTCTTTATCTAGAGTGCGTGTCGCGCAGTGTGGAGGCGCCACTGCGACACGTACGTGGAATCCATCCCTTCGCCCATGGCCCACCAAGCCTTCCATCCCTCTGGGGTCGGCAAATTGGTGCCAGACTTGTCTGGGAGGATAGCAGCACTAGCTCGATACATCGGCAGGCCACCGCGAGCCATTGTAAAGGCCAGATATGCATTCAATCACCTCCAACGATACTGCACAAAATCGAATGCGTGGCGCATCCCTCAAGGGTTGATCAACGCCGAGAGCATTATCCTTTTTTTATACCCTATTAGTTAAGCCTCCGGTGACGTTTTTAACATCTCGATATTGAGGTTACACAAATCATATTAGTAATAAATCAAAAGTTTATTTCATTTAAGGCGAATGCTAGTATGACATACTACTTGGCAAATTGTGAACTTTTATTATTTGTAGGCCCACTAATCATCTCGGCTTACAACGAACGGCAACTACAAAGTCTCCAATTGTACTTATTGTATCCACGAACGAAGCTCATTGAGCTCCACAGAGGTTCGGCTGATGCAAACAACACCAAATTTCTCCCAATCCCTGAGGGATGAACTATGCATTCGACTTAAGTATCGTTGGAGGTGACTGAATGCATATCTGGCCTTTGCAATCACTAACAGTGGCCTACTGTTGCATCGATCCAGTGCTGTCCTCCATGTTTATCCTCGCAGACAAGTCGGAAACCAATTTGCCGACCATCCATGAAGGGATGGAGAGCTAGGTCCGGAGACCACGTGTGTGTTGCAGGGCGCCTCCGACCACTGCGCCACATGCCCCCTTGCTTCCAGCTATCGAATAAATTTCATGTTTTATAGTTGTACTCCTAATTGCCATGTGTGGGAGAACAGTTTCTGTACCTAACATAGCGCACATGAATGTGAACGTTTACTTGTACTTTTCCTTCTGCTTTCTATCACAAGTAATCCTTATCGTTAATCTTGCACGAGCGATATAGGTTAGGTTATTCTTGTCATTTCCTTAACAGAGACTATATATCCGTAAATCGTTGACTTAAACACATCTCGTCGAAAGACTTTCCTCGAACTAACAATCAAATAGTTATCTTGCCTTCTATAAGTCGTGCTAACTTTCATTATCTAGTTCTTCTTCATCTCGAGTTCTCAACATTATTGGATCGCCGATTGCTAAGGAACAGAATGTTTTGTAGAACAACTTCTCTTGTATGTTCGAATACACTCAACTTCGAATATTATTTGATCGAATGATTAGACATTTTCAGGTACAGACAATGTGGCTAGTTCGAATACTAGTTGGCTTGTACTTGTTGATGTTTGTCTCAACAGATGCTTACGAGGTTTTCTTATTTTTTTCATCTTTTTAGTTTCTTTTATTTTTTTTCCTGAGTTATACATTTTTCAAAAAATATATGTTTTTCACTTAAAATAATCTGCTGGCAAATACATGAATATGGACCAGCATACTGGTTTCTAGACTGCCCGTTCTCAGATGTTGCGTGACTGAACTACGTTTTCAATTCATCTTCTCTTTTTCATCGATTTTTTTTGTCTAATCATGAGGCGGTTAGCATCATGCCCGAGTTCAACCTGAGTCGTGGTGAATTTTGGTATTGGTTTATCTTAGCTGGGCTCCTTGATGGAAACGCCGGACTCTTTCTCAGCTTGGGAGACTGCCGCGAGATGAATCCTCCCCTGTGCATCGTAGCCCGACACCCCATAACATCGCCTAGCCACGATGTGGCGATAAACTGTTGGGAAGATAGGATATCCATCATCGATAGTGCTTAAATGTACACATATCAAAAAGGGTTTCATGTAGTCTGCAAAAGCTTAGTGAAAGATGATTTTTCATAAAATGAAATAAGAATGACGCTGAAGGCAGTCAAACAGCAGTCATTCCTGAGAGGATGGTATTACTGGTGGCTGAGCAATTTGTTCGAGTGACAAAGAGGTTCTAGCTGATCCTTTTCGTTCTTACTTCTTCGATAATTTTTGCTCATTAAAAAGATATATTGCTTAGTTCCGTTTAACATCGAGTTTAAATCGAAACAATATAGAGCGATGGGATTTGTTGTTGTTGTTGTTCAAGTCCATTTGAATTGGAAGGCGCAAGTACGGACTTTTCTCAGTCCACTTTAGCCCGTATGTCTAACATTAAAGCTAATCAAATTGCATAGCCTCCGATGGTTTGAATAATTGAGGGAAGAGTTTCTTGCATTAACCATCCTATATACTTGTGTTCTATAAAACACTAAGGAATATTTCTATCGCAAATACACTTGGAATTTCGATGAAGCCAAGTCAAATGAGTTAGCAGGATTCCCACAAGGGTTGTATTGCGTGGACCACGTTTAAACATTTAAACCATTGTTAGGGTTTAGCATGAGTATCTTCTATCCTTCGCCTCGGATGAATACTACTGTTAGTTCACAAGATCGAATGATGTTCTATACACTGTCTACTTGTTTATCGTACCGAACGATGGTTCGAAAAAAGTATTATTTTTGGTAGATCTCTTCCTCAACAGATTCATGCAGCTATATATCTCTGGGAAATTCCGCTTGTTTTAAAAGTTAATTGTCTTTCAAACATTTCAAGATCCATGTTTTGATGATTTTCATGTCAACTGTATACATGAAGCAAGCGCATTAAGCTGATCGGGCGGTGGTTGCGAAGGTCATCTTTATTGCCCCTTTTGAATACCAGAGTCCTTCACTAGTCAAGCATTCGTTTCATTTGTATGAGCTGCACCATATATTTTTCGAGGGTATTGCGGAACCGGTGATAGCCATGTGATCAGCAGAAATATCCACATTACCTGTTACGTCATACTTCATGTTCCGCATTACAAGTCGAACATCTGAGGGAAACCCATCTAAAAAAGCAGTAAGTGATGCCAATGTTGACCGAGTTTTGGAGTTTTGGATGGACCACTGGCTGAGAAAGCTCTACGTCTGAGATTTCTATTGAGTATGAATAAAGACTTCGGAAAGAAATTCAGTTGTAGGTAGCAAGAAGGGTGGGCATCTTCTAGTTTCAAAGAGAGGTTAATGGTAACCAACTTGTTGTTCGTGATCTGTGTGCTAACCTACTTGGCGCTACAGCTGATCCAGTATTACGTTGTGCAGCGGTGACACGGGTTGAGATATAAACGCGAAGGTCTGCGTAAATCACATCGTTGAAGAATATACCAAAATCTAGGCCCAGCAGACTACGTCTGGCAAAATAAACGTATTCTACTGGTTATGAAGATAAAAAGATAATAACAAGAGACAACAACGGGTAGAAAAGTACACTGAACTGGATCGCTTAAGGATTCAGAAGAATTCCGATGAGAAACTCGAAGCGGAAATTTCGACGCGTTCACTGTATGCACAATTGAGCTATATCCCGCTGGATAACTCACAGTTGGATCTTATTACTAAATCCTGAAGAGTCCTTATTTCTAAATCTTAAATCCTAAAGCAGAAGCAGAATCTCCGCCCACGAACTCCCAAGGGTGAAGTACGCCAGACAAGAAAACGAATGAAAAGAGTGCTGGGAGTTGTATGATGCGTGAAGACAGGTCTTCGATACACTTGCGTAAATGATAAGTAAATGGTTAAAGTAATAATAAAATGTATTGCAAAAAGTTAAAATTGTTATACCAGGCTTACAATTGTAATTCAGGATGTTCCACCGTACTGGATCGATCTAGGCCGTGGTACCTTGCTAAACCTCGATTTTGCCAGGTAAACACTTCCACCAATTTTCCTTTAGGAAAACAAATTAAACTTTTTTGCACGTTAGTGCACTCTAGAGCTATCAGCTTTGTTTTTTTTTTTTTTTTTTACTACCATCAAGTTCTACTGTTTTTGTTTTGAATGTCGTGACTAATTGAAATAGATTAAAGCGATTGTTAAGTGGACAAGAGTTCTCTCTTGAACAACATGCAGTCACCAATAATCTCGTTAATTGTCGAATAAGGGCAAGCATATAGTGCAGTCGTTAGAGGTGTCCCTAATCCCCTGCTTAATATGCGTCATCGTTGGTTCGATCCTGTATGCGAGCGAACCCAGCCCCATCATCTCCTTCGAGTCGCTAAATTAGTACTAGATTTGTCTGGAGGAATGAAACATCGGTACTATTCATTGAGAAGCTATTTCATTGTATAGGCCAGATATATTTGAACACGTCTACTGTGCCACGAACAGATTGGAATGCGTGGCGCGTACGTATGGGCTTCATCAACGCCGAACGCATCACATTCGGTCTTTGCACATGGAATCAATCCATGTATACATATGTGGATATGCTTACATGTGTACTGACCCCTTCTTGTATGTCTATTAAGCTAAAATCCTGATTTCCTATGAATGAAAGGTTACGAATTCTATCGGGGTTTTCAATCAAAGAATAAGCAACATTGTCATCGTATTACCAATCGATACCTCCAACGAAGAAGCCGAGCGAGCCAACCGTGAACGCTGCATTAATAAGAACAAGTTGAAATGGCCCGTACAAGAAATGTGGTACTCGTCGTGTTTTTCATGTGAGTTGATCCTATGTAGTAGTATAACTGGAGCGAGGTACACATGATAAAAGACTTTGATTGGTTCCTCAGTTAGGGCATTTCATGATGGGCGGATTTACCAGTTCAGTTCTCAGGTCCAGGTCGCGTGTGACCTTAGGGCATTCCACTCTGCTATTCATTGCGGGATTTTTGGCCTTTTTCCAAAAAGCCTCAAGGAGTTTGCGCGTTGGTGTCTCAGTCTCCTGTGCGAGGATATTGACATTAACTTTAAAATTGTCTCCGCTATGCTTTTGTATCTTATGCGTGCCTGGTGGGGTACTTTGCCTCACTTTTTGTTTGCCATCTAGGTGTTCTTTTATACGGATACACAAGGGTCTGCCCGTTTCGCCAATATATTCATCTCCGCAATCCTTGCAAGAGATCAGGTATATCGTACCTGATCTCATACAATCACCGTCCCTGCCGGAAGGCAAATTGCGCAGTTTGCTGTTTGACATAGACGGTCATACAAGCCGTGAATGGCTCGCATTGCGGAGTCATTCGATACGTTGGTGTAAAGTGCGGAAACATCGAAAGACTCCATCACGTACGCGCTGTTAGGAGACGCGTTAGGTAGACGTTCTAGGAATATTTGGGTGTTCGTGAGGTGAGCTGGAATATGGCTAAGCAGTTGGGTAAGTATTTATCCTAAAAACCATGCTATTCTATCGGTTGGCCCAAATAGCCATCTCCAATGGCTACGAAGTAGTTATCGCAGGAGATAAATTCAGAAGGAGAGCGACACTCCGAAACGAAACACTTGGCCAAAAGAAGGTCCCGTTTATGTCGCCCTTTATTAGCGATGAAGTAGGCATAGCTATAAAACAAGCCATAAAAAGGGCAGTTCTAAGGGAATCGGTAGCAATAATTGAAATACCACCGAATACACTTCGTCGTCAATTAGTTGGTGATCGCTTGTATGACCGTCTATGTGAAACAACAAATTGCGTAATGGCCCTTACGCTACCCTTACGGCAGGTACGGTGATTGCATGAGTTCAGGTACGATATACCTGATCTCTTGCAAGGATTGCGGAGATGAATATATTGGCGAAACGGGCAGACCCTTGTGTATCCGTATAAAAGAACACCTAGATGGCAAACGAAAAGTAAGACAAAGAACCCCACTAGGCACGCATAGGATACAGAAGCATAGCGGAAACGATTTTGAAGTTAAAGTCAGTATCCTCGCACAGGAGACTAAGACACCAACGCGCAAACTCCTTGAGGCTTTTTGGATAAATGCCAAAAATTCCGCAATGAATAGCAGAGAGGAATACCCAGAGGCCACACGCGACCTAGCCCCGTATCCTTGGATCAATTTCTGATGTGGGGTGGCGCAGTCATCAACCATATACGACTATAATCAGCTGTTCTAACCTTCCTCATTGGAAGTCATGTAAAAAAGCGGTGAGTTTTTCGAGAAGCTGTTGATCATGTAATTGCCATAGAGTTTTTCGTCTTACTGTACGTGTTATTGAAGTGTTCGGCCTAATAAATTGTTTACCAGTATACCCTACCAGCCTCTGGAGAAGGCGATACTGCCTAAACGTCAGCTACAGTGGTGTTGTATTGTATTGTGTTTCTCTATGGAAGTAAATGTTTGCTGTATAACAATCTCGCAATTGCTGAACTAGAAAACAACTTACAAGTATGATTTCCTGGAATACCAGCTGACATTATACGAACGCCAGCACTTCTTCACCGTTCGGTACATTTCCTTGTACCCGTTATGCAAAAAGGTCTTCGGATTTGCAGATGGGTTCGCCGCCACTTGAGGATTTTTTGTCTTATTCGCAAATATCTTTGAATGTGATCCTCCTTAGAATCTTACGGGTAGCCACCATACGGGTCAGTCTTCATCACCTCCAGATATATCCTTTCTTGTTTGGAGGAATCATGCTGATTACAGACAATTCTATATTGATTTCCCGTGAAAGATGGAAGGTTTGATTGGACCATGGCGAGGTAGAGTGAGGGCATTGTCCATATTGATTAAAGCATAACCATTTTTCCGTCCCGCTCTATAAGCATAATTGCATAACAAAAGTATTTTAAGAGACCACAGACCGATGACGGAAGAAAAAGTCTATAGATTGTCGGTAGTTGAAAATTTTCTCATCATATTTCAGTCACCAACTTTTGAAGCGAGGTGTGACTGAGGTGAAACGAAGAGAGGCAATCGCTCGCGCACGATGTTTCTTCAATCCGATTACTTGCTAACAAGCCTAACCATCAGCCATGTTGTTCATTATACTGCTGTTGCTATACCAGTAGTTATTGTGCCCTTTCTGAATAAACAATGAAGATGTTTTCGTCGTGAATGAACACAGTTCAACATCATAACAAAGATCCTCGATAATTATATGGTGACTTAATTAGTTTGTCGTCATTCGAACAGTTGACCTTTCTATTCTGAATTCATTCATACACCTAATCTTTGTGTCATAAGGGTTACATACCAGTTTTCCTGAACGTTTTCAAAAATGACAGGAAGAGTTTTTGTAGAACCATGGCATTTAGTTCTGCATGCTTTTGGTTGTGGGTAAAGAATGTCAGAATTCTAACGTTAATGATCTCTTCCATAGGAGAAGGAGTTCTTTAACTAAGAATGCTAACCCGGCGCTACCGTGAGATTGTAAACCGTATATCTTTGTTGTCCTGAAAACTAAATCGCAGCAGAACAAAACACATGAGACAGGCCATCTTCATGTACGACACGTCTTTGATTTACTTTTTTTTTCGGCTGATTGAAAACCTCGCAGCAATAAGGACTTACCTTAAACCTTAAAGTTATTAGTAAGAAAGGTACTTAGTCGTAAGGCAGAAAGTAACGAGTTTTTGCTTCGAGTGCTCCTTCAAGGTATCGTTGACATGATGGCTTTCAACTACAGTAACTAGTGTGGAATGCATTGGAGTTACAGTATCCTTTCCAATATAGGGATCGTTTACATAGATATGGAGACAGATATAAACATAAAGACTGAGATGTATGTAATGAAAGATGCAAAAACTTCTAAAATGTTACGTATAACCAAAAACATATTATGTTAGTGCAAAAATTAATCAGTTGAGGTTTATTTCGATGGCAAAATCTACTCGTAAATGTCGACCTTATGCGATGTACGTGACCTTACACGATCTCCAACTAGGTCGAACACAATTTGTACTGTTTTGTAATACATTCATCAGTCAGTCTTCAAAATCCACACTTAGCCTACCGGTCCGAGAATCAGAGGAACTATGGAAGCCGACAGGTCGCAAAAACCTTCACGGCCTTTCACTATGACAAATTTCCCTAAATCCTCTGTAGAAAATCCTGGAACGATACTGGTGTCGATGTTGTTGCTGGCATTCCTGATGTCGCTATCGTTGCTACTGCTTTTGATTCTGCTGAAGGTTTTGTTGTTGCTCTCGCTGCTTTTGTTGCTGTTACTGCTATCGTTGTGGTTGTTGCTGATATTGCTTATCGCAGTCAGCACCCTCGCCTCTCACTCATGGTGGGAGGAAAGAAATTGATCACAAAGGCTTTCTTTGTCATGCTAAGAGTTTCGTTACGTATGCATAAGGAGTGAAGGGTCATCAATATGGTCACTTCCAAATGAGCGACCAGTGAACTTAATTTTAAAGAGAGCTCGGCGTAACAAAATTTGGCAGCAAACTATGGGTATAGGATAAACTGACCCCTTCTAGTTACTTGGAAGCGGTACGGCTAGTACGGCTATCTTAGGATTCCAGGAGCATCGATACGACCAGTAATAAACGACTTTGGCGACGATGACGAAAAAATCTCCATGCAGCTCATAAAACCAAACATGGACAAGCTCGAAGATCATCATGAATGGTCGATGCGAGGAAGCGAAATGAAAACTGTCTTGTCCTGATGACCGAATTCTTGTTCGTTCCATTACTTTAGTCTTCAAAATATTAGCTATGATGCAATAAATAGGCTGCGGTCTTCGGAGAGTCAAAATTTCATCAAGGCAAAGCCAAAAAAACTACCGCTGGAGTTAAATATTTCTATATCCCAATAGTTTTATAGCGGCTAATAAAAACCACTAGCCGAAAAATATTGATTCAAAGTTGAAAGTGGTTATCATTTTTGCACCGTATGATTCCTGTAGAGGTTACTCCGAACAAATTTTGGAAGTCGTCGAAGTAAGTAGGAATTCTGCAGAGTCAGTTTAACTGGGCTTAATGCCGATGTGGGCTTCCAACATCAATCCCTTTGACGGTTGATTGCTGATGGTACCGGCAGACAGAAAACTAGCTGAGAGAAACGCAAAGCAAGGGTCTCCGTGGCGCAGGGTGTAATGCGCGAGCCCCGGAAAGGGAAATCGTGGTTGGATCTGGCCTGAGGTCCACGTTTTGCAAATATCTCAGTATCTTCGTGGTTAAGTTAGAATTCGCACGCCGTCCGATCGTAATTTCATTGTTTAGAGACTTCACTGAAAATGGCCTTTGGACACCTGGACGGCCCACTGGTTGTGTGAGTCCCAGCATATTCTCCATTTATCGGAGTTTCGGTGGTTTAGCCATTGTGCCTTCCTGGAGTACCGAGATTAGCCTGGTTAAAGCTTGCCCCAGGTCGTCATCACCTCAAGCAGTTGCCGCCCTTGTGAATCAGCGGAAGATTTGCCACCATGCGACTAATTTGATACCAGCACGGTGGTAGAAAACAACACCTTACTGACAGATCTATTCTTTGGCTGCTTGTCTACTTACCGCCGAATGAAACCGAAAAGTAAATCTTAATTTCATTTGAGAAAGTCAGGTGAACCGTTTTTAAGGACTTCACCAAATCTCTGTGATGGAAAAGACAGTGACAAATTCTTGAATTAAAACCATGAATCGGCACCGATCCATCGTTATAGATGGTGACTGTAGGAAGTCGATGGTTTTGTGGTAAAGTACTGACGGTTTAAAAGAAGAAGGTTAGAGCGAAATGTAGGAGAAAGTGTGCTGAAGAATTGCTAGAGTGTACATCAAGCGTTAAGTTATCCGAAGATCTCATTAGTTAAGTATGCGCGAAGAAGGAAGAACTTATAACCACAAAACTCGAATTCATTTGCATCTGCTCATGGAGGTTGCAAGAAGTTGAAGACGTTTTGAAAACGCATTGGTAGTTGTACTTTAAGTGTGGACAAGTCATATGAAAGTCTGAGTTATCCACTACATTCTGCTACGGTGCACTTCTAGCGCAATCTAGTTGTGTTCCGTTCTCCTTCTAAGGCATCTAGTAATTTCAGCCTTTGAATCATCGCTATCGATTCTAGTCATGTATACAGTTCCATACCAACGCCAAGCTACCATCTGTGATTCATTTGGTTATCGGAACATAAATGGCAGAGTATGATCATTTGATATAATTAGATTTCAGAGATATTTGCATGAAGTATGAAAAAATGAGGGATGAACCCATAACCGTAGCATTTCGTTTATGAAACTTTCTAGAAGATTTATCATTTTTTCGACTAAATAAACTAAAACACAGTACGATGTAAAGTATAACTACAGTAATAATAAGATTTTGCAGAACTCCAGACTGCAGATGTTTTCGCTGGGGATCGTACCCGCTATTACCCTTTTCAGGTGTTGACGTATTCACCACCATACCACGCAGGTCTTTCGTTTCGCCATTCTCTCAGCCCTGTTTTAATCTTTAGGTGCTACCAGCAATCACCTGTTAACGGGATTGATCTGGTGAGCATAAATCGGACATTGATGCCAGTTAAACTGAAGATGTTCTATTAATCACAATGTAGTCACATTTTAATAGCGGGTTGGCTCCTCTCCGCAGACACCTATGGTCCGGTGTTTTGCAAATTTCTCATTTTGCTTATGTTTCATATCGAACATCGCCTTCAAAAAAGAGTAGACAGTAAATAGAAGGCAACTAAGCCATGGTATTGCATAGATCTTTTACGTTCTAAAACTAGAGATCGATACACTTTTGCGTCTTCTATTTCGATTTTTCCTACTTAGGGTTAGTGTAGACGTATCAAGCTAATCAATCTCTGCAGTAAATATCGATCTGTCCTACGGTCTTTCTGCAATGGCAATCAATCAAAAGGTTATCAAATATCGTTTAACTCCGTCCTATCCTATAAGCGGCTGAACACAGGGCTATTCATGAATTTATTAGCTGGACGGCATTTAACAATAATCATTCCATAAATCATATTGTAATTTATGATGGAACAGGTGGTGAACGTATAAATTGGTAATGCCAATCGATTTAAAGAGAAATTGCTGCTACTATGGAGAAAAAAAGTATAAAAGATTATTAAGCAAATTTCAAAAATGCTTGGTATTCAATACATGAAAGGCCCGTCCTCACTAGTGGTGCTCACCGCAGCATAATCACCATTCTTCAGAGATTTGCTGGTCAAGCCATTATAGTTCCCTGGAATCCCGAGGGCAGCTTGGCCTAAATCTGCCCCAGGTCTTTACCACCACAGGCAGGCGCAGCCCTTGTGGATCAGAGAAATATTTTCCACCATGCGATTTTGACATTGATTTTGACTGCCGATGTATCGAGCCAGCGCTGCTATCATCCCAGACAAGTCTGGTACCAATTTGCCGACTTCGGAGGGATGGAAGGCTTGGTGAGCCATGGGCGCATTTCACGTGCGCGCCGCAGTGGCGCCTCCAACCACTGTGCCACACGCGCCCCTTGTGTATGTATACATTTCTTAATGCATATAGGCATGCGGCATATGTCATGTATTTATGTATGTACTCTATGCATATAGCATTGCCGTTCAACAACCGCAAACCCAGAGTTCGAAACCCACGCGACATTGTGGCGGTTCATAGTGTACACCTGAAAAGGCCCCAAAACGGCTATTCCAAGATTCTAGTGAGGATCGACTTGACTAGAATTCAACGTTGTTCATGAAGAACGCTGAAGTCGTTAAACAGAAATCGAGCCTACGAATCTCTACGAATCCTAGAATTTCCGTTCATAATAGATTCAACGGAACGAAGCCAATGAAAATAGTGTTCGAATTGGGATATGTACGGTCTGTATTGTCTAATCACATAAAAAAGTATGTGTATACTAATGTATGTAATGTATTCCGTCTACCTTCTGCTCTGGTCATCAGACCAAGCGGGTCGTCGTTCGTCGATCCCCTCTCCATCATCATCAGACGTTGGACATTATCAATGACTGCTGCAGGATGCATAGCGTGCTGCTCGATCGTTCGCTCGTTGATGTCGTTCATTTTTACGATGAGTCAACTAATGAAATGAAACACTGACTATAATTCATGTCGGTATAGTGAAAACAATGAATAACTAGCAGTGGAAGATGTCCACCACGAATTTTTGTCGGTCTTTCCGCTTTTCTCCTCAGAATTTTTTTGTTTTTGTTTTACAAGAGTCAATATACGTTCGTATTAAAATCAGACAAAAAGCAGAACTTCCTTGAGCGAAAATGAAAACCAACGATCTGAGAAAAGTTAAGAAGAAAAATTTCTGCGAAGTGTAGCAATGGAAGGTTTTGTTAGGATGAAGGAGTTTAATGAAACATGGTAAAAAGGAGGATAAAGCTTTCGGTGTCGATCAATCTCTTAGAGATGCTCTATGCATTCAACTTCATTCAGAATCGTTGGAGGTGATTGAACGCATATCTGGCCTTTACAATGACCTGCGGTGGCCTACCGACGTATCGGACCAGTGCTGCTATTCTCCCAGACAAGTCTGGTGCCAATTTGTTGGTCCCGGAGGGATGGAGTGCTTGGTGGATCAGGGGCGCAGGCTCGATTCTATGGGTATTGTAGGGCGCCTCCGATCACTGCGCTAAACACGCCCTTTAAAACATGACATATAACAAAATAGGCAAATAAAATTCGAAGAGAATTTAAGCGAAACCCAGAGAAAAGTGATGAACATAGAAAAATAAACAATGCGAGAAAGACGACAAAATTAAAGGTAAGAAGAGCTATGGCTTCATTAGGGGTAGTGTAGCTTTCAAATGAGCTACCTAATCTTCTCTCGTCTATTATTGAACGATTAAGGCCAGCGTTGCTGAAATCCTCATTTTCCCTTATTGCATGTTAGAGTTACCGAATCCCTTCGCCTCTCTCTAAATACACAAAGATCACCATGACTTTCATTGATATGTTGTTCCTGTATGATCACGGCAACCTGCTACATGAAATCGTAAGCAGCTTCTCTTTACTGATTATTATGAAGAAACAACGCAGTTCATGCTTGACTGATCGCAGTCATGTCCTATGGGGCAGCGCTTCCGAATTTTGATTGTTAACACAGATCACGGATTCCTCAGTCATGTTGTTCGAATCACCACCATACTGCTTGTATCAATTCACTGATAGCTTGCTAAATCGACTATGCCTCGTCATTATCCTGTTTTTTCATAACACGCTGTGGTCGTCGATGCTTTTACGTTGAGGCGGAAGCGATCGTGAGATGGCACGGAGAGAGAGTGTGTACTTTGTTAACGCCAATACTTCCTTGATGACTCTAGGAGTTTCCCAGGTTGGTCATTTCTTCCTGTTTATGTCTGAAGGGCAATCATTCATCATGTTCATTTCCGATCCGGATATTTTTATAGATAATTGAATCATATTCGAAGGAGCTTTTTACTTCGTTAAGCTCTAATGGGTCACTTCAGAAACAATTCCGTTTCTCATGCACATAAATCGCTTTCGGTTCAGCTGCGAAATGACCTCCACACACGCTTAGTCAGAATCAATTTGTTTCAGCAGTTTTGGTCGGCTTAGGCTTGATGCTATAAGAATGTTGTCATCAACAATATATAGATGAAGTATTGCTGTCAACCACCCATACAGCTTCCTATCCCGCTATCTTTCCCAGAATTTGTACGAAACCCCATCCCTAATTCTGACCGCTTCCTTTATGACAAAGGCGAAAACGACGATAGAGGTGTGAAGGAAAAACATTCGATGTTATGGATGCGGCCCATACATTCATTTCCATTTGTAGCTTCGTATAGATGACCGAATGCCTATTTCTCCCACATAATGAGTTGCTATGAAATATTAATATATTAAGTCAGTTCTTCTACTGAACCAAATAGATCCTCCCAACAGTTTATCGCCTCGGGGTGCCTGGAAGGTGTTCTCAGGTGCTGGACTGCGATGTAGAACGAGGGATCACGTCCCACCTTGAGGCCTCGGAGTATGAAAATTATACTGGAATACGCGCAACCAGTAAAGACGGGCCACCATCTACCTATCCAAGCACGTAGGTGTCAGAGAAGTCTGCTACAAACACACCGATTCCAGTGGGATGGAGAGCTTGCTGTACCCAACGCGCCAAGTCGAACCGAGCCCACTTGTGTATTGCGGTGCCTTTCTAACACATGGAGCGCCTTAAAAAGGGCATCGGATTACAAATGGTTACTAAGTAGAAACTTCTAGCTTTGGAGCGGTAGACATGCTTCTAACCACGTTAATTCAATTCCGAACGATCGATAGAATGCAAATGTGTGTGAACAAGAGATTTCTAGTTTACCATTTATTATTTACAATTGTTCTTAAAGCAGATCACCTTCCAAATATTCATAATATTGCAAGGAATAAAATGGTAGACTTTTCTTTAAAAAACAGGACAAAAAATAAATTTCAACAATGAAGCAATCAAATGAGTCCAGTAGCACCAGTATAACTACCGTCTACATGCATCACGTTTATGTTAGCAAAAATAAGTAAAAGATTATCGATCGCTATTGATCGATGGCGACCGATGTCGACAGGGTGAGAGAAAGGTAGCGAGGTAGAACTGAACACCTCTCTAAGACGATCTGATGATATTCATCACTGTGATGTTCTAAAAGTGCTAAACATTCTGTCTACTCGGGATATTAGAAAAAAGGAAGAAAAAGAGAGAAACAACGAGAGGAAGAAAGTAAGCGCGTATTGATTTGCGAAGGAAATCGATACTGTTTTACAATCTGAACATCACGAATGATATTGTAATAATCGACGAGATAATGGAAGTCCATGATGATGCTATCGATTGTTTGTTCTCATCATACTTATCGGAGTTTTCATCACTATGCAGGACTTCTTTGTGCTTTTGTGACTTTTCATGCTTTCGCAGCTCCTCTTCTTCTGTTAATCGACGTTGTTCATCAGCGCGTGCTCTTTCTCGCCTTAATAACACAAATCAATCGATTATTGAACAATGAGCAAAAAAGTATAAGAAAATCTATCATGTGAAGTTAGCAGTTACCTTTCCATACGGTTACGTTCTCGTTCTTTTCGTCTCTGCTCTTCACGTTCTTCCGCACTATCTACACCGTCGCTCATCATCTCGGCTTCTTCATCTGCTAACAATTGCTGTAATCTTTCGTCTTCTTCTCGCATTTCTTCCAGTAATTTTCGTCGAGTCTCTTCGAATTCTTTTCCGAATTGTGAGACGGCGGTAGACGAGAAGAATTCCTAGAAAAGTGTTCCATGGTAAACTCTTTAAAATATCAAGTATTATGATGCAACACTGGGACTTCTCGTCCATCCTCGATGGCGAATTCTCCATGAAAACCTTAGTGGTCTAAAGTCTTAAATTTTCAAATGACCTACTGAAAGTATCAATAACAGCTCAAGCGAAAACATTATCATTATCCAATATTTTCTTGTTATCTGGTTTTCGAAAGCGAAATCCTCTCGTAAATCTACTCCAATGCGAAATCATCCCCGATCCATCGAATTAGAACTCACTAAAGATTCCTCCTCCTTTCTTTCCTTCTCTCTTTCTCTTTCTCTCTCTCTATCTCAGTTTCTCTTTTTTTCCTTTCCCTCCCTTTCTCTCACTTTCGGCTCCAAGTCGTTTTCAATCGTCTCGACGGTCGTCGTCGACAAGGTAGTCGATTCCGGAACGAACGTCGTTGCCCTGTCCAGCATGTGAATTTTCCCATAGGTGGTGACCTTCCTCGTCGATGGTGCCACTGTAGTGGAAGTGGTAGTTGCAGTGGTAGTGGTGGTGGAGGTGATGGTGGTGGTGGTGGTGGTGGTGGTGGTGGAGGTGGTGTTGGTCCTTTCTGTAATAGGTTGGAATAAAAATCGTAATCAATAAGCATAAAAACAAATACAGAAAAGTATAAAATAGTTATAATCATAATAATAATATAGAAACAAACGAAAGACGAAAATGTAAAGAAATAGTCGTTTCTTCTCGCTTCCACAACTTGAAATGTTATTGCCAATGCGATTTGTGCCCCTTTGGGACTTCCTCGCTCTTTCTTTCCTTCATTCTTATCTTCCTTACTAAAGCTTCCATTATTTGAATAATAATGATTGCACAAATATCGAGAATAAAACATAAAAAACAAATGCAGCTATTATACTTTTTAATTTCATTTTATATGATCCGTTTTCACGTCTGCTGTGCCGATTCCAGCACTTCTCACATTCGATTAGTTTCCTCGCATCCATTGTCCGCCGAGATCTTCCAGCTTTAACATGTGGTTTCGGTTGTTGCTTGAGGATTTTCACTTCATCTTTAGTGTCGTGGAATGTTGCTCGAGCAAATCTCCCTGGAGTCCTGAGATCCAAGCTGGAGCGTTCCCAATTAGATTACAGAGAGTGATTTTTTCCCAGACAAAGCATGGTACCAATTTCTGGATCTCGACGGGATGAGAGGCACGGTTGGCCTGGAACGGAGTCGAACTAGAACCAAGCTCATGATGACAGACACCACTACCACTCTGCTATCCGTCCCCTGCCGGTATTATAGCACTGTGATATTGTAAAAAAATTAAAAAGTATTTTACAAAATGACTGGAATAAAGCGGGAATATCATTTTATAGCCATAGTATTATTTTATTCCTTCAGCAATGCAAGTGATTAGTTATTGTGCTAATTATTTCTTACATTAAATCGATGATGTTTTGTTAAGGAATAATGCAGCGTAAAAAATGGGTAAGAGATATGAATTAGGGCCAGCTTTCGGAGCAAAACATAGAGCATTTCAGGCCAAGAAGGTATCCACAGAAACAATTCATTGCAACGTCAACATTTTGCTTTCTTACGAAAAGTTTTCCTCAGTAAAAAAGAAACTCGAAGGGAAAAATGATCCTATTGAACAGGAAAAACTCGTTCGTTGGAAATTGGAGGGAAGGAGAGGTGAGGATTGAAAGATTTTAACACGAAACCTCTAGAATAATAGCAATGGAAACTTCAAGCAAAACACATGATGTAACACAAACTCATTTTTGAATACTAAGATGTCCGATGTTTACTCAATGCAATGTAGGATTATAAATAAAAAAAAATGGATTTGCAAATTTTTCATTCCCTCCTACATTTCCATCTTACGACTCATCCCGTCCAGCAACTACCATCTACGATGGCCACGCGGCAAGATTTGGTGACGCAGCTGTTTATGGTTGTCATGTACGGAAAGACGAAGCTGTTCATATGAATTTCACCGTTGCAAATTCGTCTGGACAGGAGCCATTCTCATCGACAATCGCATGGTAAAGTCGAACCATGTTCGACTAGAAAACGGAGAGCAACCAAGAGAAGAACGAGTAAGAAACAGCACTGAGTTCATGAACACATTCAGTACTCAACAGAACTGTTAAAAAAGATCTATCAATGACTTTAAAGGCTTCGCTTGATGGCTTAATCAATGAGTCCTGGAGAATTCGACTTCGATTCGAATACATTCGAAAAGTCAGAGACTCGGGTGGTACTGTAATTCATGCGTTTTTTACTCAACTACAATTGTAAGACATCACTGTTCTACCAGAGTTTATAGTAGGAAAAGAGCAGTCAAGTCACAAGAAGGATCAATTAGAGGCTACTACGCTTCATTTTCATTCCCTGAATATTTTTTGTTAATGATTCTCTTAAGAAATGTTCTGCAACGGTTGGAACAAATTCATTTCGACAGTAGTAGGACACAGAAAAATTAGCCTGAAATATTCCAGTCTCACTTTAAAACATTATTGACGAAATTATCCATTACATGAATACAGTTTTTGGGTAAAAATTACTCGATCTACCTTGCGAATGTCAAGGTGAAGCAAGGTAGATGCATCTTTCAAGCGCTCTTGATCGCATGTGACGTCATCATCTATAGACGATTTTTGGCAAGTTTGAGCTGCTAATAGCCGTAGTAGCCGTGAGACGTTACGTTTGAAAAATATGCCAAATGAAACAGAAGTGAACATACGGGTTAGGAAAGTGTTGGACAAGTAATTTTCTTGGAACGAGTGAAAAAACTCTAACATACACAAGACGAACTGTGTTCTACCAGAAGAGACGTCTTTTCTTCTTCACATGGAATTATCAAAATTCTCGAGTCTCGACGATCAACGGGACTACAGGTGATACAGGTGATACAGGTGATGTATTAGTTGTCATTTCCCTCATCAACAAAGTCTCCAAGAATACTAAAAAAAAAGTGGATTTTTAACCTAGATAGATTTCTATTCAACTGGTAGAAAATCTTCTCGTGGAAGATTCACCATTGAGCTTGGTCGGGATTTCCTTAACGTGAAGACCTCAGCTTTCATCTCCATTAACAGTTTACTTGAGAAGCTTCTTTCTATACCAACAAGAAGGCTGTAAAGTGTTGTCAATGTCAGAGTCATTAACTTGATGACGGATTAATGTTGATATAAACTTCCCAGCACCTTTTAGAACTCTTCGAGTTGATGTACAATCTAGTCGGGAAAATATCTATCGGAGCTCTTTAAGCATCTGGCTGACTAGACTGCACATTAACTTGGTCTTTCCTCACTCTGAAGAAACCGAAATCAGCTGGAAAGCTAACCATTGTAAAATAAATATTGCACTAATATCCTCGTGTCTGCTCAACAAGAACACAGTAAACTATCGGCCAACGCAGACCTTAAGAGAAAGTCGGCCCTACGAATTGCTCGCTAAGCACTCTTGAAAATAGAGTATTTCAAAGTGTGTCGAATCTGCATACGAAAACATTTTACGAAAATGAATTCCTCATTTTACTTTTAAAACTGCCTATACAAGTAATCCGAACGGTTTACCGCCTCATCGTGGCTGGGAGGTGTTCCTAGGTTTCGGTCTGCGATGTACAACGGGGAGATTCACCCCCTCGGCAGGGTCTCCCAAGCTGAGAAGGAGTTTGGCGTCTCCATCAGGAAGCCTAGCTAAGAGTAAATCAATACCGGGATCCACCACCGTGCTGGTATCAAAGTCACATGGTGGCTAATCTCCCTCTGATCCACAAGGGTTGCCACTGCCTGTGGCGGTGAAGACGTGGGGCAGACTTTGGCCGGGCTGTCCTCGGGATTCCAAGGAACCACAATGGTCTAAGCAGCAAATCCCCGAAAAATGGTGATTATGCTGGGTCCCGCACAACCAGTGAGGACGGGCCGTTCAAGTATCAAGTAGGTATACAAGTAATTTTCGAAAACGTCGTCGAACTATATTCACAATACATCAGTGTTCATCGATTCGATGCTATCTGTGTATATGCAAACAACATCAATCCTCAATCATCATCAATGTAACTTAATGCTCTTTCCTCGAACTAAATTAGTTTAAAAGATAAAATACAGCATGTATTCACTTTTTTTCCGCAATTTATTTCATTCCAATATTAATCTGACATCGAACCCCCTCCCCCCTAAGTAAGTACAGTTAGCTTTGATAGAAATTTGTCTCTACGTTTCTCTTCCTGATTTCTAGAAAAAAAAGGAACAACTTCTCATGCGTTTTTAGAAAAGTAGGGTCAGGAGAAACAAATTTAGCGTTACGCCAGATGTTCGTCGAACGGTGTCTGAAATCTACAGGTCAACGCTAAGCTCCATTGAATACTCATATTTCTCATTATGAATGCATTTGGTGTCAAACAACTTCCAAAGAACCGTAATTAGAAGAGTAGTAAAATACGGTTTTACGAAATAACGTGTTCTAGACAGGAACGTAATTTACACAAAAATTAAAGGCCATGACGCCCGTTACTTTATTTCGTGTTTTCACCAATCGAACACGAGCTGTTTTCCATCGGCTGCAGAGTTTCTGGTGTTTTGACAACAAAAAATCATTTTTCAATAATAAGAGAGCTTTAGGGTATATGAGCAAACAGAATTGTAGAAGCAACCTTGCTCTATCTTACTGTGGGTGTGAAGGGATGTATGCTGGCATTTACTGCGTGTTACTGTGCTCGGTGACCACTGACCCGATGGCCAGAGTTCTTCACGAAAAGCCTAGAAGAAAGATATGATGCTCGACGAGTCCCTAAAGCGAGCAGAACCCACTGGGCTACTCTTGCACGCGACAGGGAGAAATGGAGGATTTGTGTGTGTGTGTGTGTGTGTGTGTGTGTGTGTGTGTGTGTTACAGAAACGTTCGATCACTGAACTAGGCCGTTTCTCTAAACATGTCATAAAATGAAATGAATCGCCATATTTAGGATGCTTACGAAAGCCTTCTGGAAATGTTCGATGTTGGTGTAATGGTATGAACGACTGCAACGATGCCATCACAAGTCAACGACTGTTTGATGCCTTTCATACATCTGATAAACAGAAGATGACGGCGATAATCAAACAATTGGAAACTGGCACTAAACATTATGATGACGACTCAGATGTTAAAGGTGAAGGAATACAAATCGATTTTTCTGCTTTTTTCTTTGCTTCATCTTTCTTCTGATTTCTATTTTATTGGTTTTTCTTATCCTTTTTCTTTTCTCTCTTGGGTTTTCAATGAATCATGTCAGCGTTGCGAATTTCGTAGCATTTCTTTAGCATTTTCATTTACAACGATATTAATGAACAAGTTTTTTTTGCCCCACTTATAGATTCCTTTGTTGTTCAAGTCGATAACCGTTATGTTTTATTCAGCTACCACATAATGAACAACCCTCTTCTTTTAGAATCGTTAGAAACCCTTCGAAATAATAATGGCCACAGTCTTGACCCTTTTACTTGCTGCCTATTCTTTTTAACGGTAGGATATGTTGGGAAATATAACTTCTACAATGCTGAGATATTTGCAAAACTCCGGACCGCAGGTGTCTGCGGTGGAGAACGAACACGCCATTGTCCTTTTTGGGGAGTAACGCCACACACACACACACACACACACACACACACACACACACACGTCGTCCTTGGTTTCAGCTCGTAACCCGCTAAGCCTTGCCTTTCATACCTCCGGTCGGCAAGTTGACACCAGACCTGTCTGAGAGGATGAAGGCACTGTGACCTACTAAATCGATATTCGACTGCAAGTCATTTTATAGGCCAAGTATGCATTCATTCGCCTCTACGACGCTACGAATTAAATCCAATGCATCGAGTATCCCTCGGCGAACAATGAACCTCGAATCCCTTGTCATTTTATCCTTCATGTCTTATATCCCACTGGGTGGGATATTTTTTAGACTTTTGGCGGAATTGATAGCACCTTTTATAGAGTACTCACAGAATTACGACGCAATTTTTTGTTCGTCTTTGAAACAGCCAGTTTAGGATATTCGTTTTCGTTTATGTGATTGTAATTGTGACGTTTAAGTTGTATCACCTGCACATCCACTCAAACACACCATTTCATCATGGAATGTTCCCGTATAGGTGTATTGTGTCGCCCATTTTAGTGGGAAATGGCCATTCCCAAATGGGCGAAAGCGAATTGTCATGTGGTGAGTAAAGAGATTAGGTAAAGAACCCAGGTACTTTTTTCTCGTTAGTGATTTAGAAGCTAATTCATTCACTGACCAGTATTCTTGTCCAACTGTTTGAACTCAATACACTGAGGATAAAATAAAAGGATAAAGCTGTCGGCGCTGATCACTGCCTGAGGGATGCACCATGTACTGGCTCAATCTTCATCAAGCATCGTTAGAGGTGATCGAATACATATCTGGCATTTACAATGACTCACGGTGGCCTACCCGTTGTATCGAGTCGGTGCTGCCGTTCTCCCAGACAAGTATGGTACCAATTTGCCAACCCTGAAGATGGAAGACTTGGTGAGCCAGGGGAGTTGGGGTCGAACCCATTTGTACTTCAGGGCGCCTCTAGGCACTGCGCTACATGCGCTACGTCACGCTACGCTGAAGAAATAATAGGAAAAATCTGCATAAAAAAGATTACTTGTAAAAATCGATGAAAAAGTGCATTTATTAGTGAAAATTAGAGAAATAACTATGTTAATAACAACCGGAACTGGACAACAGAAACCATGACTGTGACAAAAACATATAATAATAAAAAATCTCATTGTAAATAAAATGTCTTCCGCTTATTCCATAAAAGTTTTCCAATAGTTGTCTTGTAAAATTTTCTTAGATTTTCTACTATCCGTAAGCTAAAAAGAAAACGAAGACGGAGAAAAAAATCGATAGCCCTGAGTAAGCGGTTATAGGCCGATAGATTCCTATTATAGGAACATGGACCCATAAAAACCTTTGTCGGCAAAACTACTGACGAAGCAAATCTTCTGAATCGGAACGTCACTATCTAATTGTTATTCATAATTCAGGACCGGTTTTTGTTCACTCGTAGGAAAAAAAGGGCTAAGATCACTTGTAGAACGTAAAGTGCAAAGTATAAAATGTCAAATATTGCAAGCTGAAGTCCCACGGCGACGGTTTTTCTACTTAGACAAACTCTGGCGAGCTGTTTTCTTTCTACGACAAAGACGACATTGTTGGTTGTCCCTTAAGCGATTAGCCGCTGCTTTTTTCGCATGACGAACGCCAACCCAATGAATGTTCGGCAATTTGTTAAAGAACAACCGAGCAAGTCATGCTCTATTCCTCTACACGTTACAGAATAAAGAAGCAATACATGGAAACAGGCTGCGTGGTACACGTAGACAGTGTTTTTCAGTGAAATGGCTATGGAGAAGTGTGCCGTATTATTGCCTGGTGGGACAGAGTGACATAAGCTCATCGGTGTTTTTACGTTTTTTCCCACATAGTATGAGTGCGTGTGGCGCGGTGGTTGGAGGCGCCACTGCGGCACACATATGGAATCGAATCGATTCCGGCGCCCAGGGCCCACAAGCCTTCCATCTCTGGGGTCGACAAATTGGTACCAGACTTGCATGGGTGGATAGCAGGTTCGATACATCAGTAGGCCACCGCTAGTCATTGTAAAGGCCAGATATGCATTCAATCACCTCCAATGATACTTAATGAAGTCGAATCCAAGGCGAATCCCTCAGGGATTGATCGACGCCGTGAGCCTTATTTATCCTCAGTTAAACACTTAGCAGTAACCATTCCATGTCTAATAATGGGATGCACATTCACAAGATATTGCTACTGTTCCTGTTATTAATAGATATTATTGTCGAATTTTTAACATTGAAGATTTGGACGACCTCATTTATTTGGTGTTTTGTTATTTGGAGACCATTTTCCGTTTACTTGGTCTTAGGGGGCCGTGTCACGCTTTCCCACTTAGGTCTTTCCAATGCCCGTTTTCACCGATCTTTCTGACTGGGAGGGAATCTTGCTAGCTAGGGACTGGATTCCACCTTTTCAGAGCAGCAGGGATATCTGGCATCGGTTTACTTCTAGCTCAATATAAAATGTCCACTTTTTTCCCAATTTGCAGGTCATGGTGCTCGAACGAATTTTATTCAATTTATTCAAAAATTTAATCAATTTTATAAAAAAAAACATTATCCTGGCTGCTCGATCCACTTTTCCACTGTGAGATGAGAGGAGAAACACTCTAGGGAAACGATTTTACTAAAAAGGATAAAGGATAATGCTCTCGGCGTTGATCAATGCCTGAGGAATGCGCTATGCATTCGACTTCATTAAATATCGTTGGAGGTGATTGAATGCATATCTGGCCTTTACAATTACTCGCGGTGGCCTGCCGATGTATCGAGCCAGTGCTGCTATCCTCCCAGGCAAATCTGGTACCAATTTGCCGACCCTGGAGGGATAGAAGGCTTGGTGGGCCATGGGCGCAGGGATCGATTCCACGTGCGTGTCGCAGTGGCGCCTCCAACCACTGCGCCACAGGCGCCTTACTAAAGGTAAAAAATCGTTAGAACTTTAGATAATAGTAATATTAATAATGTGAACAATGGAAATAGAAAGGTTACTTCTAAATTACTCAGATAAAAACGCCCTTTCACCATTGCTAACACTGGACACTGTTGTTCTTGTCTATCGCTGTCTGACTTATTCCATATAAAAATCAAGGAAAGAAAATGAAACCAGTCATTGGCTTCGCGAATGAACAAGATGATAAATCAATAAATCAATAACTGAGCGGTTAAACATACCGGCTGTGCTATGATACTCGCCAGGATAAATGCAAACGAGTTGATTTCGATCGTAGAGCTTCGACCATTCATACCATTCAATGTGATCAGATCGAATTTTTATACGACAACCGACAGTCGTCGATGGACACTGCTCACTTACTAGCCCGTGGCCTAAAAGATTTCATGAACTCTTCTGCAATACTTCAAATCAATCAATACCCATAAAGATCAGATGAGCGCTTTAAAATCGTCTGCAGTCTAAATACGGCTATTGACTATTGTTCAATGTAATGATAAAAGACCTCTTTTCACTGTTTTTTTTCTAATTTCATTTTAATAAAACGTGTTACAATTTGACGAGTCTTATGATCATCAAAAAATCTGAGTAGTTATCTCATACCCTTATTGCTTTTGAAGTCTTAGCTCCGAAACTACGATTATAATTTTAAAAATCTTAAAATTAAAATTGCGGAATTGAAAATTAGAGATGAAACCCCAGAAATCTGCAGTCGTTTTCCGGAATTCAGTGGAATGGCCATAAGTTCAGCTTTTAGCACCAGGTTACGGTAGGCTCAGAAAATAATTTGACCCTTCGAATATGTCGAATATTCGAAATCGTTCGATGATGTCATCATTAAAGAAGAGAATTGCTTCAAAAGTAGAAAGAATAAAAAATAATCCATTAAAACTTTATATGACACTGAGAGGCAGTGCTGAAACAAACATAGAAAATTCTCAAACTCGGTTTTAAACTACTCAGATAACAATGCCGCTTTATTTTTTTGTGATTAGCAAAGTAAATTTGTAGTGTTCAAGTGGTTCTTCCAAATATTATTTCGAATTTGGCAAATTTTTTACGACATTTTGTAAAACGCCCTGCCATAAACACATGGGATCGATCCTCGCGCCCATAGCCCACCAAGCCTTCCTCCGGGGTCGGCAAATTGGTACCAGACTTGTCTGGGAGGATAGCAGCACCGGCTCGATACATCGGCAGGCCACCGGGAGTCATTGTAAACGCCAGATATGCATTCAATCACTCCCAACGATACTTAATATGAAGTCGAATGCACGGCGCATCCCTCAGCGACTGATCAACGCCGAGAGCTTTATCCTTCAAATTTTTTATGTTGCAAAACAGAAATGGTACGTCGTTTTCGATAATGTCTTTATTTTTAACTTTAATTTAAGCTCATTTATTATTCACTTTTCCAATGTTCTTCCCTTCCTTTTTCCTTCTGCACAGTTCTATTTCAGTATGGAAAATGATGTGAAAATAATGAAATTGAAGACAATTTCAATTTCTTCAGCATTTTTGACTTATGAGGTCCACCATGGGCACCCATAAATAACACCACCAGTAGGAATTCTGCCCATGAAGCGTATGACGCTCATCGAACGCTACAGTTATGATTTGTCGGAATGACAAAAAACTAATGTAATGATAAATGTGGGGCGCGTGTGGCGCAGTGGTTGGAGGCGCCACTGCAGCACGCACTTGCAATCGATTTCTGCGCGCATGGCCCACCAAGCCTTCCATCCCTCCGGGGTCGGCAAATTGGTACCAGACTTGTCTGGGAGGATAGCAGCACTGGCTCGATACATCGGCAGGCCACCGCGAGCCCTTGTAAAGGCCACCCCACTCCACCACTGAGGCCGTCATTTTGCTTTTCCCTCGGTCAGGCTTTTACCCTAATGGTGCCATCAGCAATCAGCCGCCAATATGATACTGATTGGATTCGTTCGTCTACCGTTATCGTATTCCAGCCGGCAGCTGCATACATCGTGATTGTGATATTAATGGGTTTCCTGTTATGAATGACGCTACTCAAATATTTGTGCGTTCGAAACAATAAATTCGAGAATTTACGGCAGTTTTCCGCGTTTGCAATGAATGACAGCAACACACACACGCACACACACACACACACGCCCACATACGCAAAATTGCACAGCAACCAGATACAGCTAAACAGCGGACACGAACGCGTTGACAACGTCGGAGCGTTACGATAGTAGCGGAACCGTTGCTCACTGTCGCCACCAACACTAGTACCACTCGATGATGTTCTGCTTTTATCAGGTAGATATTCATGATAACCATGAAGGATAAGACGCTGGATATTGATCAATCTCTGTTGTAGCACCATAAGGGTGATTGAATTCATGTTTGTTATGCACAATGAATTGCAGTAGTTCACCGAAAGTGAATTTTTCAATCCTCACAGGCTGGGTATGCACCACTTAGGTAATCCCAGTGGGATGGAGAGCTCCGTTGCTCAAGGACGCAGGAACGAACTGATGACCATGCGCGTGTTACACGCCGCCCATATTTACTGTGCTACACGTACTCGTATTTCATGATTTGTCTAAAAATACGGAAGAAATTGCTAAGATTCTGCCAGTTGAAAGACCGAATGAAAGTAGGTCGTAACCATAAACGTAGACTTATTAACCATGCGATTACTACTCTCGATCCAATTCACCCACGCTGTTATAGTCAAATGCCTTGCTTCAGCTTAACTAAGGTCAATTACTGTTAGGTGACATATTCGCGGGTTCAATCTCGATCGCAGCTTCACTAACCTTGTCGTGTTCTCTCTTCGATAGTCGGTAGAATCGGTTATGAATGGTGTCACACTTAGTTTTTTATCGGATAATCATCTCAAGTGCTTTATAGAGGTCAAGGCCGCAATTTGCTATCGGCTTCGAAGTTTTTGTATCAAAATAGAGTACGGAAATAATAGCGGCACAACCTCCTTGAAATTCGTCAACATCGTTTGCCTTTCGCTGTCATTCTTTCCACCTTGTTACAAAACATACGAGATGAGAAGAAGAAACAATGACTCTATGAGGAATTCTGCTTAAGTAAAAAGAAAACTGGGCCATTTGTAGTGAAATGGTGGCGAAGATAAAAGAATGTCAATCATCAATCACTCGCTTGGTCAGCGTTAATGTTATTCATTCATCCCTCCTTGTTCGATGCCAAAGCGGACCCGCTGGGAGCCGAAGTAGTGATGGTCTAGTCTGGCTGCTGCAGAATGGATGTGCAGCGCTATTTGTTAAGCACCAAGACCAGAACCATGTCTATTATGCTTCCAAGTCACTTGATTGATGTCTTTTGCTAAACTTACATACGCTGGAAATAACCTCTATACCCAAAACCGTAGACATGGCGATTACGACGAAGTGTACATGGAATGTATGTATATAGATCTACCATAGTAGAGATAAAAAGCTCAGTACTCATTTCATTCATTTCGGCCACAAGACCAATCGAAATGGTATGCTTTCCGTGCTTATTGACACCCTTAACCACCACGACCTGGAGACATGCCATGTAGCCTCGCAACAAAGTCGATTGATTTGACATAACCTAGGTGGGTAGAATACGAGCTAAAAAAAATTTCGAAGCCATAGCATTTTCCATTTTTCGTTTTTATGTACTTGTGACAGGTCTCAGAGAAGCTTTTTTTTTTACTAAGTAAAGTTCTGGATGGTGGCGGAGATTTATCAAGCGAGGTGCCATCAACTTTTGATGGAGAGGTACTGGGCTATTGTTTTGCCTCGTAATCTTCACTCATCTTCGATACGAGTCGTCGAAATTGAAGTGGCCTACCATCCACTGGGAATAATAGGTTTCGATTCAAATCACAACTACGGAAAATGAGCCTATCACTTGCGCCTAACACTATTGTTGCTATGGTGAAAGCAGTACCAGTAGGGAAATAATTATATTATAGTAATGATGGCACGACGTCAAAAAAGTTGATAGAATCCTGACGCTTACCAAATTTCTTTAGAATAGTCACTTTTTATAGATTAAAGTGTTTTGATGACTACGGTAATTTTGCGTTGCAACGTTAGAGTTTAATAATTCCTAGGATCTACTTCCTATTAATCCCAATGGCATTGGATTATAAATGTATAGTTTTCTTTTTAAGCAATCGCAACGTTGTTATTCAGCACACGTTTACTTTTGTAACGAAAGTAAACGTGTGCTGTAAACCTCGCGATTGCTAGGGTTTAAGTGTTTTATTAAACTTCGCTCTAAAACTAAAAGGTGGATTTGAAAAAACGAAAACTCATGCATATTTTCCGTGTTCTTAGAAGCATAAAATATGTTCAGTCCGAGGGTTATGTTGTCGCTCGGCAAGCCAATCGACGCATGAGGTAGTTCCGTTCGAATTTTCGTTAACTGCATAGTGTTCTGCCCCCTCTTGGGAAATGGTTTCAAGTCATATAAGCATATTATTACTAACGATGCGAATCTGTAATCCGTTCGGACACCCACCATCCCTCGGACGCGGGCGTAAATTTGAGCCGCTTCAAAGCCAATCAGTGGTGTGCGGTGGTGCCGCCTGCTGCAACTACCCTGCAGTGGTGACATGGGTACGCCGGATTTTCACCAACCCCGAAAACTACTCGGCTAATGATTGGGTTTCAGAATTGATGCCGACAATGACGACGACGACGACGATTAATGGTCGCAACAAATAGGCAGCATTATATCTGGATGGGAACAAGCCGTGGTTCGACAATTAATTATAGATCGGAGAGAGTTCGAAATTCATTGTAAATCTTTCCCCACTAGCCCAATTTATCACTTTCGCATAAGATTATATTGTAGCGCAAAGGTAAAAATAGACATCTTTCACCTTAAAAACTGACTTTCATGGACTGGTAAGAATAATCAATTATTTTCTATATGACTGAGCTGACCTGAGGTTGATATAAAAAAGGATGAAACGATAAAGCTCTCGGCGTTGATCAATCCCTGAGGGATGCGCCATGCATTCGACTTCATTAAGTATCGTTGGAGGTGACTGAATGCATATCTAGCCTTTACAATGACTCGCGGTGGCCTGCCGATGTATCGAGCCAGTGCTGCTATCCTCCCAGACAAGTCTGGTACCAATTTGCCGACCCCGGAGAGATGGTAGGCTTGGTGGGCCATGGGCGCAAGATCGACTCCACGTGCGTGTCGCAGTGGCGCCTCCAACCACTGCGTCACACGCCCCCAAGGTTGATATAAGAAATTTGATTCGATTCATAAAGTTTCGGCGCCATCGCCTTCTTCAGCGCTGCGTTGATCCTGGTTGATGCGCCGGTCACTGTAGTGTTCATCGTAGCATCGATTAGAATCCAATACAGGAAGCACCGTCTGTATTCGACTTTTTGAATATTACTTTATGATTCCTTAATGCTCCTCCAATTTGATCATTTCCTATTATGCTATCATTACGAACGGTGTCGTCGGCAACCAAACAGAGACCCCTCTCGCATTGTGGAACTCCACCCAGTTTGGTTCACACTTAGGTAGACGATACGGGATCATACGGAACGGTGTTTCACAGTCACCATTCACTGCACAGTCACCTTAATACGGATAGTGAATCTGGGATGGGCTGTGAGTATTTCGAGCTCCATAAAAGATTCAGCCACGCTGGATTCAGTTACAACATTCGTATTCAAGTAGTCATATTCATCTGCTTGGCTGTATCCTGATGAGCTTACTTGTACGTCGATTCGGCGAAACGTTTGCGGTAAACGGATTGGGAAGCAAATAGGTGATTCGGGTATGCATCGAACACATACAAGCCAAGTTATAATTCCAAAAAGCTAATAATTAAGCTGCCCTTGAATGCCACAACGTGAGGAGCTACTCATGACTACATCTCTCCCAAAAGAAATAAATTGAAAAACGCTGCAATATTTGTAGTGTCTTTCCAACGAATGGATGCCAAAACGTGGTTTTGGTGTCAACGAGTGCTTACTGTAGTTGACTGCGTAGGAGTTGCTTGGTGACTTACGGTGGAACGGGTGTAAGCGAACTACAATTCAATTTTCAAATGAAAATCGTTATTGGCATAGCTTTCATGACTGCATTTCTTATTTGTAACATTTTTCATGACGCTATGATACAACCAATAGCATTGAACAAGACGAATGAATACTGTGGTGAGAGCTTGGTATAATAAGTGGAAATGGGGCATCTAGCGAACTAAGTTCAAAATAAAAAAAGATGAAAAATCAATAATTGAGGTATCGATTTTCATTGGAAAATAGAGTGGTAAATTCACCTTAGTCTCCTAAGGTTACAAATTAAAACCAAAATTGGTTTTACGCTGATGATCAATGCAAATTTCAATAAATGGTAATAAACTTCTAGCGCTTTTTTCCACAGGATTGGGGTATCTTCGCCGGCAGAATCACACTGTGATCTCAAAAAGTAGTCCAAAATTCATCTCATAAATTGAATGGAGATAAAATCGCATCAAATAGGTATCAAAAGCGGTCCAAACATCTCGCGTCCTCTTGAATGGCATTCGCTGGTCTCTCGTAATACCATAAGATGATTGTCGACCTTCTGTTTTCTGATTTTTCTTCTCCGGTACCCGACTAAACAAACCAAACGTGCAAACATTCTCACGTTTCACACCTGCTATGTCAGCGTCGCTCATAGTACCAACAATTTACGGTTGTCTCAAAAATCGCGCATATTGAGCGAAGGATAACGTTCGAAATAGTGGGACACTTCAACAACTCGTCCTCTACTCTATTCTTAAGCTCATTAGTGCTTTTAGTGCTCACAAGAGAGGCAATATTGCTCCCGTCTGTGGAGAATGTTGACGATTTTTTCCCATATGGCAGCACTTGAGGTTCATTTGAGAGGCTTACGGGCAGCGCATATTGAAATACTATAAGTTTAGTTGGTAAACGTCTTACCTATTGATAGCAGTTAAGCAAACTCCTACAAAATCAATTTATATAGCTACAATAATGCAGTACTCCATACACAGTAACCGTGAATTCATGACAGAAGAGGTAAAGACTAGTGATTAGATAATAGTGTCGTTATAAAATTCGTTTGAAGACATGGAAGGTCTGAGAGAAAATCAGGATGAATGATATCTGTGAAGGAAGATGAAAGGAAGAAAAGAAATGATGAAAAGCGGAAACAGTTAACAAGCTGATGCTAAAAAGTAATTTTTCTTCATGCTTTTGTTAACATTATTGTTAACTTTATTTTTAAGCTTTGTTATTTCCTCGATGAAGACGAATTAGCTGCAACAACGAGATAAATAAAGGATAAAGCTCTGGACTTTAATCAATCCTTAAGGGATGCGTCATGCATTTGACTTCATCAAGCATCGCTTGGAGGTGATTGAATACACATCTGGTCTCTACATTGACTCGTGGTGGACCACCGATCTATAGAGCCAGTGCTGTTATCCTCTCGGTCAACTCTGGTACCGATTTTCCGACCCTGGAGGAATGGATGGCTTGGTGGGCCAGTGGGGCGAGAATCGATCCCATGTGTATTGCACGGCGTCTCCGACCACTGCACCACACGAGCACTTAACAATATAAGTATGTCCAATAATACGATAACGTGAGTAAAGCTTACGTAAAAAATAAAACTAATATACAAATGCATAAGCACAGGAAAGTATCTCCGCATTTGAGTCATGTATGGTTCATAATGTCGTCAATCAGTGAAAATGACTACGCGGCTAGTGTACAATGTTGAAAAAAAACCCTCTGGAGTAAACTAGTCAGTGATTGTAGCTACTCCTATTGGCTTCCTAAATTTATGAAGAAAAAATTGAAAAATTAAAAACCATTAAAAAATAACTTCAATGTTGCTGAGATATTTGCAAAACTCCCAACCGGACAGGCGAAGCGAAGGATCCGCATAGTGTGGTGGTGAATGTGTTACTCCCCAGAAAGGACAATAGCGCGTACGTTCCCCACCGCAAACACCTGTGGTCCGGAGTTTTGTAAATATTGCAGCAGCATTAAAAGCAGCGGTGAGGAATATATTGGGGAAACGGGTAGACCATTTTGTGTCCGCATAGAAGAACACCTAGTTGGGAAAGTTAAAATACGTCAAAACACTCCTCTAGGTTGGCATAGGGCACAAATGCACAACGGCGATGATTTTGAAGTGAATGTGCGGATCGTAGCGCGGGAATTGAAAACATCAACGCGCAAAACTCTTGAGGCGTTTTGGATAAATTTCTAAAATCCAAAGATGAACCGGAAAGACGAATGCCTCACTATCACACGTGACCTGACGCCCTATTTCAAAATGATATTTTGACCCCGGGGATGTGTCTTGCTCGCGACCCCATATGAACAGCACGTGGGCCAGGTACCACTCGTAACGCCACCACGTAACGCCTTTCTGTTCAAGATGGTGTAGACCTACATTTAACCGTAACATCTTAGCCCACCATCTATTTAAATGTTTGACGTTCATTAATACTTTAGCCTTTTTCCACCGAAAAATCGAAGTGTTCTAATATAAAATACGTCCAGGCTCTGAGGAAGGCGAAATCGCCGAAACGTCAGCCATCGACCAACAACAACGACAACGAAGACCTATACCAACCTCGCACCGGCTAAAGAAGATCAGTTGATAAGAAATCGTAAATAAATATATTAATTGTGTATGCCAATAAAAGGATAGAGCTACGTTAATGAAAGCAAATTGATGGGCTGATCCTGAGTGTCACCAAGTGTTACATCAGCCAATCATCTATAGAATGTGGGAGTACTAGCCGATGACGTCGACGATAGCGATAACAATAAGCGATATCTATAGCACATAGTGATAAGCCACCGTTATGTGATCACCGTACGTGAGGGCAGATGTCCTTTTGTTGACGTAGACGATTGTTGTTCTATTCGAACATATCAAACCAGTCTGCGACTTTTCATGACTGCATTTCTTATTTGTAACATTTTTCATGACGCTATGATACAACCAATAGCATTGAACAAGACGAATGAATACTGTGGTGAGAGCTTGGTATAATAAGTGGAAATGGGGCATCTAGCGAACTAAGTTCAAAATAAAAAAAGATGAAAAATCAATAATTGAGGTATCGATTTTCATTGGAAAATAGAGTGGTAAATTCACCTTAGTCTCCTAAGGTTACAAATTAAAACCAAAATTGGTTTTACGCTGATGATCAATGCAAATTTCAATAAATGGTAATAAACTTCTAGCGCTTTTTTCCACAGGATTGGGGTATCTTCGCCGGCAGAATCACACTGTGATCTCAAAAAGTAGTCCAAAATTCATCTCATAAATTGAATGGAGATAAAATCGCATCAAATAGGTATCAAAAGCGGTCCAAACATCTCGCGTCCTCTTGAATGGCATTCGCTGGTCTCTCGTAATACCATAAGATGATTGTCGACCTTCTGTTTTCTGATTTTTCTTCTCCGGTACCCGACTAAACAAACCAAACGTGCAAACATTCTCACGTTTCACACCTGCTATGTCAGCGTCGCTCATAGTACCAACAATTTACGGTTGTCTCAAAAATCGCGCATATTGAGCGAAGGATAACGTTCGAAATAGTGGGACACTTCAACAACTCGTCCTCTACTCTATTCTTAAGCTCATTAGTGCTTTTAGTGCTCACAAGAGAGGCAATATTGCTCCCGTCTGTGGAGAATGTTGACGATTTTTTCCCATATGGCAGCACTTGAGGTTCATTTGAGAGGCTTACGGGCAGCGCATATTGAAATACTATAAGTTTAGTTGGTAAACGTCTTACCTATTGATAGCAGTTAAGCAAACTCCTACAAAATCAATTTATATAGCTACAATAATGCAGTACTCCATACACAGTAACCGTGAATTCATGACAGAAGAGGTAAAGACTAGTGATTAGATAATAGTGTCGTTATAAAATTCGTTTGAAGACATGGAAGGTCTGAGAGAAAATCAGGATGAATGATATCTGTGAAGGAAGATGAAAGGAAGAAAAGAAATGATGAAAAGCGGAAACAGTTAACAAGCTGATGCTAAAAAGTAATTTTTCTTCATGCTTTTGTTAACATTATTGTTAACTTTATTTTTAAGCTTTGTTATTTCCTCGATGAAGACGAATTAGCTGCAACAACGAGATAAATAAAGGATAAAGCTCTGGACTTTAATCAATCCTTAAGGGATGCGTCATGCATTTGACTTCATCAAGCATCGCTTGGAGGTGATTGAATACACATCTGGTCTCTACATTGACTCGTGGTGGACCACCGATCTATAGAGCCAGTGCTGTTATCCTCTCGGTCAACTCTGGTACCGATTTTCCGACCCTGGAGGAATGGATGGCTTGGTGGGCCAGTGGGGCGAGAATCGATCCCATGTGTATTGCACGGCGTCTCCGACCACTGCACCACACGAGCACTTAACAATATAAGTATGTCCAATAATACGATAACGTGAGTAAAGCTTACGTAAAAAATAAAACTAATATACAAATGCATAAGCACAGGAAAGTATCTCCGCATTTGAGTCATGTATGGTTCATAATGTCGTCAATCAGTGAAAATGACTACGCGGCTAGTGTACAATGTTGAAAAAAAACCCTCTGGAGTAAACTAGTCAGTGATTGTAGCTACTCCTATTGGCTTCCTAAATTTATGAAGAAAAAATTGAAAAATTAAAAACCATTAAAAAATAACTTCAATGTTGCTGAGATATTTGCAAAACTCCCAACCGGACAGGCGAAGCGAAGGATCCGCATAGTGTGGTGGTGAATGTGTTACTCCCCAGAAAGGACAATAGCGCGTACGTTCCCCACCGCAAACACCTGTGGTCCGGAGTTTTGTAAATATTGCAGCAGCATTAAAAGCAGCGGTGAGGAATATATTGGGGAAACGGGTAGACCATTTTGTGTCCGCATAGAAGAACACCTAGTTGGGAAAGTTAAAATACGTCAAAACACTCCTCTAGGTTGGCATAGGGCACAAATGCACAACGGCGATGATTTTGAAGTGAATGTGCGGATCGTAGCGCGGGAATTGAAAACATCAACGCGCAAAACTCTTGAGGCGTTTTGGATAAATTTCTAAAATCCAAAGATGAACCGGAAAGACGAATGCCTCACTATCACACGTGACCTGACGCCCTATTTCAAAATGATATTTTGACCCCGGGGATGTGTCTTGCTCGCGACCCCATATGAACAGCACGTGGGCCAGGTACCACTCGTAACGCCACCACGTAACGCCTTTCTGTTCAAGATGGTGTAGACCTACATTTAACCGTAACATCTTAGCCCACCATCTATTTAAATGTTTGACGTTCATTAATACTTTAGCCTTTTTCCACCGAAAAATCGTCAATGCGCGCAGGGTCGATGGTTCAATTCCACATCATGAGCACATCAAACTCTCCATCTCTCCGGAGTAGGCAAATTGATGTTAGAGTTAACTAAGAAGATTTAATGCCTGACTTAGTGCTTAGACAAGATTTCGCAAGTAACACTATATGCTACACTTGCATTTGATCACAGTTACGATGTTAAGAATGGAGCCGAATACATGGCACTTCCTTGAGCAACTGATTGGTGTCGAGCGTTTGTGGTATTAATGAAAACTAGTGCTTTCATCTGTTTTCGACTCATTCTACTGAGGAAAGCTTCTCTAGAAGCTTTTCTAGAACGATTTAAGAACACTAGTCACCACAAACGGAACTCTGGATATCTTTCCACTGGGCCATCATTTCTCCAGTCATTTCCGTTTCTCGTCGTTATTCATGATTTCCTAGCTTTTCTATGACTACAAATCCTTACAGCCTCTGAATTCCAATGCTTTTTCTTAGTGGAAATCTCAGTAAGTCGAGAACGGCGATGACGAACAAAGTAGTTTGTCGTATGTGAAGGGCCCTATCGAGAAATTTCTCCCCAATTTAGCTTATATTATGCTTCATGAGAAATTTTCTTCACTGGGAATCGTTCGTTTCCAAGATTTCTCCTCGATCCATTAGATTTTCTTCCGGTGGAGATTTTTCGACTTGTTCGAATGAGTGGCAGATTAGAGCAGGCCAATTTTTTTGTACGGTTTTACCATAGTCTCACGTAAGCTGTTCGACTATCTGGAAGCATTGTAAGAAAAGAAAAGAATTCAACGGAACTCGTTGTACGTACATTAGCATACGAAATGAATTCCTCGTAGATGCGAATGGACGAGCACAAATTAAACTTTCCAGGTCGATTGAATATTTCGTTGACGGTATTCGATTATTTGTATCGAATACCGTCTGTTCTAGAAGCTCACAATTCCATCGATCAATAATCGATTATTTGATTAACGTATTCCTTTGTCGTGCATTACTAATGGCTACTAGCTCGTTCCTCGCAAACGACTTCATCGACTTACTTGAAACTTCAGATGGCCTGTGTTCACGAAGAAACTATGGGATTCCCAGAGTATTTAAACACTTGACATTACTAGTTCTATAAAGCTTTTCAACTGTTGTGCGGAGTCTCAGTTAACAATCTATGCCGGGATCCTCCTGTCATCGACGGCTCAATGGGAGGTTGACCGGTATGCGATTAATTTCCAACAAGAGCATTGAAAATTTCTCATATAAGGCATTCATCTTAGCACGTATTCTGAATTGTATCGTATAGGATAAAGGATTAGGCGTTCAGTTTTGATCATTGGAAATTAAATGCATATTTGGCCTGTACAATGATTTCCAGTGGCCTACCGAAGGGTCAAGTCATCGTTCCTATCCTTTTAAGCAAAACTCTTCCAAATCTGCCTTACCCGTTGGAATGGAGGGTTTGGTGAGCCTAGGAGCGAGATTGAGCCATCGAATGAACTAGTGTGTGTGCTACAGGGCCTCACTAACATCTGCATTGTGCGCGCTATTTATGTTCTGTAAACACAACTATTTCAGCGTAATCGTAGCGTAAGCGTACTATTTACTAATGTATCCCCTCTAAAACTTCCTCGTTTTCCCCATTCTCGATAAGCTTGGACTTGTATGAATCGGGTGCGCACTCGCTGATGTCGATGCAAGAAAACCGCTCAGCGAACACATTTCTCGGGAATTCTCATACATAAGCAAATTAGACTCCGTTTCCATTAATCGCGAAAACCATAGAGCTTCTTTTTTCTTCCACAAGCCATTCAAAATCTAGCGTATTTCAGATGCAATGAGAACAAGTTTTCAATAGAAATGTCCTGTCTTATTCCTAAACGAAATCAACCTCTTCAAATACTTTTCTTTTAGCTTTTCACCCAGTTTCCAGCACTCATAGATGTTCAGTGCTCAGAAAGCACAAAGAAAAGAGCCTAAATATTGGGACAATTTTTGTTTCCGAAAATGCGACGACCACCTTCGATTTTCTTAGTGAAGCAGGGAAAAAATTGTGAAAACGAATTTTAGTGATATGAATGAAAACTCGACTTCTTGGTTGACGTTTTGCAAAAGCTCACTTGATAAATAAAAAAGAACGATTACAAATTGAATTTTATTTATAGTGTTGTAGCAGAAAAAAAAATAACGTGCGCGCTATTTATGTTCTGTAAACACAACTATTTCAGCGTAATCTCAGCTCTCTGTCCTTGTTGTTTACTAATGTATCCCCTCTAAAACTTCCTCGTTTTCCCCATTCTCGATAAGCTTGGACTTGTATGAATCGGGTGCGCACTCGCTGATGTCGATGCAAGAAAACCGCTCAGCGAACACATTTCTCGGGAATTCTCATACATAAGCAAATTAGACTCCGTTTCCATTAATCGCGAAAACCATAGAGCTTCTTTTTTCTTCCACAAGCCATTCAAAATCTAGCGTATTTCAGATGCAATGAGAACAAGTTTTCAATAGAAATGTCCTGTCTTATTCCTAAACGAAATCAACCTCTTCAAATACTTTTCTTTTAGCTTTTCACCCAGTTTCCAGCACTCATAGATGTTCAGTGCTCAGAAAGCACAAAGAAAAGAGCCTAAATATTGGGACAATTTTTGTTTCCGAAAATGCGACGACCACCTTCGATTTTCTTAGTGAAGCAGGGAAAAAATTGTGAAAACGAATTTTAGTGATATGAATGAAAACTCGACTTCTTGGTTGACGTTTTGCAAAAGCTCACTTGATAAATAAAAAAGAACGATTACAAATTGAATTTTATTTATAGTGTTGTAGCAGAAAAAAAAATAACTGCGCAGGGGGCGGATCGATGTCTCTGATGCGGCACATTTTTCACGCCTGTCTCACTCGTTGATTTCGATAAAGTGATGAACAATGATGAATGGACCTTCACTGAAATTATCTCGGAACGGGGAAACCAGTTGGAATTTTACAGCTGAATAGGTAATTTCTTCACCGTAATGATCAGCAAAATCGAAAACCGTCCACAAAGTTATGAGTCGTCCTTATTCTCAAAATTCATCAGCATTCTATGGAATAACTTCAGGAAAGAAATCCAACTTCTTCATGTAAAATTAGAAACAAATCAAACAAAAAATTGTAAAGGTAGAAAGGTTAAAAACGAAAGAAGGCAAATAAACTTCCTAATCATTTCTTTTCACTCTTATCTTGCATCCCTGTAATCTAAGACCGTTTAGTACAATGTTTTAAACAGAAACTACAGTATTCTACAAAAAGAAGAGTTGAAGAGATGAGAGGAAATACAACGTTTTTTACAACATCATCAAGATCATCAAAAAATATTATAAATTGTGCAACTGTTAAAGCAATCGATTTAATTGCCTTTAAAAAAAGTCCTTTTCCTCTAAGTGGCGATGAAAATTCCTTTGCTCATATCCCTATTTTTCTCATTTTCCATCCGCCGTGCCATCGGTACTCATCTGCTTTGTACATGAAAGTGAACGGTAATCGGCACCTATCCCATTTCTTTGTCTTAACGCCCAGAAAAGTTAGATATTTTCTAATAAATGTATTGGCTTAATGCTTCTTAGTTATTCAAGAGGCATCCCCCATGTTTTTTAAGAGATAGTCCGAAAACGATCGATTATTGATTTTCGCCGATTTTCGAATTGTATAGCAGCTATTTGACTTAACGCGAGATCAAATGTAGTCGTTGCATGAAAACTAATCGCGCGATAGGTTTACGGGTGCATTTCTGGAACATGATCATGTCGAAGACGTCGGTGACGATGGCATAGCGGACCGAGAATGGGCGCAATCGCTGCAGCTGGTGACGACTGGCGGCAGCTGCAACGAAAAACCTTGTCGGCGTTGATTCTTCTATTCAACTCGTCACATTCGAACATAATTGTTCAGTCAGCGTGATGATTTTTTCCGATTAGTAGAAGACTGAGACGAAATGGTACAAGGAAGTCGTAGAACAACATGGCGGCAGAATTCGATCGGCAAACATTTGTATAACACTCGTAAGTACAAATTTCACCTTTTCGCTTGAAACAGATTTGCGTATTTGAGTAATGATAACGAGGGTATAGAGGGATAGCAACCACTGCTTACTGGAGATGATCAACTTCAATCGTACCAACTTCAGTTGAGGAGTTCCATACTGAATTTTCTGTTGAGTCTATCACTTAAGGCAGAATCACCCACGAATTCTCTCATGCTAGCAGGACATTGAGACAAAAGAGGTCCCTGAGGACATGATGTAGGTAACTGTCTGATCAGCCGAGAGTAAGACCAGAACGACCGTCACAAAAAACTGCACCGCTTCATTAGCACATCAATTGCAGATCAAGTCGAAGCTACGATGATATGCATGTTTTATGGAAACACATTCCAATGTCGCCTTCTTTTTACCATGGAGACCATCGAACAGTCTAAATCGTCCTGTGAAAAATGAAATTCAAGTGGAAAGACGAAAACAACATGCTGAAGTGCCGAAAGTCAGGTCACTCTGCTATTACTTTCTAAGATGACGATTTCCAGTAAGGGTGCTTTGATGTCAAGGATTCCCATGGGGGTCAAAAACATCAAGAAAAAGTTCTACGTGTCTAGCTCTACATCCATATATTTTATAAAGCAGACACTAAGAAGTTCTAAATTGTACTTGATAGCCATTCTATTCACTTCTTTCTCCATGAATGGCACGAAGTTGTTAACCATAAGATTTCTTGAATATAATGCTGGCTGAAGTTCCGGCGGTTTCATCTGCTTCAGAGCCAGAAACAGTCAAATGGACACGCAATCCGCGCAATCCACTCAGTCAGATAGTTTCATAACTCCAGCCAATGAGACTTAATACATGTTTGTTCGCATAATGAACACTTCTCTTTGATCCTTTTCTATTCACCAAAATTGTATACTTTAGAGAAAATCACAAGAGAAGCTTCTTAGTAGAGTTCCTATAGATCTAGTGTGGCTACATACTTTTGAAGAAGGTTCCGATAATATTTAGCGTCACTTAACCACCATCGACATACCGCCGACCCACGCATTACTGTCAAGTGTAAGTGTGCGTGTCCGTATGTGTCGGAACACTGTCAGAGCTTTTTTCCTTTTGTACCCCACAAAAGAACAGCACGGTGAAGAAGGAGAGCTATGGTTATGCATCAGAACCATAAGCTGAATCAGCTCCCTACATGGTTGTCATGTTACGCAGTCTCATTTCTTTAACATCCCATCCGACGAGGCGACTGACCTATCTGCGTGTGTATGTACGTATGTACGTATGTATGTATGTATGTATGTATGTATGTATGTATGTATGTATGTATGTATGTATGTATGTATATATGTATGTATGTATGTATGTATGTATGTGCGTGTGTGTTTGCATGCACATATACATATCTGCGTTGGCGTGCGTAAGTCGTTGTGCGAACGTATGCCGGTATAAATGTGCGTGTGTCAGAACATTGCCAGCGCTTCTTCTTTTCTTCTTTTCACGTCACAAAAGAACAGCACAATGAAAGAGGAAAGCCATTCCGAAACATCAGAATCACAAGCTGAATTGTTGTTCCGCTCCGTTCGTATTCACTGACTGGACAATAGTACCCCGCTGCTGGCCGTCGAATGCACCGACGACGGCATGCTGTTCTGTTGCTGTCATCACCGTTACCGTCGTCGTCGCCGTCGCCGTCGTCGTCGTCGTCGTTCCTTTTTTTCGTCTGTTCGCTTCGCGTTTTCGCGAAGAATTCGATGAGAATGCTCTTGTGTTATTCGTTTTGCCCCTTGTTTTTACAATAGAGAGAAAGAGCGAGAGAGACAGTAGTAGAAGAGTGAGAGAATGATAAAGACCTATCATAGCTATAACAATGATGAAATCACATGATTGTAACGATAATGAAAAAGACGAAAATGATCATGCAGGGCAATAAATAATAAAATAGTCACCAGTAATAGAAGTGGACAACTGTTCCCCAGTGAATTACTCTTAGAGTTAAACCAGTTGCCAAAAAAGAGGAGCAGATCATGTTTTCAAAGCAACGTTTCACTATGAACGCCATTTAATAGGATGCTTAAAGAAACGAGGAATAAGACTTGGCCCCATTTTTTTTAAAAGGCCATCATTCAAATGTGCTTTAATACCAAGGAACAGTCAGAAGGTCTTCACCACATGAGGTAAGTTATGTCGCCTTTGGAGAATCACCCACACAAGCATTCTTAGTGTTGACTGACGTCACTATCCAAACTGAATACGACGAAAGGCTTAACTAATAATAATAAGGTTCTTCAATTGTCTCAAATTCAAGGTGTCATCTTTATAAATGCTTTTCAAAATTTGAACTAAAACTTTTTTCACTTTTTAAAAGTGTTTTTGACAAGTAGACGATTTGCCATATTTGCTTCAGAAGGAGTGAAAATATGGGAAAATTTCATTTCACTCTCAAAATCTCGAAATGAAATCATTCCTCATTGTCTAGAATAACGAAAAGTGAAAATAAATATGACATAATATCGAATGAACACTGCATGAAATAACGAACTTAGTAAGAAGTACCCGTAAGGTGTGGTGGTGAACGCGTTACACCTCGGAACGAACAATAGCGCGTTCGTTCCCCACCACAAACACCTGCGGTCCGGAGTTTCCCAAATATCTCAGTAATATTGAAGTTAGTAAGAAGCATTGATAACGTACTTACAATGTAAGTACAAAGTGAGACAGCGGAAAGAAAAGTAGTAGAGAGAAAGAAGATGAGGACAAAATCTTCTGATGTCATGGTGACTGGACTAAACGTAACGACGCTGGTGGGAAAAATTTCTTTTGCATAGAACTTGAAATGGAAAATTTTTTCAAAGTAGTGCAAACAAGATATTTTTCCAGACTTTTAGACATAAAAACCTGTTCACTAAAATAGTTAACAGAGGGCTTTTTCATGAAAATTTCTAAAAATAAAGTCTTTTGTAAAAATACGTGAGACTGTGGAGAGCAGAAAAGAACGCAGCTGAGTATACGGTAGCTCTCACCTGGTCTCATAACTAAACAGTTGATTGCGTGGTTAGCATCAGGTAATGCCATCAATATAAAAATCAGGCTAACAGCCTTCATGATACACACAGATGATCTAGAAGAAGTTGAATGACTACAGCAGCTGGCCGAGCGCTTCTGTGATGGTGTAGTTATTTCAAGTAAAAGCAATCGAGAGGATTGGTGGGTAAAGTGATGTAGGTGGAAGGAAGAAGGGTGGATGGGTGACTGGGGTGCGGGCGATATGGGTGTAGAGGAAGAAAGGGGAGGGTCGTCGGGTCAGTCAGAGCTGTAGCAGCAGCAGCTTTTAGCCACGCCCAAAAGCGTTACTAATAACTAATAGCACAGTGCCAGCGGGCTGGTTAGGCGCTGATGGCGCTGGAAATCAGTAGACACCAACAAAGACTCGAGAATAATAACTGAACAAACACACAGCGTCGACCTCTGACCTCTTGAGTGCCTCTGTTTGGGCTTGTGCAATCGCACTAGGGTAAAGCCTAGGTGGTGTGGGTGGTAGTAGGGAGGGATGACGAGCTGAAATGGGTAGAGCGAGAGTCGGCAGCTGGAGAAATAAGGTTTTTCTTCTGCATTCTAAACCCAATTATTATTACAAAAAGAGACCTTGGCGCGTATAGAACACTTCGGAGAGGTTTTCCAGATTTTAAAAGACCTTCTTCTATTGAACCTTGTGACAATGAAAAAGATATAAAGCACTCTCCACAGCGTTTTTCAAAAAGCCTTTCACCATAGACATAGGCATTTGAAAACGACTTTTATCTTCCTCTGTGTAAAAGAATGTTTTCCAACATCTGTTGCCTTCATTGTGTTAGTTACATGCCGTCTTTAAACCTTATTTCACAGTTTTTCATCTTTACATCTCTGTTCACCATCTGTTTCAGTGAGTAATCCAATCAGGCGGTCTAAATCTTTTTAAAATTTTTTTTAATTTTTAACGGTGTTTGCATCAACTCTGCTTCATGCCAGAAATTTCGAGTCGCATAACTGCTGAGACTTCCCAAGATAGTAATTAAAGGAAGAGTTAAATGTGAACCTGGAAGCGACCAAAAACTTTGTTCGAAACAGATCGTAGATCCAGATGTTGGGCCACCTGTTCCGGTTAGACCGAAATGGTTCATATTTCCCTATAACCACGATTCTATTCATGCAGATATATGTAGATCCACTGCAGGGTCCGGTTTGTAGTCGATTTGTCGATTTCTCTAAAAACATGCAATATACCTGATAATTGCATGGTCCTTTTTCACAAAAAATAGTCCAGGTCCTGGAACAGGTTCCACTTCCCCATAGTTTCCCTGATTAACAAGGTTTTCTTCCACTACTCGAAGCTCAGGATTGCCAGGCCTTCCCAATTTACCGCCACAAGCCGACGCCAGCCGTTGTTGATCCGATGGAAAGCTACTTTGCAGGTGAATGATTGCACTGATTTACATCTAGATCGGCTTCCGGATAGTGGTTTTGAACTCATTCTCAGTTTGCTTAATGCAACAATAGGAAGAAAGTTCGCGCCACAGTCATCCGAAAACGCACGCCCCCATCAATGGTATAACAGTAAGCTGCAAGCTTTCTGAAGGGTTTCGGTAAGCTTGAAACATGTAATTTAATGACTGAGAATCCATGAATTAATTCAGACAGAAACTTCTCAGAAGGAGCTTCATCTAAGCATTTCTGTATAGCGGAATTCGAAAAATGGCCCTAGATACCACTAACTCACTAGAATCGTAAAAATAAAGGGTTTCATTAATAGAAGTATGATGTTTTCCGTGTCTTTCGAGGGAGTAGAACTCGCTGGACATCTTCGCACTTGAATTAATAAAGACCTTTCAGTTCGGCCATACAAAGCGTTATAGAAGACATTTTTTGCTTCTTGATTAGCTGCTGTTACCTACTTAGCAAGATGTATCAATAAGAGCCACAATAAGGAACAAATCCAGTGCCAAAATAAATTTTATAAAATAAAAAGAAGTAAAGCTAGAGGTCAAAATTCGAAACCATGATCAATCGTAACTGTGGTACCGTACTCCTTGTCTACGTTCAATTTTGTTAATACTGCGAACCACTCGTTCAACGATATACAGTTATCCGCTGGTGAATAGATCGGTAATTTATCAGCTGTAGACTAGCTTGATGCTATAGTACTTGACGATGAGCAACGATGCGGATAGAATAAATGTCATCAATGCGCCAGTGTTACGCATAACTCCCTTCGCTACAAACATCTAAAGGTCATCTTGAGAAAAAGTTAACAGATAATCCTTTGTTTTAACAGTTTACTAAACTGAGCAACATATTTTAAAGAGGCAAAGACCATGAACCAAAAAAATCCCGATTTTGTCCATTACATTTATTACTTTTTTAAAATATCGCACTAGATATGCGCCGTCTGTCGAGAAGGCGTCATCGACTTGAGTATTCTTATCAACCATTATTCTTGCCTATCCAGATTATTTGATAGCGATGCACAAAAAGCAGACCTTCTTCGTTCACATGTCAAAAACCATACTTACCTACGATTGTCGGCGGTTGGCGTCGTTGATGCCAACGTTGTCACGTTGTTGCTGAACCAGTTGGCCGTCTCGTTTTCGTCGTCATCATGGTCACTGTCTTCATCGTCGTCACCATCATTGGTGTCGGCGTCACCGTCGTCGTTTACCTACGATTGTCGGCGGTTGGCGTCGTTGATGCCAACGTTGTCACGTTGTTGCTGAACCAGTTGGCCGTCTCGTTTTCGTCGTCACCATCATTGGTGTCGGCGTCACCGTCGTCGCTGTGGGATTGAGAGCAAGCTCTGTGAGTGCACGACAAAATGAAACAAGAGCGGTACGAAATTAACTACGGGGTCCATTGGCGACACTTATCGCATTTACTGACTGAAAAGGAGGTTAGTCATCTTCGGATGTCAGAAGTCGTACAATGACGACAATGACGAGGTTTTGCTACTGCCGAGGCGATTCAATTATAATCACAGCCTCGGCAAATCTGCCTAAATGCTCAGCCGTGTCGGATGAGTGACACTGGCTAAAATTAGGCGAAGCATTTGCGCGAAACAGTAGAGAAAATCGTGAAATGCTACTTTAAACCAAAGTTTCTGGAGCATACCTTTCATGCAGCTAACAATGAGATACAACTGGAACAAATTTTATCCTGTAACTGAGGAGCTTCGTGTAAATATGGACCGGTTCACGAAAGAAATCAGGTCTTTCCATTGTTTATTCCTCTTAGAAAAAAACATTCTTTAGGGCTTGATAGGATTCAACGAGAATGTCATTGTGTTTTTATACCCCTTCAGAACTTGTTCAAGATTTCAATGTGATTGGTATACAAATCGAGTCCATTTTCTTCATTGCATTCCTCAGAATCTTTGCATGCTGCTCTATGCTTTTCGCCACCATGAGCTGCCGCTTACCATTTCTAGAACAGCAGTAGATTGTCGATTGTCGTTTTGAGACATTTCTTCTAGGCCTCATTAGCTCACTGTAGGTTTGACTTTTCCCGATGAGAATCCTGAACTCATTTTTAGGTTAGAAGTGTGTGCGTATATAAGCGTAAGATAAGTCCTGAAGCACAAAAGCTGAAGTTTTTTAACCAGTCATACTGGAAAACTGGCAACCACTACCCTATCAATTTTTTAGATGTGAAGTCAAAGAATATAGGAGTACTCAGTTATAAATTGTCTGTAGTGATACGCTAAAATTCAGTTCTTAGAGATTTGTAGTGGTATGCATTGATGTCAATTCATGCATGCCTGGCAACATTTAACCTTTCAACTTTAAATAAGTATACCATGGTTCGTGGAAAATATTATGAATTGGAATAAAAACCATCAAAATCGACTGATTTTTACCAACAATAAGCAAGTTCAGTTACCCCACCACAGCAGAATTTTTAGAGCTCATGAGGATCGACCATTTTTTTTTAAATCTTTTGCTATCAAGGCCAGCACATTTCGAACAGCGAGCCAACTGAACAAGCCAGATTTTGCCTAGACAAAAGAAAAAAGCGGGAACACTTTCCTAATGATACCCTTTACTGGGATTGCTTTAATTTTTTTTTAACTTTGAGGCTAGCTGAAAGTTAAAGAAATATTTTAGGAAAATTGTTCCTCTCCCACTGCCTTAGGGTGATACAATGCATTCTCTACCGTAAGCTGTTTAAGTAATGAACACCTCAAATATCTCATTGAACTAAAAACTACCGGTGATTATGGATCAGAGGGAAGACATAGTCAATATGAGTCTTTCATTGATTTATATCATCTTCTATAAGGGTATTTGATCAGTTTCGTGTAGCTGGCGAAGATGATCGTGATGATGATGATGATGATGATGATGACGATGATGATGATGATGATGGGAGGAGGGTATGTGTGCTACTATAGGCAAACCGCTTATTATTTGATTATCAAACACATAGGGAGAGAGACGCTATTATACGTGTACGAAGACATCAAGAGCAATGGAAAGATAAATACTGAGGCACAGGGAGAGAGAGTGAAGGACAGAATTTGAAAGAAAGAAAAAGAGAAAATAGCAGTTATGAACACGCATAGAACGGGGTTCTCATCCGTAATGATAGAAACGCAGAGTTCAATAATCGTGTAGTGTCAATTTTTAGAGTGAGCACAATTTGACACAAAGCAGAACGGGTGGCTATTTTTTTGTTTCATCAGTTTTTCTTGATCTTTTCCTTTTTTTTTGCTCTTTTTTTTTGCAAGCCAGGCACTCATAAAAGTCTCAGTGAATGTGGCAGCATCGTACAAAACCCACTATTGACTTCTCTTCGTGGTTGGCATACACTTAAGATCAGAGGACTTAACGACTTCTGATGAATCCGATCTTGAATTCATATAAGCTAGTATCCTGGGCCCAATTATCCTGATTTTTTGAGTTGACCCATTTAACACATACACAGTTAACTTCGACGGATTTGTCTTATAGGAGTCTGACGATTACCGTGCGACCTCGCATGAGCTATTGAAATTTGACGAATGTTGGCCGGTTTGTGGACAATGAACTCTTGTGCCTAAAGTGCCCAAAGTGAGCTAAAACCTTGAACTGCGTTATTAAATAGGACTTAAACGCCAGAAAAAAAATCTACGTGAAAATAAAATTTCGGGATGATCGATTTTGAGCTTTCAAAAATCGATTTGAATCATCAAATCTTTCATAGATTCGAAATCCTTTGACAACGTTCAAAACACATCCAGAAATTTTCTGATGGTTCGTCGACAAGATACTGTTACTATGACTACTCCACAGTGCTTGCTTCTTCTAGGCATCTCATCTATTTGCGTGATTATCAACTTCTAGACAGAAAGGAAATACTAGTGGTTTTTCACGATTTTAATAAATTAATAATGTTTCCACTATGTCTAACGGACGAAGTTTGGCGTTGATCAACCCTTGAACGTTGTGGCATGCATTTAGCTCCACTTATGGCATAGCACAAGTGATGGAATACATAGCTCATAAATAACTTGTTGGGGTCAATCGACATGAAAAGTCGTTGTCTCCTGCCTCTCCAGACAATTTTGGCATTAATATTCCGATGACGGAGAGATGAAAAGCTACTAGTTAAGTCTGTTATACGAGATCGAACCAATAACCGATCCAAAATGTATTGCCGGATGCCACTGACCACTGCTACATGGCACGGCTAAAATAACAATACTGCAAATATTGTTAAGATCTGGACTGAAGTCGGAGGTCTTCATTTCATCTCAAACGACGGTCATTTTTGACTTAATAAGAGGATTCCTTTTAATATAGCTTTTGGCATAGGTTTGGTATTAGTTGGCTTCTCAAACAGAAATCTCATTTATCATTCCCCATTCCATTCCGCATCATTCTGATCGGCAACGTGTTTACTATTGTGCATCCACACCAAGCATCGTTCACTAACGAAAGAAGCTTTCCTGTATCATAATCTTTTGTGAACAATTTGCCTCAGTTCCATAAATGGAGCAGTTTGAGCTGCCGAATCGCAAAGAAATGGAAAAAACGGTCGTTAGGCAAACATCAAAAATCACCACGTATTCTTTCGTTGGTGAGCTTACACGAGGTTGATAAATATATTTGCTTTGAGCTAACGCTTGGACAGTTTCGTCTTCGTCAAAGCCAATGATCCGAGTCGACGGTCCACAGTTGTTCGTGTTTTCAAGGTGGCTCGACTTTATGTCTAGTCAGGTCTTCCTCAGCGTACCACCGCTCGAATAAGGCATAGTCGGTGATGCCCTTTAATGCGCAATGCTAACCGTTGATAGCTGTGATTATTCGGTGATAATAACTTTTCTCGGGCAATCAATCCTACGAAAGTCGGTATCATTATCAGCTAGCAAAGAGCAATAACAATAACAGTAACAAAAAATCACTACTTAGTGTTAGCAACAGGGACGCGTGTAGCGCAGTGGTTGGAGGCGCCACTGCAACACGCACTTAAAATCGATTCCTGCGCCCATAGCCCACCAAGCCTTCCATCCCTCCGGGGTCGGCAAATTGGTACCAGACTTGTCTGGGAGGATAGCAGCACTGACTCGATACATCGGCAGGCCACCGCGAGTCATTGTAAAGGCCGGATATGCATTCAATCACCTCCAACGATACTTAATGAAGTCGAATGCATGGCGCATCCCTCAGGGATTGATCAACGCCGAGAGCTTTATCCTTTATCCTTTTAGTGCTAGCAACAGTTAATGTAATACTCCAGCTGAGAAAAGTCCAATGAACAGTTGGAAGTATTTTTGCATCCAACTTTATTTTCTCATTGTTCGTTCTTCAATGAAACATTATTGCGATGATATCCATTATAAATTGCCAAAATATCGCTTTATCTTTATTTTCATGCTAATTTGCTACTTCCGAACTCCTAGACGAAGCAGTTCCACAGCCGAAAGATCAAGTGTGCAACGTGGGAGTCCTTGAATGACCTCACGAGTCACACATTGGTCGGTGAGTCTCATTGTTCAGCTCGTGATATGATAAGCGGCGTAAAGACTTTTGAACGATGACGAGAAGATGGGAATCTGAGATAAGCTTCACACGATTCGACTCAGTCAATCCGCTCAGCTGACATCAGATGAATAAACTAAACATTATCGAATACAACTCGATAATGATGATGACTTTCTTGAAAGACTTGAACGTGATACGAACGACAATTTGACAAGCAGGCATCACCTAACAGGAGTTAATAAAGTGATAAGCAGTTGACCAGTAGACGACGACAGTGTAACGTCACCACACATTGTGTCACACAACCGTATCAGTTCGATCCAGGTTCGGACCGGGTTAATTCAAGCAACGATGAGGGCTGTCTTAAAAACGAAAAAACTGTCTCGTGCGCTTGAATCTTACCACCAACGCTCCAGTTCCAACTAAATCCACATTCATTGTGGCAGTGTGTTTACATGTTGGAGGGATACCTGTCTTCGAACCTTCTGGAACCACGATACCACCACTTGTTTCATACGTTCTTCTTTCACTAGCAGTTTTCATGCGAATTGAATCCGGACGATAGTTATTTTCTACCTTTATCTTTTTATTAAAGGAATCGTAATCATAACTGAGATTGATCAACGCCAAGAGCTTTGTCCTTTCATCCTCTTAATCATAAACATGCAATTTCGCTCTGGACCAAAATCTTCAAGCAGGTGCTTGAACTTACAGTTGAGCTATCTGATATCGAAATTGGCCGAGCGGAAAGCAAAGGAAAAATTATAACAAAAATATGATTCTTAACACAGAGACCTTTATAGATCAAGAAATAAACCAACACAAAAAAATATGGCAAAAAATACTAGCTTTTTGTACACACTGTGAATAAATATAGAAGGGCGAGTGTGGCGCAGTGGTTAAAGGCGCCCTGCAACACACACGTGGAATCGATCACTGCGCCCATGGCCCACCAAGCCTTCCAACCCTCCGGGGTCGGAAAATTGGTGCTAAACTTGTCTGAGAGGATAGCAGCACTGGCTCGATACATCGGTAGGCCACCGCGAGCCGCGATTGTAAAGGCCAGATATGCATTCAATCACCTCCAATCAACGATGCTTAATCAAGTCGAATTCATGTCGCATCCCTCAGGAACTGATGAACGCCGAGAGCTTTATCATTTATTTTTATATTGTAAATAACAGCAATCTATAGCTATGAAAATATTGCAACAGTTATAGCAATCAAATACGAGATCGTCTGGAGATTGCTAGAATATTTGTTAAATCGGAAAACATTACCGTATCCATCGATGAGACGGTGAAAAACGCTTCTTCTACACAAAGTGCCCGATAATCTTTGATCCGTATTGATCGATTTGTTTCACTTAATGCGTTGGTGTTTTGCACTATGCTAACTTATTTTCAAGTAGTTTGTCGTTTACATTACTTATTAGTCAAAAAAGAGAAACTGTTCCTATTCGTGAGTAGCTCAGAAATTTAAAAGCTTCCGCTCACCTTACACAGAAGTCGCCTGTTTTTTTTTAACATTTATACGACCTGTCATCACACCTACTTTTCGGATTTTAGTACCTTTCATAGTCGATTCGTTTCCTCGCATCCATCACCCACTAAGGTCCCCTAACTTTCTGCGCTGACGTCGGTTGCTGCTTGCAGATTTCCATTTCGTATGCAAATCAATGAATGCTGGCCGAGTCGATTTTCCCTGTAGTCCTGAGTTAGCCGGATTGGAGCGTTTCCAAATGGATTGAAAAGAGTGCTTTTTTTACCGGAAAAGTCAGGCACATCGAGCCTGTGGGCCTAATTTCCATCTGCGTTTATTTTCACTGATAATGTCTTATCTCTTCATCGTAGCTGGTTAATGTTTCTAATTGTCGGACACAGAAAAGATTGCAGAAAAAGGTTCAACACCTGCCTCTTGGCCAAGATGAGGTGAAGTGCTGTATTCTTATCCGAAAATGCAATTCGTAGTAAATCCATATGCCGTAGTCTTGTTCCAAAGCCATGAATGTCTATTTCATCTTAGAGGAAGAAGAAAATAGAGCGGTTGAGAGTAAAAATTTGGGTTTGTTCTTGTTCTCTAGGCCCATCAGGTAACGACTTCGAACGGAAGCTTTACTGAAGCCTTTCATGGTGTGGTTATCGAAATTACTGCTGATACGGGTAATTTATTTTTATCCTTAATGATAGAAAACAATCAAGAGTTGCATTAGTACACATGGGGAATGTTCTCAATTAGTCAACATACCATAACGTTCTCTGATCAGGATTAAGGGTACTATAGTCGTTCGAGTCCCTAGAGTGAGCACGACCCACTGGGCTACTCTTGCACACGACAAGGAAAAATGGAAGATTTACTTGCGCCCGCTCGAATCACTCGACGATCAACGGGGGTATAGGTGATACAGGTGATACAGGTGATAGTCGTGGTAGGTTATAAAACTTTTGTTCCAGTGAAAAGCTATGTATACGGCTTTTCGTTAGTATCTCAGTTAATTTGTAACATAACATCTTAAGGTAAGCCAGCTAGACAGCATTCTCCGAGGATCGTAACAATCGCATGGCTGTCGAACAAAAATGTCGCTCAGCTCTATCAGCAGCTATGATTTGGACCACATTATTTCAACCAAAACGTTATTATGCCAGTGCCAACGTTGACGAACTCAAACGATGCGAAGGCGTTGAAGAAAAAGAAAGAACATCCTCTAAAAGTAACGAATGCTGGAACGAAAATGCGTTTCTGTTTTGCTTTCGTTGCAACAGGAGGTTTTTGACGATTTTTAGAGAATGCGAGATGACCGAAATGAGAAGAAAACTGTGAAGACATGAAGGTTAGGGATAAAAAACAGCGCTAGCGTATTCAAAAGTGAAGAATCAAATCAGAAAGAGAGAAAAATTCAGAAGAAAGAAATCGACGAAGGAATGGAAAACCGTTTCAAAAAAAAGTGAATGAAAAGCACATTTATGTATTTTTTTTACATAAATATAAAATCTCTGTGCCTTCTTCTTATTATTTTTCCCTCTATTCATGTTCTTAAATGTGAAGGCCTGGTTTTTGCTGTCATAACTAAAAGTCAAATTGGTTCTTTTCTTCAGGAAATCGAAGAGGAAGAACTTCAGTGTAGCATTTTTATGAACGAAAACAACACTGACTCGTTTGAAGCCTCATTATCGGAGAAGGAAACGAGGAAAAGAAAGAAGAAAAAGAAAAGGTCCGGAAATTCGTAGCAGATTTGTTTGGAGAGGTCTCACTCCGATTGATGAATTGAGTGTTGGTGATAAAGATATGAGCACGCCAAAGCAAGCCTTTTTCAGGATTTTAGGAGAAGCCAACTCTCCCAGCATTCAACGACATTCATAAACTAGGCTTTAACGATCTAGCAAATGCTGAAGCTACATGCAGATCCGAAGATCTGAACGTGAACGACTTGTGAGAGGAAAGGAATCGAATGAAGGATGTACCGTAATCGTCAAAAGATGTGATGCTTCAGATTTCTTTTGTCAAAAGATGGCTGGGGATCTATTGCTATGCATTTTAATCTTTTTTCATTGTGACGATGGATCCGGCAAGAGTCGGTGTTATAATACCTAGCACATAGCGAATCAATATTTTTAAACACCGACAATCATTCAACCTCGTAATGAATAGTCAATATTTTCCACAAGATTAGTAAGTAACCCCTCACAAACAAGCCCATCCGAGTTAGGAAACTTCATTCAAGTGGTGCTTCAGTGAATTCGCCTCGATTCGAGATTCGAAAGGGAGATTCAAAATTCAGTCAGGAGACGAGATTCCGAAGAATCAATGGCTAATGACAGTCGACTTGGATCAACTTAGGTCTGAACTAGACGAAGGTGTTGAAGCGTTAGTCGAATGAAAACTTAAAAATCAACCTTGTGTTAGCTCATCAATAAACGACTATACATTGATCCCAGTTCAGCTAGTTAATGGAAAAAGGATAAAAGATAAAGCTCTCGGCGTTGATCAATCCCTGAGGGATGCGCCATGCATTCGACTTCATTAAGTATCGTTGGAGGTGATTGAATGCATATCTGGCCTTTACAATGACTCTCGGTGGCCTGCCGACGTATCGAGCTAGTGTGCTATCCTCCCAGACAAGTCTGGTACCAATTTGCCGACCTCGGAGGGATGGAAGGCTTGGTGGGCCATGGGCGCAGCAATCGATTCCACGTGAGTGTCGCAGTGGCGCCTCCAACCACTGCGCCACACGCGCCCTGATTATAGTAAGGCGTTCATCAACCCCATACGAAGACTTCATTCATTCGACTCCGTTCGTAATATCGTAAAGGTGACTGGATGCATATCTGGTCTCTACAGTGACTTGCGGAGCTCTACCGATGTACTAACTCAGTGTTTTTATTTTCCCCGTAGACATGTCTAGTATCAATTTGTCGATCTCGGAAGAATGTTGGTTAGTCCACAACATGGAAGCGAACCAAAGACTTGTGTATACTTCTGGGTACTTCTAACCGCTGTTCCACACGTCCTGTTGATAGGGCACTAATTCATCTTAATTATCAGGCAGATTTTTCCAATGCACATATTTTTGTTATTCCTTCCAATCAGTCGTTTCATTTAGTGTTACAAACTGTTTTTAAAATGTTTTCTAAAATATACGAGGCAACCCATAGCTTAATTGTTAGAATAACCTTAAAGCGCATCTCAAGTGCCCTTATTACATTTTCTTATTATAAGTAACTGCTATGTTAGCGAGCATAAATGTGAGTGAGAACCGTGGTCAGACAGACATACAGACAGATAGAAAGATATGTACACACGCATATATACACGTGTATACGCAACATATACACAGCAGCTGAGATGTGGCCGCTGATGCTGATTAGATTAATCGAGAACCCAACGGTGCAGAATCAGATAAGTAGATGATCCGTCTCTGCCGCATAAACCTGCGCTAAACGATGGGGGCAAGAGTAGCATATGGTTATTTCTCGTTCGAGTCTAATCCGTTGTTCGTCAGCTGGGAAGGCACGTGGGTAGCAACGAAGAGCCCATGCCCCCCACTAATGACGAAGACCTCTTGTTGGCTCATAAACTTGAAATTCACAGAATGTTGTGAAACTACGTGCGAAATGCTATTGTTTTCATGTTGTAAGATTGAGATCTCTATCGATCACTCGTATTAGCCAAGGAAGCATTCCTAGCGCTGATATCGTCTGTTCTGTACCATCGGCAGACTATGTTCATCTACTGATCTATACATTTTAGGAAGTAATACACCGAATCTTGCTACAACTCTTAACTATTGTTCATAATAAACCAGATCACATTTCCAACCAGTTATTGAATTTAAATCTTAAAATCCACGATATTCACAGCATCAACAACGAGAATAACAGTTCAGATAGCATCTACCGACCGAAAATCCCATGGTGAACAAGTCGTTGGGGCCATGATGCTGTTGCACTTCTTTGGCAGGACTGTTGCGGAGAATAAACTTGCTATAATAGAAAGTAGACGAGTATGTTTTGTAGAGTAAATAAAAGAGAATAAGATGTGAGAAATGCTAGGATTCACATAGCAGATGTGAAATGAAGAGTCGTAGAAAAAAAAGTAGATTCCACAACGAGAGATGATCACAGTACTAATCGAAACCATTCACTGACTTGATTCAGAAAAGAAACTATTGTGCGCATATGTTAGAAAGAGAGACTCGAAGAAATGCTATAGAACGACACCCTGACAAGAACTTGTAGACGAATGAACAAAGTCCAAAACCGAAACAGAACCATGTGATTGCTCCAGCAGGAGGGCGAAACTGCACCGATTACGATGGGTTCTGGTTGGTTCACGATCTACTCGAAACGTTTTCTTAGTCATCTAGTTGGATATAATTGTTTCAGACACTCTTACTACTACTGAAAGAATGTTTTCATTGATTTTACTCCATGATATATGTGACACGAGCATTACAGCAGCATGGCATTCGGCATTACTCATACAAATGCATGATGACGAGAATTTGTTGTCACTGTCATTGCTGCATACTGCACCACACAAGGGAAGGAACTCCCATCCAAACATTAAGTAACTACATTTTCTACACTCTGCCCTTATACGGTGTCACTCATCACTAGCACACTAAGACTGAGACAATAGGGTAGACGAAAGAAAATTCCATTTAGACCAGGCAACTACAGCTTCGCCATAAGCATAAGCGAAATTTGAACGCCTATGCTTCCTGATTTCTTGTTCCTAGACTTTCCTGGAATAGTCGTTCCTTATAGAGTTGGTAGAAAAAAGTCTACTTCAATTGGCAAATTACCTATCAGGTGGAAATAATGGTAAGGTTATGGCGAACCACTTAAAAGTGTGTGTGTGTGTGTGTGTGTGTGTGTGTGTGTGTGTGTGTGTGTGTGTGTGTGTGTGTGCGTGTGTGTGTGTGTATGCATGTGTGTGTGCGTGTGTGTGCATACATACACATACATATAAAATCCGTTCTCACTTCACTAACATCTTAGATTCACGGTTTTTCAAACTTCAGTATGACTCTCTAACTGGCTCGAGACCGTCGTATAGACAACGTATAAGTGATAAGCCCACAATAATGTGGTCGTTCACTTTATCTTTATCACTCATCATGCTGTCGATCGCGTCGCGTGATTCGACATAGACGCAAGCAAAGCCTGCAAGATGAGGCGCCATTGGAGAATGCTAGACGTTCTTAGGTGGTACCACACCCGAATTATGACGTCCTCACAAGATTGGACATCACTTATGGGTAATCAGATGTTCCTGTAATCGATGCGTCAGAACGAAGTGCGGTCGGCAGATTTAGAAAGGTTATATGGAAATAACAGGCAACTTTAATATACTAGTAGTTTGAGACGGTATGTAGCATTTATGTTAGCTTTTTTATTTACTACCTGTAACAGTCTTTTGTGGCATGATATTACGTATGATATAGCCACAACGATGCTGAGACGTTTGCAAAACTCCGGACTGCAGGTGGCTGCGGTGGGGAACGAACGAGCTGTTAGTCTTCCGGGATCTAACGCGTTCACCACCACACCATGCGAGTCCTTCGTTTCGCCTGTCTTTCTGCTAGTTCTATCGATCTTTTGCCATCAGCAATCACCCGTCGGTGGGATTGATCTGGGGAGCCCAAATCGGCAACGAACTCAGTCAAGCTGAGGCTGCAGTTATAGTCACAATTTTAACTTATTATTTACTGCCTACTCTTTTTGATAGCAGGTTATATATTGCAAAATATAACTTTAATGATGCTGAGACGTTTGCAAAACTCCGGACCGCAGGTGTCTATGCGGCAATGAACGCACTTAAGCTGAAGCTGTAGTCAAAATCATATTGTTAACTTTTCTATTAACTGCCTATTACAACTTTACGCGGGTGAGTGTTAATGTGTGGTACAACCACAAATGATGCTGAGAGATTTGCAAAACTCCGGACCGCAGGAGATAGGCGAAATGAAGGGCCCGCAAAGTGTGGTGGTGAACTCAGCCACCGGAGAGGGTAATAGCACCTTCGTTCCCACTACAGATACCTTCGGTCCAGAGTTTTGCAGATATCTGAGCATTCTTTTGGTTATATAGCATATAGTTCGGGTCATTCGACCCTACCACTGTCTTATGAAGTAATAGGTCGAATCAGTTGATGGCAACGGTGACTTGGAGAGTCATAGCGGTTCATCCGTTTAGGCACATTATCAAACCACTTCTACTGTTTGAAATGAGGGACCACTTGGAGTTAAAAAGCCTGGACTAAGATAAAAACGGCATGCTTGTTTTCAGAAGTGGACAGTGTTTTTTAACATCCTCTGAGGTAGACAGATATTATCGTATGAGACGAGACGATTACAATAGGTTTCTCGACCAGTGTAAGGAGACGAGATAGGATTCTTGTGAAACAGTTCATTACAAGTGCAAAGGAAAGGCATGAAATAAAGTTTTCTAGGCAGAACATCTCATTTCATCTTCTACTCACTATTTCCTTGTCGACTTATCAGTAGTCTCGATTGTTTACCCCTCTTCATTTCCACAGTTTCCTGATGAGTATTACATCGTTTAGGGAGAGGAACTCATCTATGGTTTGCATCAGAATATGTGCGAAAAAATTCGCCTTTCATGTTGGTGGTTCAATTGAGCTATCATAAAATATAGTTACTGGAGAGTACTGCGTGTTGTTATAGTGCAATATATAGCCTAATCTACTCGATTTCAGATATCTAGGCTTTTCAATGGCATAATGGTTCTTAAGTTAGCGTATAAAAAAGCTAAAAAGGATAAAGTTCTCGGCGTTTCATTAAGTACCTTCGGAAGTGATTGAATGCATATCTGGCCTTTACAATGACTCGCGGTGGCCTTTCGATGTATCGACCCAGTGCTGCTATTCTCCCAGATAAGTCTGGTATCAATTTGCCGATTCCGGAAGGATGGGAGGCTTGGTGGGCCATGGGCGTCGGGATCAATTTCACGTGTGCGTTGCAGGGTGCCTCCGATCACTGCGCCACAGGAGCCCCTTAAGTATAGTTAGCGTATAATTAGAAGTGATAATATACCAACTAAGATCTACCCGAAATACAGTCTGACCACAGAAATCTCCTGGGTAGAACTGGATTTGGATACTCCTCAATTATTTGTCAACCACGGTGTTTGCTTTCCGTATTTCAATTTTACAGCTAGCATTTAGCACATTGTGTCAGTACGTTGGTGGTCTACGTACTGGCGCAATGTGCTAGAACATCCTACGACTGGTTATTATTCAGAATGTAGGACGTTTCTGACATAAGTTGGAGGCCGGGTTACCCAGCCAAAAACGTCAAACTCTTTCTCAGTTTGCAAGACATTGCTGGGAAACTACCAGGGTTTCGTTGAGGTGCACTTTTGTCTTTGTTTAGAGCAAATTCTTCAAAGTGAAGAAGAAAAATATCGTTGTATGATCCGTGAAACTATTTTCAGCTCTTAATGTGATCTTTTTTCTTAGGAGATGTTACCGCGTTTCGAGCGTATTTCTAGGAGATTGGGTGATCTACAGCAGAAATAACCTCCAGCAAAACCATGAGGAAAAAATTCGACATTTCCATTCAAAAACCCAGGAAAAAGTAAACTAATGCAATGTCATGGCTAAACATGGTTCTCTTATCGGCGAAAACAGTGAACGTAAAAAAAAGGTATCGTGTTAAAAGTGCGACGGGCGTTTCTGTGAATAACATAGGCCTCTCGGAAGCTCCGGAAGGTGATAGGGACAAATCCAAGGGTTCAGTAGTACCTACTAAAGTTCATTGTTATTTGATGAGATTATAAGTGATTCAAATGATAATGACAAGAAGAAAAAAAGTTCTCAAACAATATATGTTGTCTCAGAAGGCACTGCAATCTCTTCAGTTTTCCGGCAAAAATCCAAGAACAGGGGCAAAATTTAGGCAAAGGATTTCTATGCACTGCTATGATTACACTGTTGGACAATAAACGATTCGACCGTTCGACGGTTATATTGCGTGCATTCAGAACACCTAAGTTAACCCACTCCATGACCACCGTCATCTTCAACTACGACAGAGCGCAGATTCCTTGTTTGTATTCCACCTTTAAGTTCTAAATTAAACATCCAATACTGATTTGCATTGAGTTTTGACATGAATAAGAATTATTTCGTTTTATGGATAAGCTAACACGAGTTGGTATGAGTATTTATTGTGGATAACGCTTCGCGGTTTCATGTTCAGAAGAGCCACGATGAATCGAGTTGTGTGTTCGCTTTTGCGTTGTCGGCTTTCGTTACCGACGCGTCGAAACGAATAGAGTATAGTGGTGCACGAATGCACGAATGCTAGTAATTTCGGGCAGCAATCGTTCAAAGACCACCTTCCATCCCGGGAAATTGGAAAAGCAGAATAAAGCTCAAAAAGCTCTCGGCGTTGATCAATCCCTGAGGAATGCGCCATGCTTTCGACGTCATTAAGTATCGTTTGTGAATAACATAGGCCTCTCGGAAGCTCCGGAAGGTGATAGGGACAAATCCAAGGGTTCAGTAGTACCTACTAAAGTTCATTGTTATTTGATGGGATTATAAGTGATTCAAATGATAATAACAAGAAGAAAAAAAGTTTTCAAACAATATATGTTGTCTCAGAAGGCACTGCAATCTCTTCAGTTTTCCGGCAAAAATCCAAGAACAGGGGCAAAATTTAGGCAAAGGATTTCTATGCACTGCTATGATTACACTGTTGGACAATAAACGATTCGACCGTTCGACGGTTATATTGCGTGCATTCAGAACACCTAAGTTAACCCACTCCATGACCACCGTCATCTTCAACTACGACAGAGCGCAGATTCCTTGTTTGTATTCCACCTTTAAGTTCTAAATTAAACATCCAATACTGATTTGCATTGAGTTTTGACATGAATAAGAATTATTTCGTTTTATGGATAAGCTAACACGAGTTGGTATGAGTATTTATTGTGGATAACGCTTCGCGGTTTCATGTTCAGAAGAGCCACGATGAATCGAGTTGTGTGTTCGCTTTTGCGTTGTCGGCTTTCGTTACCGACGCGTCGAAACGAATAGAGTATAGTGGTGCACGAATGCACGAATGCTAGTAATTTCGGGCAGCAATCGTTCAAAGACCACCTTCCATCCCGGGAAATTGGAAAAGCAGAATAAAGCTCAAAAAGCTCTCGGCGTTGATCAATCCCTGAGGAATGCGCCATGCTTTCGACGTCATTAAGTATCGTTGGAGGTGATTGAATGCATATCTGGCCTTTACAATGACTAGCGGTGGCCTGCCGATGTATCGAGCCAGTGCTGCTATCCTCCCAAACAAGTCTGGTACCAATTTGTCGACCCAGGAGGGATGGAAGGCTTGGTGGGTCATGGACGCAGGGATCTATTCCACATGCGTGTCGCAGGGGCGCTTCCAACCACTGCGCCACACGCGCCCTGGAAAAGCAGTATAAACTGGATAATTGTTGTTAACATTGATCATTCATAGCAAGAAAAATGAAAGTCGCTTTACAATGATATTACTATGTTCAAGCTTACCCAATACCGACTTTAACAGGATGGATTGTCTGAAAAAACAAGCCGCTATCATCGTACAATCATTATCATTGCCGACCTTTCTGTATAAAAGAGCATCGCCAGGTAATATTGCCTAATTAGAGCGATGCTTCATCGATGATTCGATTCGATGCGACGACGAAGACACCATATCGAGAAGACGAACAACTGTAGACATCGACTTAGATCATCGGTTTTGAGAATGACGAAACGTTAACCGAATAAAAGTTTGGTAACGACCTCGTGTTAGGTGATCAATAAAATACGGTAGATTCCTCATGGATTAATTGTTTATTATTACTACGAATAAAATAACGCCTTACTCATCGGTTTTGAGAATGACGAAACGTTAACCGAATAAAAGTTTGGTAACGACCTCGTGTTAGGTGATCAATAAAATACGGTAGATTCCTTATGGATTAATTGTTTATTATTACTACGAATAAAATAACGCCTTACGAGATTCCTTGTTTGTATTCCACCTTTAAGTTCTAAATTAAACATCCAATACTGATTTGCATTGAGTTTTGACATGAATAAAAATTATTTCGTTTTATGCATAAGCTAACACGAGTTGGTACGAGTATTTATTGTGGATAACGCTTCGCGGTTTCATGTTCAGAAGAGCCACGATGAATCGAGTCGTGTGTTCATAGCAACCAAGCGCCGTTTGGCTCTGAATTCATCAACACAGCGACTGTCGCTCAATGCCCGAAACGGCTAAGCTTCCACGAGGAGAATATAAAAACCGGTAAGATTAAAAGCAGATTCTCTTGCAGTTAAAATTTGGTTTTTCTGAGAAGAACCATTCGACGATATAAATGTGGAGAGAATCCAAAATCATGCTCCGTCAGACCGCATTAAGAGACGACGTTTTCAACTTAGTACGGGCCGACGGGGCAAGAGAGCCCGTAGTACCCAGTAGGTCATCGGCATGGTATGATCGTCGTAGGAGGGTAAGCTCCATTTTTGAAGAACGAGAACGTGTCGTGTTTCTAAGATAAAGGCCAGATTTTTCCTTATGTGAGCCGACAGTCTCCCTGGATAATGAAAAAAGAAATGCAAATGCAGTGAATTTTGATGTTAAAATCGTGAGTGGTGCACGGCATTATGCACCGTTGGAGGTGATTGAATGCATATCTGGCATTTATAATGACTCGCAGTAGCCACACCGATGTATCGACTCTGAGCGGCTGTTCTTCCTCGGTAGAAGGATAAAGGATAAAGGATAAGGCTCTCGGCGTTGATCAATCCCTGAGGGATGCGCCATGCACTCGACTTCTTGAAGTATCGTTGGAGGTGATTGAATGCATATCTGACCTTTGCAATGACTCGCGGTGGCCTGCCGATGTATCGAGCCAGTGTTGCTATCCTCCCAGACGAGTTTGGCACCAATTTCCCGACCCCGGAGGGGTGGAAGGCTTTGTGAGGCTGAAGCGCGGGGATCGATCCTGTGTGTAAGGCATTTCTAACCACTACGCTACACGCGCTACACGGCATTGTGGTTTATATTTGTAATTTGTTTACCAGTTTTCCTCTATTCATCTGTTCATTTTTTAGGTGATGAAACCGAAATGTTAGCGGATGACTTGAATTACACACATAGACGCTGATTCAACCTTATATCTATCTGTCTGTTCTATTGGTGTTGTTATCATTTTTGCATAATACTTTCTATAATGCGGTGGCAAGAGGTGTCTCTGCAATGCACAACTGATCATTGGTTCGACTATTCAACCGAGCAGAATTGAGCCCTTCATGCTTCCGAGTTGAGCAAACTGCTGCCAGACTCGCCTGGGAGAATAAGAACACTGACTCTGTACATTGGTAGAACACCGCAAATAATTGTATCGACCAGAAACGCGTTCAATTTGCGATAGTAAGAATGGAATCGAATATACGACGACATCGCGGAGACAATGATCCACGGCGAACGATATTTCGTTCCACATATGCAAATCGGTTCGTTTTTCACTGAAGAGGTGTGGGTTTTCCTATCTGATCATTTTTCTCCTAGTTTCAGTTCGTCCTTAGCAAACAACATTTGGTTTCAAGCACTTTTAGATTATTTTTTTAGGACTTTCCGATTTTCATATTCATCGGTCCAAGTTTTTTTTTCAGAACATTTCTTAAGGGGAGGGGTGGGGGATTTAAGGCCACGTGTGGCACAATGGTTAGAGGCGCCACTGCGACATACACGTGGAATCGAATCGATCCCCACTCCCATAGCCCACTAAAACTTCCATCCCTTCGGGGTCGGCAAATTGGTACCGAACTTGTCTGGGAGGATAGCAGGCGTGGCTCGATACATCGGCAGGCCACCGCAAGTCATTGTAAAGGCCAGATATGCATTCAGTCACCTCCAACGATATTTAATGAAGTCGCATGCAAGGTGCAACCCTCAGAGACTGATCAACGCCGAGAGCTTTATCCTTTTATCCTTTAACATTTCTTAACCTCAATCACTTTCCAGGACTTCGAAGCAAATCCAAACACCAGTGAATCCTCCTACAGATCCTCCTCACTAATTCCTAATACTCGACGTTGTGCAACAAGTTGAAATCAATGAAAAACTGTGTAGAAGAGTCCTATAAATAACCACTTTTTCTTAGTTTAACATTTCATCCATGAGTCGATTCTCTCACAACTAAAGTCCATTTCTTCAAGAGAATTCCGTCCAAAGAACGGAATTGAACCCATAGTAAGGGCCCACTACTTTAAAATAAAGATCATAAAATTTGGTCCACCTTCCGTACTGAAAAAAATCACTGAAATCCGAATTCGTCAGGGATCCCATCACATTGCCAAAGCGGCTTATCCCCCGAACTTCGGTGGAAAAAACACACCTGTTCGATGAAGAGAACTGGAACAGGTCGATGCCCACGACTGATGCTCCAACAGTTTTTCACTTCTCCACTGTTCACCGTTGTAATTCACAGAAACCTGGTCAACGTGCGGGAAGGAACTAGCTGGAATCTAGAAAGATGAAACGGTTTTTAAAGAATACGTTAGTGAAGAAAGCAAATGAGGAGAGTATTTTATTGTGTATGCATCGTGAATCACGTACGAACCAGTTCCCTCCCATTCAAACACTTACACAAACACACCTCCTGCTGTCGGTTTTTCCTGGGAAAAACACTTTCATTGTTTGTTTTTTTCCCTGTAAAGTTTTTAATTTCGCAGAGAAGCGATCAGCACCGGCAGCAGTGGAATTCCTAACCGACCTCCACTTTCACAGATTCATCGTTGTACTTGTTTTATTTTCTTAAGCTTGAGGCATTTTTTAAGTGACGCTGGCCTTCTATATTGGTTTTCTTTCGTAAATGATGAACATCCGGTCACAATATTGATTTATTTATTCATTTAATAAGCCTTTTACTGCTTGCCGATACCAACACTACGGATGAAGGAAATCCTTATCATTTGCTTATTTCGTGGCCGAACGCGTGTGGCGCAGTGGTTGGAGGCGCCAATGCGACACACACGTGCAATCTATCTTAGCGCCCATGGCTCACCAAGCCTCCCATCCATCCGAGGTCGGCAAATTGCTACCAAACTTGTCGGAGAGGATAGCAGCACTGGCTCGATACATCGGCAGGCCACCGCGAGTCATTGTAAAGGCCAGATATGCATTCAATCACCTCCAGCGATATATAATGAAGTCGAATGCAAGGCGTAACCCTCAGGAATTGATCAACGCCGGGAGCTTTATTGAGAGCTATTGCTTATTTCGATAATTGTTAATTATAATATAAAGAATTAATGTAAGAAGGCTGTTGTGATAGTGATAGTTTCTAGCGAACATTTCGAAGGAGGTTCAGGAAAAAAATTTAAGACGAAAAAAAGCCAGAATTTTTATTTGTTTTTCTAAATCATTTCCCTCATACCTTTCCAACAAAGTTCCTCTTTCGCTTCCCTATACTTCCTTACTATTTGACAATTGCTTCACCTTCTCCGGATTTTTTTCTCGAATTTTGTAGTTTTTTGCGATACTTTTTCGTCCTTTCAGACATCAACAGCAAAAGAATCCACATAAAAGCATTCGCTACTTACTTCTCGAACATGTCATTGTTGAACAAGTTTTCCTTTCTCGCGATATGCAGTACCAGTTGTTCTCATCTCCTATTTGCCCCGTTTGCTGTTAGTGGACGAGTTATCGTCGCCATCAACAAATATTTTCGTCTTAATAAACACGGAAACTCGTCCGAAAAATTGGTGCAGGGAGAACGGAAAAATATCTGTATAATTCTCAGTCACTCCTATTGTTCTCTCCTAAACAGAATTAGTTACTAAAAGAAACCGTTGTGCTAAAAAGACGGTTTAGGATAAATACGAAACTTGATGAGCGAATAAACTAATGAGCACAACATTAAATTTTCTTCTATTTGGATTCCATGATTTTCAATAACTCAAAAACCGACTTTTTATAAACCTCGGCATAAATAATCGATATGTTTATTAATATGTTCCTATGAATTGTTCTTGTTGAGCTGAAGCGAAGTTGCTATACGTTGTTGTTGTCGTCGTTGTCGTTGTTATTGTTGTTGTTTTTGTTGTTGTTGTTGTTGCCGTCGTTGTTGGTTGATGGGTGACGTTACGGCGATTTCGCCCTCCTCGGAACCGTGGTGTTGCGAGTGGAAGTAGTCCCAGAGTAGAGAATGGGAGCAAAGAAGAATTTTTATAATGAATTTCGTGTTTAAAGAATACCTAGCAGATTACTAAAATCTTTTGTGCTTTTCAGCTAAGCTAATGAAGTTGTTCAACTTCTCACAACCATAAGAAAGGCTTGATATCTATCTCGTGGGAGCTCTTGAACACTATAAATGTAATATATCCATTAATCATGCTGCGGATAAGTGAAATCCGGTCCACGAAAACAACAAATCTTCTTTGAAAAACTTTATTGTTGACGTAAAAAGCCGGTCCCAATCTACATAAGACCACTACAACGACTACGGCGACGACGACCACATCACGGCCAGAGCCAGTCATGCAGCCAGCACAAGCTGGATCGTGCGGGTAAACAGGATGCGTTTGTTTGCTCGCCATACTAACCGCATTGGAACGAGGTGTGGCAGAAGTACACCGATACCTTGGCCTAGACATTTATCCTGTCACCACCCAGCCAGTCATTCGGTCATCCATTCATTTAGTTACTTTCTCTAACTCTGTCATTTGCTATTACTATTCATCTACTTCCGTCAAATACAAACATTGCCAATTTTAACTTATTATTTACTGCTTACTCTTTTTAATGGCAGGTTATATATTGCGAAATATAACTTTAATGATGCTGAGATATTTGCAAGACTTCGGACCGCAGGTGTTTGCGGTGGGGAACGAACGCGTTACTGTCCTTTCCGAGGAGTAACGCGTTCACCACCACACCATGCGGGTCCTTCGTCTCGCCTGTCTCTCTGCTAGTTCTATCGATCTTTTGTCATCAGCAGTCACCCGTCAGTGTGATTGATCTGCAGAGCTCAAATCGGCAACGAACCCAGTTAAGCTGAGGCTGCAGTTATAATCACAATTTTAACTTATTATTTACTGCCCAGTCTTTTTAATGGCAGCCTCTATATTGCGAAATATAACTTTAATTGTTGATGGCAAAAGATTGATAGGACTAGCTGAGAGATAGGCGAAGCGAAGGATCCGCATGGTGTGGTGGTGAACGCGTTAATCCTCGGAAAGGACAATAGCGCGTTCGTTTCCCACCGCAAACACCTGCGGTCCGGAGTTTTGTAAATATCTCAGCATCATTAAATAAACATTGCCAACCATTATATTGCGACGACGAATTAGCCGTTGCATTACATCAACTAGTGTTTAGGGGAATGGGATGAATTCGAGATATTGAGATGTTTTAAAAATCTTCGAAAAATTGTGAGTAAAATGATTAGAAAATTGTTTCAGTTTATCCAATATCGTCTTTCGCTTCTATTTCATCGAACGGTTCCACCACAGCCAATATGGCATTTGTGTTTTTTAAGTGCTACATGGCCGAACATCACATTTGAAGTGGCTGGTAACATTCCTTTAGTCGTCTCATTTCCTCGAATCCAACATTCGCCAAGGTTTTCGCGCTTACGCATGAGTTCGTCTGCTGCTTAAGGATTTATGGTCTTTTTCATTAATGTCGTTGAATGCTGGTCGAGTCAATTCTCGTTCCTGGAATGACCGTTTCCGAGTCTTCACCATGGCCAATCGCCACTCTTTGCAGACCTAATGGAACTCTTAGACCGTTTTGGTGCCAATTTTTCGACCCCGTAAGGATGGTAGGTCTAGTTGGCCTAGGGCGCTCTTCAACTAATGGCCTCGGCGAATTATTGAATGGCGTCTTTAGCACCGTGGTTCCCGCGCCCCGTACACTGGTATTACTGTGACTAATCTATATATTTTATCTTCCTACGTTCTCAAAATTTCATCAAATCTTCCATTCATTGTGCCGTTTTTCTTCGAATCGTTAACTTTTCTCCAGCAATATGAGCAGGCTTTATTTATTCGTGTTTGCCCTTCCCTACTAAATATTTCTAAGAAAACCCAGATCATTTTCTCGTTGGAATATTTCTCGTTACAGTGAATTTCTTCAGTTTTCGCCCAATCTTTAGCTAGGCCAGTAAATGATGTGCATTATTTTAAGCTTTTCAAAGTCCTCAAACCTCAATTTAATAATTTTTTTACGTTAAACAGAAGTGAGTACAAAATCGTAGTACGGATTTTCTTGGTATCCCAGAGATCCTAAGACGTTCAGTAAGAAGGTTACGTGGCGCGTTCCTAGATGGCGTATAAAGAGTCGATAAAATGTTAAAGGGACCATGTACTTGCGCTGGAATATAGTTGAATTTTTGTCCTTGTCTCAGCTTCTTATGTTTTTTTTATATCATTAAACTAACCGTATTAACTCATTCACTTATTGATTTCAAAGCTTGAAGATAATAGTCGCGTTATACCCTTCGCATTGATCAATTCTTGAGGAATGGGCAACGCATTCGACTTCATGAAACATCGTAGAGGTGATTAAATGCATATCTCGTCTATACAATGACTTGAGGTTGCTTGCTGATGTATTATGTCAGTGTTTTTATCCTCTCATGTAAGCCTGGTGCCAATATGTCGACTCTGCAGGAATGAAGGATTTGGTGGATTCGGGGCGCAACCGAGGACCGATCCAGGATTCCCCGCTGGGGATGTCGAGCCACCGTGCTACATGCGCACATATTTCGATGCATGCAAATCAAAAGTGCTATCCACGTTCAATTTTAGACCCTTGTATTTTAGCTCCTAGTGAACTTCATCATATGAAATAAATACTATTGGAATCTATAAATTTTTCTATATATGACAGAAAATCTTCTTTCTATACCATAAGAAGTTCTTTGTTTCCTGTAGACCGTGAAACCTATTGTTACTGTCTTTTTCCATCGAGGATCCAACACGTATTTGACCAAAGAAGGAAGATTTAGCTCAGTAGGACACGATGATATTCTCGAATATATCGCTGAAATTTTTAGCTCATCACTTGCCTCGGAAGTCTTATGAGTAAACGCACTTCTCAGCTCCAAGACGAAGTCTTCTTGTTTTGAATCTATGGTCTGTTGAGCCTTTCAATTGCTCTACAAGACCAGAAATGTCCTTCAGTGGTCAAAAGGAGAACCAGCACCGTATCGAATAATTTGATATAATTGTGCGTTGATATGCAGTTACTTGTATGTAAGTTGTATCCTGGATGTAATATTGGACGACACAAATCACTTGTCAAAGACCTACGTGCGTAAGAAGTAAGTCTAAATCGTCATTAACGTATAAGCTTCCAATTCTACCCTATGAGGGTTTAGATTTAAGCCCGATAAGCTTCTAGAGGATATTTCACCATTAGAATGATTTAACATAAACCATCCTACATATTTCTATCTCTGTGGTGAAAACCTAGAAAGGCTCTAGAACAGATATGCGGCAATTCTAAGAAGAATCAACTCATCAGATGGTAAACGGCTGAAATAAGTAAACGAAAGAAGTAGATGAAATTCGTGAAGGCAAAGTCCTCAGTTAGCTAATGAACCACATCGAGACATAAACACCTTCGTGAATGACGCGTGCTTGAGAGCAAACCAAATGAAGAAAGTTCTGCAGGATATGTGATATCTGGTCATATAAACGAAAACGCACGCAAAAAGTACGAAAAATATCACATTGTGGGACAAGTGAATTCGAGCATGACTTTATGAATAATGCTTTTGCTTTTTTTTACCGCCTACCCTTTTTTTAATCTGTGCTTGTGAAACCCTCAAAAAGAAGTTTTATCGTTGTCAACGCAGAAGATGCCTCCTCCTGTTCCCCTCTCCTCTCTCTCTCTCTCTCTCTCTCTCTCTCTCTCTCTCTCTCTCTATGACTATCCAGACGGGCTTAACCCTACGTCTTCCTGTCACAGTAAAATCCGATTAGCTCCTCGTGGAAGCTGTTTCGTTACAATAACTTAAACGCTGTTTACGAAAAGCAATAGCATTCCTCGCATCATCCATCAAAGAAACTTGTTCTGTTTGGAGTTTTAGTCAAGCCAATGAGATTTGTGCGAACATTAGTGGTTGACCTGCCCAACCAGTAAATTACCATTGAAATACGACGATCGACATGATTTTCCGTGAACCGTAAGGAATGGCCATTCAGGTATTCAAGTAAGTAGGACTACTTTAGCTATTACAATCGACGCAGTCATAATGAATAAACTTAAATAGTGCCTCATAGATTTTTGAAATTATCATCCGGTTTGATGAATGCCTGCTACTATCAGCTTTCTGATGTCTCGCTTCATCAACTACATCATGACTGTATTCCCTATCCCTCGTTCTTCTTCTCAGCGTCATCTGTCAGTTGAATGTTTTCATTGGGATGTCTGCGTCCTATCGGTACATCACAGTGCATTGGCTCAAGCAATTCGGTCAACAACGGTTCGTTGTGGAGCCTTTCATCTTATCACCACCCGTCGCATTTCAATAACTGTGTCATATCAAGTAGCACCTCACGACGTGTAGAAAGTTTGCAAGCTGACAAGGAAAATCTTTTGACCGTCTTGTTATAAACTGCTGAATTAGTTCCCGTCAAATCGTCAGTAACGCGGCTGTCAAGCGCTCTTATTTCAGGGTTATTCAGCGCCAATTTTAATAGACTCTAGGAGACATTTTCTCTTCGGATATCGTTTTATCACAAGATCGAAGCCAGTAGGCATTGAACAACTTTAATATACAGTGATTCTCTAAATAATTCGTTTTCAATTCAGCTTTGTCGCGCTCAAAATAAGCGCTTCTTTCTATTTAAGCTAGTCAGCATAGTTCCTTATCCAGTGTACTTTAAGCACTCTGTTATTTATGTATTCTGTTTGGAGGTTCAGAAAACGTGAGCCAGAAAACATCTTCCAGCTTTTTGAAATTTTTAAAATCTTTTTTTACTTTCCTTTAAAAATAATCTAGAGGTATTTTAAAAAAGGCTATAGCTCTCGGCGTTAATCAATCCCTAAGGGACGTGCGATGCAGACTTCTTTACGCATCACTGGATGTGATTTAATGCATATCTGGCCTTTACAATGACTGGCGGTTGCCTACCAGTGCTGCCATCCTCCCAGGCAAGTCTGGTATCAATTTGCCGACCCCGGAGGGATGGAATGCCTGCTGGGCCATGGGCGCGGGGAACGATTCCACGTGTGTTGCAGGGAGCCTCCGACCACACGCACCCTTAAAGGTAGGTCAAACTTCATCAATTATCAATCACATGGTATGCGAGAGAAATCCTGATATTCCGACGTCTTCTGAGAATTCACCAGAACCTGAGTACCTGACGTTTTAGTAACTGCTATCGCCACCGTTTTCCAAACATTTTGAATCCGCCCTTCTGGTTCCGCTTTACCACTTGGTTTGAACAGAAATATTTAATTAATTTTAGTTTCTTTGTGCATTTTTCGAACAACTTTCACTGACTCCTTTCTTAAACGGGTCAGAGCGTTGATTACACCCCATGTCACTTTTTTTACTTGCGATTGTATATTGACAAGTGAAGCGCAGATAGTGCAGTAGTAGAGAAAAGGATAAAAAAAAAATAAAGCTCTCGGCGTTGATCAATCCCTGAGGGATTCGCCATGCATTCGACTTCATTGAGCATCGTTGGAGGTGATTGAATGCATATCTGGCTTTTACAATGGCTCGCGGTGGCCGGCCGATGTATCGAGCCAGTGCTGCTATCCCCCAGACAAGTCTGGTACCAATTTGCCGACCCCGAAGGGATGGAAGGCTTGGTGAGCCATGGGCGCATTTTCACGTGCGCGCCGCAGTGGCGCCTCCAACCACTGCGCCACACGCGCCCTAGTAGACAAAAGATGCCGTTCAATTGCTGCAATGCTCCAGTTCATCCACACTCAGGATCATCTAAATCTCTCATCCCTTTAGGATTAGGAAATTGTAACAGTCTAGTGTAGGAAAATGTTCCTCTTATCCAGAAAGAACTCTGGAGAAGACTTGACGAACGAACTAGTACCGCTATCCCAAGATCATTGCGGGGGATTCGGCTTGACAAGTAAAGCATAAGATATTCGTGAAAAAGACCTAATCTTCGAGCAGCAACAAAACTTACCGACAAATTAGAAAGAGCCTTCTTCAGAGCCGCTTTTTTCATCTGTCTTCCACCGAGGAAGAACAGCCGCTCAGAGTCGCATAAGGCTGACGGCTCTTGTGTTGTATGTCTGTTGTTGTATGGAAGTGAACGTATGCTGTTTAACAACCGCGATTACTAAGGGAGTATAAAATTAATAAAAATTAAAGCATTCTTATGCTCATCATCTCAGCCGTGTCGCCCGAATATCGTCGCAGTGCAAGGTATTCCGTCTTCACCCAGAGTGACAGTAGAAGACATCATTATCTCGTCTGTGGCACGCAGACATCTTGATAGTAGACGATATTCTGTGGCCGTCAGTGCAGCTGTATTGCCTTGCATAACAAAGCGGGACAATAAAATATATATTTATGAGCCGTATAGCCCACACAATATTGCGGGAGCGAAAGAAAAACGTGCCCGGGAACAGAATAAAACGTCCACGGACTGGTTTCTCACTAATTCGGCTTGTCTCCATGCGTTTGAACACAATCAACAGTCCACAGGTGTTGTTGTGGAAATAGCAGCTCGAAATAAAATTGTAACGGAAAACTTTCTGTTCATGTTTTTTCTCCAGTTTCATTTTTATTTTCATTTTGTGCATCGATTTCCTTATTCGATTTCCTTATAGAGATAGTGTTCTACCACTTTCATGTCTTCATGGTCTCTGCGCTAATGATATGGCGAGGTGTCGTGACGTAGGTATCCTAACCTATCCATTGTTTTCTAACAAAATTTTTAAACACCCATTTTAAACTGTCGTTTCAAACTAATAGACTATTAATAAATATTACGACAAGAATATAATGTGATCTGTTAGGAAAGGATTTAGGACAGAATTTTATTTTTTTTTATCCTTCCATTTTGTGGTTTCCCGTCTCTGCGTGGCTACGGCGTCTTGCCACCGGGTTATGAATTGTGCATCTGGAAGGGGTTCGTTCATTCTCCAGTAGAGTAATCTAGGCTGAATCAGAGGATGACGTTTCAATTTGAAGACCTAACTAAGCGTAAAGTAATGTGAGGAATTGTTGTCATCGTTAACGAAAAAATTTCAGAGAATCCTCATTGATTCATCAAACGATCATCAACGGTGATGAGTGGAGAGATTTAGCTCGTACGGTGTTCAAAAAATGATACGTCACGAAAGTGATTAATAGATTTTCGCTGCAGAAATGTTATTGTCATCAAGCTATGCATGGATAGGTCTAGTATATTTCTCAAAGTCTAAGGTCATCTAAGAGACAAAAAAGGCAACAAGTGTTTAAGACGCATGTAGCGCAGCAATTAAAGCTGATGCACGTGGTCATTGGTTCGATGCTGCGCCATGAGATAACCAGACTGTGCAACTCTCCGGAGCTGGCGAATTGTTAGTGAGGTTATCTAGAAATTAGAAACATTAATTTGATATATCGATGATACCTCTGAAAGTCATCGTACAGAGCAAATATACATTCGATCACCTTCATCTACGAATGGAATCGAATACATGACGCATTCATAAGCGGCTGATCAACTCTGAACGATTCATCGCTTATCTTTCATCTAAAAAACCGACGACTAATCTATGAACCTGATGGTTATGAGTAATCTTAACAAATGGGGATGAGGAGAATTGCCTTACGCCTCGCTGCTCCCAGCGTGACCCGAGAATGACAGCGGGTGTCAAATCTGAAACTCGTCAACAATCCGTGTGATCATCAACGCCATTAAGTTATAAACTGATTTCCAGAGAAAATGTTAACAGTAGCCTTCTCCTGAGCTCGTTAACTGGCTACTGCGATTCCGTTCTCTGGTTTCTGACCTGATGTTTCTTTCTTACTGATGAGGTGTTTTTTATAGATGCAATGACTTGAAACGGCACTGTCTTCATTCATCTATCCACATTCAATAGAATTTCTAATGCGAACTGTTTTCGTTTCTTCTCATTTTTTTTCTTCTTTGAATCGCTATGCATGGTTTTTTTGCACTTTCAACATTACAACTCCTTTTACAGTTATCTTATTAAACCATTTTATTGCATTCATTATTGATTTTTGCAGATCATGCCTACTGTAGGAAAAAAGACTTGGCGTCTTCCTGAAATGCGGAACAAAAACGCAAAAGCCTTAGTTTTCAATTGAGAAGAGAAGCCACCTGAACATAAACACAGAATATGAAATCAGATTACACTGAATCCCGAAAGATAGGAAAAGGATCGAATTTGAAAACCTGTTTTATCCTTTGGCATAGCTAAGTCGTTACCATGTTGGTTACCTTTCTTCTTCTTCTTTATTCTGATACATTTGGAAACATATATAGATCCATTTTCTATTTGTGTCATAACCAATTACATAGACTGTACCTGTAACGCAGTAACTAGTAGTGTTACTGCGTTACAGGTACAGTCTGACAGGGTTTGACATGGTCATCAGTTCAATGCCGCCTCACAGTCAAACTAAGCCTAAGCCCATTTGGGGTTAGCAAAATGGTGCTAAACTTAGCTCACATGATAAAGTCATTGACTTGATTGATCGAAGAACTAAAAGTCATTGTATTGATCAATTACGTACTCAAGCACCTCTATAATGTTACGAATGGAGCCAAATGCATTCATCATCCCTAAAGGATTCATCAGTGGATGGATGACTCTTTATCGTCTTTTCCTTGTCGTCTGCTTCTACATATAATTGCATTTTCTTCATACCGATTTTACTACAAGATTTTTTTTCATTCATTTTGCTTTATTTGACCCGTCTTCATGTCTACTGTGCGGATTCCAGCTCTTCTCAAATTCGTTTCGTTTCCTCGCATCTAACATTCGAGAATGACTTCCAACTTTTTACGTGTGGCTTTTGCTGTTGACTGAGGATTTTTCTCTCATCATGAATATCATTGTATGCCAGCCGAGTCGATTCTCTCTGGAGTCCTGAGATAGCTGGGCAAGAGCGTTCCCACATCGATTGCACACAGTGATTTTTTTCTCGGACAAGTTCGGCACCAATTTCCCGACGCCGGAATGATGAGAGGCTTGGTTGGCACGGGGCGAAATCGAACTAGCACCATGCTCGTGATGACGGGCATCACTACTACTGTGGTACCCCCTTGAACTACAAGTAATGTGAAAAATTCGGAATATTCCTATTTTATCTACGTTTCTTGTAAAAAAAAAGCATCTTAATCACTGCATAGCGGTCTCTAACCATGCCACGATTGTGTTTCAACACTCTATAAGCAATACTTAATTCCATTTCCTCATATCTGATCGCACTAACTGGTAATCACTTAAGCTTCATCACACTAGCCCCGCCCACCATGAGACCCGCCTACTATGCATCGAGACGACGACAATGAATGACTATGACACTCCCTCTCTTATCATTGAAACTTTACATTATTAACAATTCATCCTGAAATCAACAACAGCTTATCGGCTAGACCTAACAACGACCACTTTTGCCATCGATTTTATTGATTAGCTCCGTTGCAAATGAGACGCATTAAGTCAAAATCAGTCCACATTAAGGGAGCATTTTTTGTCTTAATTTTCGTTGATTAGGCGTCATCCTCATCGTTTGGATCTATTCGCAATCGTTGACGATTTGACGACGTCCACCGACGGCATCTATCACCGTCAACCGAGTCCCGTCCATTCATCAATCACTTCCCAGCCCCATCTTCCTCTTAATGAATAGCTCATGATTTCAAGACGGCCAGGCTATAGAATGGCCAGTGACCTTTTCTTTCTCTCCCCAGAAATGCTTATCTTAGTCGTTTTTCGTTCCGAGATGGTTCCTACTTTTTCATACCGTATGATTCACTATTTTTATTTATTAAACTATCAACTAGCATTTTCACAACTAATGGCGATCTTTTACTGATGAAATTAAAAATCGATAAAACCGGCTCCCTTTCTTCTCGTAGCCATAATAGAGATCTTGTCAAGACCGCACTAGTTGAAATTCGTTACTCATTTATATTAAAGGATAAAGCTCTCGGCGTTGATCAAACCCTGAGGGATGCGCCATGCATTCGACTTCATTAAGCATCGTTGGAGGTGACTGAATGCATATCTGGCCTTTACAATGACTCGCGGTGGCCTGCCGATGTATCGAGCCAGTGCTGCTATCCTCCCAGACAAGTCTGGTACCAATTTGCTGACCCCGGAGGGGTGGAAGGCTTGATGGACCATGGGCGCAGGGATAGATTCCACATGCGTGTTGCAGTGGCGCCTCCAACCACTGCACCACAAGAGCCTTACTCATTTATATTAACGAATAAAATTCAACATGACAGACCAGTAAAATTTCCTCGTGGCCTTAGCATTTAATCAATAGAACTCCTTAACTATTCGCCTGTTACGAGATCACCTAATACAATGGATATGTATCGATTTTAGACAATAATCGGTTGCCTCAGAAGCAAGTTCATTTGCGGTCCCACAGAAAAGTTTTTCATTCTTAGAATAGTAAACGGTTCCGGTAATGTCTAATAAAATTTATACTTCCATGGAAACAATAACAGTCGTTTCTCAGTTATGTACATATGTATTGATTTTTGAAATATATCCAGTATTTGAGAGTTACTAGAGTGCACATTAAAAACAAGACACTGATAAGTTATTGACTGTGTGATAAGAGCAGCTGACGACAGGTGAGAGAGAAAAACGGTAGTATGAGTTCTACACAAGGTACAGTATATTCGACGTCTTACTTTTTCCTTCTTCTTTTGTTTCCCTTATTTGTTTCTTCATAATACATTTATCAAAACGCCTATTAAAATCTATCCTCCGATCCTACCTTAGTTAAGCATAATGTGAATTGTCATGGTAAATGATGTTAATAGGGATTACCGATACCAATTAGCAATTATTGCTCATAACATAAAAATGCTGAGATGTGGGCAAGCTCGGCACCTCAGCTGGCCTTCGAACCACAATTACTTTAGCCGGATCTTGCCTGCTATCCACCACACCAATGGAGGCCCTTACTTGGCTCTTCCCTTATTTCTTGTTTATGTTGTCTATGCTGATCATCGTATCGGTTGTATAAGGGATCGCCAGATAAAGCAAAAAACAATGTCTGAAGAAAATGAGTATACGGTGTGTATACCCCAATTTCTATGATCTGCCCGTATTCATCGTAGACCCTGAAGAGCTGCGATATGCACGTCATCGACCTTCGTCTATACCGTATTCTATTGGCCTTGATCGTCAAAAATGTTGCTGAGAAAACGTTTCGTATCTATACTTTTGCATTTCTAAAGGATGATACATCGATTTGATGATGATAGTGACGGTAATAATAATGATGACGAATAAAGGATAAAGGATAAAGCTCTCGGCGTTGATCAATCCCTGAGGGATGCGCCATGCATTCGACTTCATCACGCATCGTTCGAGGTTATTGAATGCATATCTGGCCTTTAAAATGATTCGTGGGGCTTGCCGATGTATCGAGTCAGCGTTGCAATCCTCCCAGGCAAGTATGCTACCAATTTTCCGACTACGGAGGGATGGAAAGGTAGGTAAGCCCGGGGCGCTGATCGATCCGGGGTGCATTGCACGGCTCTAACCACTGCGCTACATGATGAATAGAAAACGGAAAATTCCCATTTTTGTTCACCAGTTTGACCGGAAAAGAAAAATATAATCCTGAAAAAAAGTTGTCATGATTGCATCAGTTAACCTCCTTAAATGGATTCAGCTTCACGGAGTTGCTATTGCTTCATTCTGACTATTTCCCACTGTTATGGCACAAAACAACCCTATAGCTTCTCTATATTGTATATTTTATGGCAATTTCGACATTTATTTTATAACTTAAATTTACATGGAATGACAAAATACACTTTGTCTTGTTAATTTGCACCTTTAATTTCAATTTATAAGGGCGCGTGTGGCGCAGTGGTTGGAGGCGCCACTGCGGTACACACGTGGAATCGATCTTAGCGCCCATGGCTCACCAAGCCTTCCATCCCTCCGAGGTCGGCAAATTGGTACCAGACTTGTCTGGCAGGATAGTAGCACTGACTCGATACATCGACAGGCCACGGCGAATCAATGCATTCAATCACCTCCAACGATCCTTAATGAAGGTGAATGCATGGCGCATCTGCCAGGGATTGATTAAAACCGAGATCTTTATCCTTTTATTTTTTTAATTTCACTTTATACAACCTTCTATTTTAGAACTTTGAGAAAAATAGAACTTTGTGGTTCTTTTTCATTTCTCTCCGGCTTTTTTCTCGATTAACCTAACAATTTTCGGGAAAAAAGGATAACAAATAGGAGAAAAGAAGCCATTGATGAGAGCCATGAATGACTTAGTCACGAAAGAAATCAATCACTTGAAACCCAATACAAGAGTTTTTGAGTGAAAAAAAAAGAAACGAGAACAGAAACCGGGTTAGCGGAACGTGAAACTAGGAAACTGACCACATTACGAGATTCCCTGATACCAGAGAATTATACTGATCACACTGCTAAATTCGAGTGGTCTCGATAGGGAACGTATTCATCAACGTCCGACAATGAGAGCGCTTTAGCAATCGCCATAGTGGCTAGTGAACTTTGGAACTGATTTGAACGACGAAGGATAAGGCTTCAAGCGCCCATCTACCACTTTAGGACACACTATGCATTCGACTCCATTCGTTGCATCGTAGAGGTGACTAGATGGATCTCTGGCCACCTAATTCCAATGGCTTTCCGTGGCCTATCGAAGTGTCGCGCCTGTGTTTGTATCCTCCTTAATAGACTGAATACCAATCCGCACAACTTAAATTATCAAATGGTCACTGTTTATATGTCATGCGTTTTAACTTCCTACGGAACTCGTTCCCTTGCATCTTCCACACACGAACGTAGTTGGGTTCATGTGTGGGTCCGGCTATTGCTTGAGAATCTGTGTAACTTCCATTCTGGCGATCTTCTCTGGAATCCCCAAAAAGACACTCCGCTATGGCGGTCCTAACTATCCCCACACCATGAAAGTTGTACAGGTTGCTATGAATTATCGGAGGAAAGTGTAGTGTCCTGTGAGTAGGATTATTTCTGTTCGGCACGATAGCAGAGATTCCCTGCGATTAGTCAACCACTTCACCGAGTACGATGTACGATTATAGACCGAATACTCTCGAATTCACGATAACAGTAACAATATTGTTACAGTAATATTTTTTTTTGTTGGGCGAAATGTCTCACAACACTGCCGTTGCTACATGACGACGACTTCAGCAATCTTTCGATGCCTCATACTTTTTACTGGATTTCACATGATTGGACTACTTCCATCTCCGTGCTCTGCCTTCTGATTTCTCATCTGTCCTTATCACGCTGACGAAGAAATCTACCCGACTTATCAATGAGAAGCACATCAAGTACTTATCAGATAAGGTTTAAGCACTGCTTCAGCGTTTCTGTTCATCTTTATACGGTTCTTATACCATTATCGATCCAATCGATTGGAACATTTCGTTGTTCTTAGAAGTTCAATGACATCTGGGTCGTTCAATGTGTCATTCGTTTTTCCTCAATGTCATCATGACTCAGATGGGTTAGGCGTGGAATCTTGCGAAACTGAACAATTAGGTGACAGAAACAACTCCCACTTGTTGCTAGTCCGAGCTTTCGCTGACCTCCGGTTTCCCGTATAGAAGTCAGTATCCATCTAAAACAAAGATGTCGTTCGATGAACTTCTAGCATTCATAATTAATCTGACGTAAGTGAAATAACTTCCGTTCGTTGTTTCGGTGTTTTCGTTGAAACGAGACAGTCCTGGTGATGAAGAGCATGGCTGATACCGGAACAACTTCTGCTTAAGAATAAAGGGATAAAGCATTAAGGATGATCAATCGCTGAGGGTGTGCCATGCGTTCCGTTCCACTCGTGGTATCGTAATGTGGTTCAATGCACATTTGGCCTATAAAATTACTTTCTGAGGCCTATAGATTTGTCAACTCAATTTTGCTATGGGGAACTAGAAGTGATAGTAGGGCTTCGTTAGTCATGAGTGTGGTTCATGATCGAATCTATGACCGAGTGTGAACTGTAGATCCTTTCTTGCGCCATGCACCCTCTAGAGCTATATTAATCAATAAAATTCTTCAAATGTGCAAAGTTTATTGATAGAAGGCTTGGAATGGCGTATACTATGTTTTCTATCTTATATTTCGACTCACCTCCCTCGTAATCAATTACTTGGATAATATGCTAGATGATTTCGCTCATTTAATCCTCAAAAAAAGTTCATATTGGAGTACAATTTGCTCAGCTGCTATCATTTACGTCAGTGTTCTTCACTTATGTGGTTTTTGACGTCGTGCTAAATGTGGCGCATGGATGATGACAACAGTGGTTGGCGGCCCGTAAATGAACACCATGATCGGATTATAATTGAACGCTTAGTAAGGGCCGCTCAACCATTTCTATTTTGTCGATAAATGAACTTGACGAAAGGAACGAACGATTTTGAATGTTTGATGTTATCTGCTTCATGTTTGTTGCTGACGTCTCTTGATGAGGTCCATCACCGGAAACGAACTGTTTTTCGTGAGGACGATGTATAGTAAGTAAGTCAACACACTTCCGACGACGACTGTGTGGGCGTGGTGGGATGCCAACGGTGGAAGGCAAATGGTGAGTACCGGAAGTGGATGAAATATTGAGATCGGCGGAAGTAATCAACAATCAGCTGATTAGCCCTATCTACGAAAAGACCACTACTACCCCTTCGCTTTTCTTTTCATCCACTTTTTTTTTGCTGAACATTTTTCATTCTCTGCTAGAATTGGTAGCACTCTCATAAAGTAAAAAAAAAATTTTGTTGTGATGTGTTCGAGTTATTTAGACACAAACACAATGATGCTGAGATATTTGCAAAACTGGACCGTAGGTGTCCGAGGTGGGGACACGCTATCAAACACGCTTCTATCCTTTCCGGGGAGTAACACGTTCACCACCACACCATGCGGGTCCTTCGTTTCGCTTTCCTCTCAACCGTGTTATTGACCAAAGGGTGCTATCAACAATCACCCGTCAACGGGATTGATCTGAGGAGCACAAATCGGCGCCGAACCTAATTAAACTGAGGCTGTAGTTGAAAATCACAATGTTAACCTTGTATTTACTGCCTATTACAATTTTACACGACAGGGTGTATTATGTGTGATACAACCACAATGATGAAAACTTGTAATAGGCAGTAAATAAAATTTTAACATTATTTAGACACAATGGAAAGGAACTTGGTAGGTATTGGTACCAATACCAAGATCCACCACCGTCCTGGTATCAAAGTCGCACAGTGGTAAATCTCCTTCTGATCAACAAGCGCTGCGTCTGCCTATGGTGGTGAAGATCTGGGGCAGGCTTTGAGCAGACTGACCTCAGGAGTCCAGGGAACCTTCGTGGCTTAACTAGCAAAGCTGTGTGGAACGGAGATTGTGCTGGGGTCCGCACAACCAGTAAGGACGGGCCACTCAAGTATCAAGTATCTAGTAAGGAAAAGAACTTAAGATATACAAATACACAAGGTGCATAGTTTACATCATAACTAATAGTGTTAACCATTTATTTTCTGCCTATTATAATTTTTTCAAGTCAGGTTATAAAGTGAATTACAGCCTGCTCTGCGTTTCTCTCAGCTGGTTTTCTACCTATCTGGCCCGAGGACCAAGTTTTGCAAATATCTCAGCAGCGCTGTGGTTATAACTAATACAGGTTTCAATGCCGATTTAACTCTCTAAATCATTCCCGTGGACGGGTGACAGGCGGTTATAACACCACTAGGGTAGAAAATTTGTTCAGAAAAAGACAAAGCAGGGGCCTCGGTTGGTGCATTGGGTAGCGCGCGAGCTCCCAAGCACGGAGCTCTTCTGAGGTTCCAAGCTTTGCTAACATTTCAGCACACTTATAGTTATATTTTGTATCGTGCCTTGAGATTAAAAATGAATTGACAGTAAGTAAAAGTTAAAACAATGTACCTTCTCACTAAATTCGTCACATGTATGTCCCATCAGAGGTGCATGGAGATTAATGGCTAGAGTTGCTCTTATATACGCACGTCGTCCTTTGTTGGATCCCTTGCCATGGTCTAATCAAGCCCTTCAACACTTCGCTTGGCAGATTGGTGGTAGACTAGTCTGTGAGGGCTGTAACACTGAATTGATGGATTAGTAGTTCCCAGCAGAGGATCGCATAGGCCGAATATGTGTCTATTTGTTCTGCGATGATATGAATTGTGTCGAATGAATCAAGCATCCTTGAGGAATTGATTAACCCCGAACTTTTGTCCTTAGCTATCATTATGGCTACGGTAGCAGTACCTGCAGTTACTGCTGTTCTAAGTAACTTTTACAGTTCTTTACTCACTCTGTCCAGCAAGTCATACACATCTGTAATTTACTGTTCTCATCAGCTTCTCTTGTTTTCATATCTGCTATCAGGTGATTATTCCTCTTGGCCGAAACGTTTGGCATAGATGAAAAATGAAGAGATACGAAAAAAGACCATGAGATGAACGATATAAATCCAAGTCTTTCTGGCGGCTTTTAAAGATCTTTTTTTGTATCCAGAATTAGTTTATTAGCTTCATATAATGTCAAAACGGTTACGATACCAAGCTATTCCACTATTCCAACTACCAACGGCTTATCGCGCTCCGTTGTACGATTCTGCGCCGTCGATAAAAATGAATTTTAAAAATTATGACAGTGTTGAGTTGATTTCGCTGGTGTTTCCTAGTTTATCTAAGTTGTTTAGTAGAGCTAACTTTCCAAATTGTTATAAAAGTTTTAATTGACTCACTGGATGTGAAGATTTCATAGACAGGACGCAGAAAATCGATTTACTTTACAACTTATTAATTTGCTGTGCGTCTGTATGAACGGGAAATCTATCCATTTCATTGAGAAGATGTGTTTGTTCCACAGGGGGTTATCTGGTTGGAAGTGACGCTAGAAGGCCCGATGTTTTGTCGTTTCACGTTGCCTTAGTCTCATTACGTAACGCCTTCAATCTGTCATTGATGTTGTTTTCATTTTTTTTTTAAAGAAGAAGAGGCGAAAGCATTTGATTTTTGTGTAGTCCAGCTGTAAGTGCCATTTTCAAGTGAACGTTTTTAGAAGCTTATCATTGCATATCCCTATATTTCAGGATGGGTTCTTGCCTATGCAAAGGAAAAGCAAGCCGAAACTGTGAGAACAACAGGTGAGTTACTATTTCCACTGCTACATCCTCTTTTGGCTAATTGTTTCTAGAAGTGACGTTGAAAATTCTAGCAATCGTGGCCCACGTTCTTGCCGTCGTGAAGAAGAACGGAACGATTCGTCGCACTCTTCCGAAATGGACATGGATTTTGAAATCGGTGTGGCCTTCGCGTTTTTTGCCTGCCTATTTTTCATTGTTTTTCATTCGCCATTTAGGGTCTTCTTCTTATAGAGAGTCATTGTGGTTATGTGTAGAGTAGTAGAGGTTAAGATCAGTATATTACAATGGATTTTTTCTAAATCCAAACTATCAGTGAAGGCAGGTTGATAAGAAGGTCAAGGATTTGGTTAGAAAGGTCTGAGTGATTCTTAATGGATACAGTGATCAACCATCTCCAGTTCCCTTCCCACTGTCGTAGCTACGTTCTTTAAACTGTTAAATAGACTATTAAACTGCTAAAGTATATCCTTAATTATTAATATTCAAGTACATGTTAGTTTTTATCTTTTTTTCTCGGAAACTCTTAACTATCTCTCAAAATTTTTACTTTTCAAATATTGGCAAACACTTCATTTTTGAGCTTGAGACAAATGACCTCTTCTATCATAATGATAGTTGAAGTCCTTCGTTCGAACTTGCTTCTTAGCCTTAGAACTTTACACTGCTGGTGTCCGTTCCACTTTGTTTTTTACACACGTAATTGATAGGTTCAAGCAAAATGGTCGTATACCTAGGTGTGTAATCTCGGAAGTATAATAGTTCGATGTTTTGAAACCATGACTATATTTCGAATCGATTTAGCATTGTATCTAAGTATTTCATCTTTGAGAATAAGCATACGGAGCATTGTTCCTGCTTCCATTCGACCTGACGTTTTTTAAATTTCTGATATTTGTCTAACTGATAACACTTGTTGTTTGTTGTTGACACTGATTGTTTTGCACCAGCGCTGCGTCATTTTTCTCTTGTTCCGACATAACGCAATCTGCGAATTCCAGCACATGTTTCATTCAACTCGTTTCTCGTATCCACGAAGGTCTTAGAGTTATAGAGTGGGTTTGGCTGTTGCTCAGTGGTTTCGTTCCTCTCCATGAATACCGTGCTGATGGAGTCGGTTTTCCCTGGAATCTGGGGGTACTCATTGTAAGACATTCGCAGATCTTCACACAATCGTTCGCTAGAATTTATGGGTCGGTGAGTGCGCTCTTCAGGCAAGTCTGGTCCCAATTTGTCGACTTTGAAGTGATTGGAAGCTTGTTTGGACTAGTACAGGCTTAAACCAGTGACCATACTTGTATTATTGCACGGCACTGCGCTTCCTGTCTGTCATGTCATCATTATTGCATTTCACTGTTACATTTTTTTTTTACATTCTCTTACATAATGGAAAGTATTCTGGAGATGTCTTTAGTTTGTCTGTGTTAACGGCCAACTAAATTATAGCTACAGTTCACTTTTTGGTTGCTCATTTTTTAGCTGATTCTCATTTGCTTCCTTTACCTTTTTCTCTGCATCACAGTTGTACCTCGTCGCTCCTCTTTCCATGCAGATCAATCAATAGTAGTTTTAGAATCCTCCACTCCGCAGAAAAGACTCTAGCGAAAAAGAAATGTTTTCATATTATTCGTGTTGACGATTGTGAATACGACATTATTCGTCGAAACGTATTGGTTCGTATTCACACATTGGAAACACCCTTACGGCCTATTCTGCAAAATCGCACCATTTCAATCGTTTCGATGCTCAAATGCGGACCATGACGAAAGGAAGCAAAAGCTACATTTTGTGTATTACATAAAATGAAAATTTTTTCCTGGCGAAATAGGAGGAAGATGTCTTCTAGTGAAGTTACCGTGGGTTACAATGCTTCCTATTTTTAATTAATAGAGCTCGGCATCTTTTCATGCTTCCAGGCAAGTCTGACACCATTTTACCAACCTCGCAGCGATGCTTGGTTAATCCAAGGCATTGTTCGAACCAATGATTGTGTGCATCAGAGAACACTTCTAACTATTACATGCGTTTCCGAAGTGATATACCGTGTCCAAATCTGAGATGCTAGACATTTCAGATTTGGTAGTGTTGAAAACTATTCGTGGTGTTGAGCAGGTTTTTGGCGAAGGATTGATATATTTTCGACAAGTGTCTTATATTGGCTGTTCTTGTTCAGCTACATCTACATCTAAACCGTCGTTCTTGCTGTTGTGAGCTTCAATCTATGGTTAGGATTTGGTGTGAAGGTTGATTTATTGGGAAATCGAGTTGTGCAGAAGGTATATTCCATTAGACCAGGTTATTTTAGTTCTATGTGACGAACGGCTACACTTAGATGTTTACGTGTTATCCCTTCATGTTTCGTCCTATCTGCATCACATTTTCGACTCTTTCTTTTCCTTCTTGGTCGAATAGGTGACCGATTTTGCATAAAAGTGCAATCGTTACAAGCAGAGCTAGGATAACGTTCTGTATTACACATCAAGGACTCACGATATCAATAAAACGCTTCATCTCGTTTAGAATCGTGCTATGCCCACAGTTTTCCGATCCCCTTGTTCACGTTTGCATTTCGAACGCTGTTCTGTGAGTCCTAAAAACGGTTTCTGTTAAGCGCCCATTAGAGATTTGAACATAAACTGGGTTTTAATCCACCTTTTTGGCAACATAATGCGCACTGACAGCAACGGTTGAGTCCAGATCGTTTGCTGGTGACTCTGGACATCTGAATTCACTTCTTCATTGGTGTTTTTGGCTATTTAAGGTATTCATATGTTGGATAGACGTCTCAGATGCTCGTCGGATTCCTGTTCGTGACAGGTTGTCCTTTGTTTATCATTACTCCTTACTTCAAAGTGAAATTATTTATGAGTCCCGATTTGTACCATTGCATTTGCACCATTGTGATTTCTCAGTTGTTTTACTCTTTCAATGTCACTCCTCTGCTTCAACTGCATTGTTGGAAGAGTAGTATCATAACAAAATTTGAGTATTAGAACATTTTACCTCCCTTATGATTTATTTTTGTTATTGAATGCTTAACACTTCTTTCCTGTTTGTCAACATATAATTACTACTTTCAGAAGGACCCTCACAATTGGGTCGACGTATGTCAGTGACGAACTTTGTCGGAAATGACGTTAAGGATCTTATCAGGCAAACCCTAAAAGTGATACGATCACTCGTTAACAAGTAAGTAGTTCCGCTGAAATTTAAATCTTCCGTAATGTTTCAAAGTTTTCCGCCTTTTAGTTCTTATTTCTTTGATACGTCGGCTTTCCACTTCTATACCTGATCATTTTCCTAGACATGCTTCTGATATGACAGTTGTGAACTTATTTTCCTTATTACTTAGACTGCTTACTATCGCCCCGCAACGGTTTACCACCTTATTGTGGTTGAAAGGTGTTCCTGGGTGTCAGGCTGCGATGTTCAGCGGTGGGATTGACCCCCCGGCAGGGTCTTCCAAGCTGAGAAGTCCAGCGTTTCCACCAGAAAGTCCAGCTAAGAGTAAACCAATCCTAGGATTCAGCACAGTCTTAGTATGAAACTACTCGTATGGTGGCAAATCCCCCTCTGATCCACAAGGGCGGCGACCACCTATGTTAGTGATGACTTGGGGCACACTTTGGCTAGGTTCTCCTCTGGGCTCCAGGAACCACAATGGCAAAACTAGCAAGTCTCTGGGAATGGTGATTATGCTGGAACCTGCACAGCCAGTGAAGACGGGCCATCGAATTATCGAAGTGAGCTTGCTATCACCCAATCACATGAGTAGTTAGTAATGTGTTTACGAGTGCGATTTGGTTATCGATATGGCACGCAGGTCTTAGTAAGCATCAAAATTACGCTGTGAAAGAGATCGAAGAAACATGAATGATTGTTTTCATGACTCGTGAAGTAATTATTCTTTAGGGACTGAACTCTGGCGTTGGATTTATATGTAGCTCTTTTATTGACCATGAATTTGATCCATCTAACCACGTTTGTATTGCATTCATGAAAGTTAGTCTAATCTTAATCGTACCATATACCCTACGGTCTGAGTGGTAAGTGACACAGATATCAAGAATAGTTTGACTTTTCAAACTTTAGACAAGTGTTTTTAGCTTATTGCTGAATTTCCAATTGAAATGGAAACTATTACAATCTATAAATCTTTGCCGAAAATACGCCCAGCCAAATATGAATGTTGTCGTGATCAAATTACAATTTTTTGGAATTCAGAAACTTTTTTTTTAAAATTCACCTTTTGTTGTCGAGAACCATCAAGTATCATAGGCCGGAAAGGGCCTGAAAAAGCGCGATTTCTTTCAGCAGAACCTGAGGGTCTTCCTAAGTAGAGCGCTGATGTTTGGTGGCTAATGTTATTGTGTTAATTTTTGACTTTAACCATAATAGCTGCGGTGGGGAACGAACACTCGGTTACTCTTTCCAGGGGCCAACGCGTTCACCAGCACACCATGCGAGTTCTTAATTTCGCCTTTCTCTCAGCCACGTTATTGATCTGTACGTGTTATCATCAATAACCCTTGACTATAATTTGAAAAAAAGAGTTAATGGAACATTATTCCAAAAAGTATCTATACCGGTAGATTGACAACCTTTTTTTTTTGATTGTCAATCTATCAAAAAATATAATTTGCTCGCGAATGTGATCCTATTGCTGTCTTTGTTTGTTTCTGCATGAGTCTATGATTTTAAATCATTTATATTTTGACAAGTTCAAGAATTTTGATGGAACGGTGAGGTGCAAAATTTGATCTGTATGGAAGAGTTTTCTTCACATCAAGTGGATGTAACAATAATTGTTTTTGTGTTGATAAATTTTGAAGGCTTATCAGTGATATGAGGATGTGAGTGGTGGAATACTTTAGTTTCACAGTATTGAAAATCACTTAGTCCTATAGAATCTGCGTGTATTTTTGTCTCACTAGTAGCATTTAGTGAGCAAGAACCACCAGCATCACTTCTTAAACTCAACATGATTGCTGAAAGAGAAAAAGGCTGGCTGTTGGTGGTGGAGTCTCTGATTGAAACAGTGAGTTATTCTTGGTTTTTTTTTTGTTTCTTTTACTGCCAGATTCCACTGTAAAGTGTATCCCTAACTACTTAAGGTGCCAGATGATGATTCTTTGGGTCCAGCAGTGATAACGCTGTTTTTAGATGAGTGTCCACTGCCATCAAAGGTATGAGAAGCTGATTTGTGGTAATCTTGACCAGCTGTGAGTTGATTGTTCAGGACACAGTTCACCGCCTTTTGTGTTCTCTACGTCTCGATCAGGCGTCCTTACCTAATTCTGCAAAGAAACGAAGTTGGCATCGAAATACCTGCATTGTTTTAGGTAGCATTTACAAATCGGTTTTTTTGAGCGTTCAAGGAGCTGGCGTTCCTTTTTTATTGCACACAAACTGTCTTTACTGATGTGATCATCCTCTCGCTTAAGGTTCACTGGCGGAAAAACTTGCTGGCAGTAGCAGTGTGGCAATGTGCAATTCTACGACTTTATCCTATCTCATATCTCTTATCGTGAGACTTGAAGATTTTTTTAAACATTACTTTTAAAGCGTTTTTTTCTTTGACATCGTTGCCAACAATTTAATGGCAAAAATTTCAGTCACCTCCTATCAACAATGCTCGAGTTGTGCTCTTCGCTCTTTTGGCCTTGGAGAAATTCGCGCAAACAAGTGAAAATCAGTTCCTGATTTCACGAACGCTAGAAAAGTCACCAACACATCCCCTTGAGGTAATTTTAGTGTTTCATATATATTCCACCACTGTTGGTATCGTCAGAAAGTACGTGTACGTATATTTTTCTGTAGCATATACAATTTACGAAATTAATTAGTCGCCTTTGTTCACTTCTATAATGTCTTCCTTTGAATTTTGGTGTTTAGCAACTTGAGCAATGGCGGTTCTACACATCCAATGCAATAAAACGCCAAGTGGGGTTTTGTGCCACATGGGCGCTTGACAATATTTGTAAGTTCATATTTTCCGTTGTCAATTTTTTGGAATTGAATTTTGAACTGTGGAAATTCATTTGTGATTTCACACCATATTTTTGTTAAGTACTTTTCTTTATTTAGACATTTTCACACTTTGCATTAGGTTTTTTTTGTCTTCAGTCGTCACTCCTAATCGTACCTACGCATATGAGACTACCGATGTATCTCATATAAATGTAATGTTGAATCATGAGGATGTCAGTGAATACTTGAAGATAGGGCCGGACGGCTTGGAGGTGTGTTTATACACACTATTGTAATACATTTATCTTTCATGGAACTTTTTTGTGCTTTTCTTTTCTTTTTGACAAAATTGCAAAGATTTTAGGCTCGTTGTGACGTTTCGTCGTTTGAATCTGTGCGTTGTACATTTGCAGTCCAAGATGGTGTATGGTATTATGAAGCAATCATATATACACCAGGAGTAATGCAGATTGGGTTTGCTACAAAAAGGAGCCGGTTTCTAAATCATGTAAGTCTAGATTCTATACTCACTTCCTCCTCGTATGGCTGGACGACCATATTTATGAAAAATGAAGGAAACAGTACATTTGCCACTAATTTTTTCTTGCGCGTTCGTCATCTGTGATGATGATGTTTACAGAATGACATCTGCCAAGCATGACATCTACCCCATGGTCTATGCATCGTTTCGACCCACGAATGTAGCTGATTGATATGAGCCAAAAACATGCTTGCACCTCGTGTGGGTGGTTGTCCTTCTTCACCTACATCTCTTGGAGTACATTGTAGGGTTCTTCTCTTTCATCTATCATTGACTGTTCTGATTATATTACTGTCTTACCTATGTTTCCCTTTGTAGGCATATTCCAGTGAGTCATTAACATGAGATGACATTCAGAGGTTTGTGAAATCCAGGTAGATGTATGCACCGTCTATATTCTTGGATGATCAAAGATCAATAAGTCAAAGTGGGCGCTAGGTTTCCGTCTCGTTAGCTAATCCATGGCTTATCTGAGATACCCTAGAGTGGCCTATGCTCCTTTCTTCTGCATAATTCTCCCTCGTACTTTCCATATCCATTAAGCGCAGTAAATGTCCTTAAAATATGGTGTATGTTAGAGATTCAAAGAACGATATAGTTCCGTTTATTTACGTTCGCATCATGGGTTTCTCATGAATTGAGTTCTTTCCTAGTAATTTACATTTTTATCCTTTGTCTCACAACATTGAGTTGGTTGAACCGTCGTCTCTGTTTCACCGTACTTTTGGAAAAGATGGCCAGGTCGTCAGCAAACTGCGGTTTGTTGAGAATTTCCCATCAATGCGTATGCCTTTTTTCTCCTGACCAAGTGAATCGCTGTAGCGAAATAGTGTCGTTCTATCGAACCTTTTTTCGTAGCGAAGTGCCAAAGTGTTGATTTAAGAGCTGTATTTCGTTGTGCTGTTGTAATAGTATCCAGTTAGAGCTTCTATGTAGAGTCAATATTCAGTCAAGGAGCTCCGATAGGACCGCATTCGTTTTGACGATGTCAAACGTTTTTTATAGTTGGTGAAAGTTGTGAATAGGAGGAGGTGGTTTTCCGAAAAACTTCGTTTACTTCAGCTGCGGTTTTGGTACGGTGAATGCAGCACAATTCTCATCTGAATCTTCCTTTCTGAATTAGCTGAGTTTATCTAAAGATCTGATATTTGCGAGCAAGTAATTTTCATGAAGAGCTTGAAGTCCTTGAGTTTGTTAATTGCATTTGGCTACAATCTATATTCGTTAAGGGTGAAACGAAGTATCTTACGAGTAAAAATTTGCAAAATAAAAGATGCGACGAAAATCAATAAGAAAAAATGTTTACAATTCACTTTCTTTAAGGTTTCTTGAAGATTTGTGTGTTCGGATGGACCTATCGAATGGAAATGTTCCTTTTGAAATTTTTTACGTATAAATTACGAAGGTGTGCAATGGGATCGTTGATTTTTTAGGAAGGTTATGGAATTGGTGATGATGAGTCTTCCGTCGCATACGATGGTTGTCGCCAACTTCTTTGGCATAATGCGCACTCCAGTCGACATGAACACGATCCGTGGTCTCCAGGTATGTGAAAACCATAATACTCATCAGAATTCATTTTCATATTCCGACATATTCATATTTTCATATTGCTTATTTATTTAGCTTCTTTTCTATTTCGACTTCTTTTAGGGGACGTTGTTGGTTGTTTGTTGAATATTCCTACCGGTACCGTAATGTTCTATCTGAATGGCCAACCTCTTCAACGACCACACTTAGAATTTCTTAGTCAGTACTTTTCCAAATTTCTTTTCGAAAAGGCTTCATAGTTGTCGTGTTTTGATTATTCTATCAAGATGCTGATTGCAGCTTACATTTTACTCACCACATATATGTCAGATTTTTTTTTATTAAGAAAATCGACCTGCTGGTGATGGAGTTTTCGCGGCGGCATCATTCATGTCATTTCAGCAATGTCGCTTTAATTTCGGTGCTGAACCTTTCAAGTATCCCCCAGATATCTCATTCAAGTATGCTTGACGGCATTGATTTTTGTTGGAAATTTTCTAGTGGTTCACTTTTTTTAGTAGTTGATTTCATTGTGTTCGAAATTGTGCTCACAGTTAAGTTGTTATAGGTCCTTCAATGATGGAGGTGCAACGTTGACAGTGGAGCAAAAAACTATTTTTCCACGGTGATTGACTTGATTTAAATGCTAAATGAGTCTTCTTATTTGTAAGAGAGATCTGTCTTTTGCACTGTTGCTTATTGTTTCCAGGCGGAGGCGTCTAGAACTTTTACAGAAGGAACCTATTCCTGAGAATTACTGTACAATCTGTTATGCAAATCCAGGAGATACCATGTTAACACCATGCATGCATGGGTATGTATATTCAATTGCGTTTTACAAAGATATTTCTTTCACGATTCTTTCATGAGACTTTTAATTACGAGTTTATTGCATTTTAGAGAAAGCGATTGTTGCATAGAAAGTTTCGTTCGGGAAAAATATGCCACCACTATGAAAAGCTTTCAATAGTGTGTTTTCTCAGTGGTTGCCAATGTCTTGATAACTTATATTTCTGTATTCATTTCTCGTTTAGCACTAGTATCTTATAACGTTATGTTCGTTTACGCCTTCCACCATTTTTTAGTGGTTTCTGCAACACATGTTCTATGCAGTTGGAGCATTGTCCATTATGTCGGCAAGTGATTGAAAGTCGAGTCGAAGATGAAGCTCGGTGTGTCTCCATTCGTAAGGTATCGGCGAGCCAAGTATTCTCTACTGCAGGTCATCGTATGTCAATTGGTCAGACACATTTCACTCCTCATAGAACCATGACCGAATTGTGATGACGTTTTCTGCTTCTCTACGGAGCTAATTGCTTTGTGAAAAGCAGAATTGTACATAGTGCTGTTTATCTACTGTATATGTAACGACTCCATTAGCGTGAGTTTTGAATCGTGCAGAGTTGAGTTGTGATTTTTATTTCTTGATTTCTACACTGCCTTTGAAAATTACAGTTTGTTACCACTATTCACATTTACGATAGGTATTATCTAGGTGTTTATTTTGATTAGTCCTACACAATTCAAGATGCACGGGTTAACTGGCGCGGGTTTGCCTTACGTTAAATCCGTTCTTCTTCGATTTTTCGTACAGTTTCTATTATCCTACTGAACTGAAAAAGCGATATCCAGATGAATTACCATGTTGCGCCAACAGAAAGTGTGATTTCAATATATGTAACATAACGTCAATTTGTATAACTAAGGATGTTTATATAAAATTTATATAAAAAATAACCGATGTCCATTGTACATACTCGATTACGGTTTGGTGAGGAGTTTACTTTTTTAAGGTCTCTTATGCCTCACAATCCTTACATATCCTAGTCATGTTCGCTTTCGATGTTTTGCTCTCATTTTGTCAAGTTCTTACTTATTTCTGGACACTATTCTGGACTTCAACTAGAGATATGCAATCAAAGCTTTGTTTTAGAAAGTATTTCAGGAATAAATTTTTATGTAGCGATCGATGTAGTCGTAGTAAACAGTGGGTCCTTCTAGCCGCTAATTTATTTGTATTTTAGCTGATGATTGATATGAATCAAGTAGATGTATCCGAGGAAATAATTAATAAGTAGTGTTCAGCGGTAATTAATGAAATGCTTTTTTGGACGCTTAGATGACCCGTCTTCACTTGTTGTCCGGCGCGAGCATAATTTCTGTTCGCCAGAGATTTGCTGGCTAAGCAGTCGTGTTTCCCTAAAGTCCCGACGATAGGATGGTCAAGGTCTGCCTCAGGTCATCACCACCAGAGGCAGTCACCGCCCTTGTGAGTCAGAGGAAGGTTTGCCTCCATGCGATTAGTTTGATACCAAGACGCTGGTGGATTCTGGTATTAATTTACTCTTAGCTGGGCTTCCTGATGGAAAGGCTGGACTCCTCAGCTTGGGAGACCGTGGTGAGAGGAGGAATCTCCTTGCAGTTATGGATGACTTTATGTCTATCGGATTCCGTGTTATGCTGAAGTATGAATTTCGCTGGTCACTTTAGATGCATTGTTTAAGCTTAAAGATCGAAGGCCGGTTTATTTTCTTTAGCATCATTCACCTTGCATTTCTTAAAAATGATAAATGGATAAAGCTGTGGGCGTTGATCAATTCGTGAGGAATGCGCTTTGCATTCGTCTTCATTAAGCATCGCTAGAGGTGACGAATGCATATATGTTCTTTACAATGATTTACGGTGGCCTACCGATGTGTCAATCCAGTGCTGCCATCTTCCATGCAAGTCTGGTACCAGTTTACCCACTCCAGAGAGATGGAGGGTTTGGTGGGCCTGGGGCACGGGGATGGATCCCTTGTGTACTGCGGGGCCACGCTCTTTCTTCTTTGCGCATTTCTTAAAGGGCACAAATTCCAGGATGCTTGAGCTTGTCAACCACCCGCTTAGGACGCTGTGCAGTCAGATGTGAATCATATCATGTTACTAGAAGTAAAGTTCGTTGTTGATAATTGTTCGCATTTTGCCTTAGGTCGCTTTCATTACTTTTCCTACTGATCATTCTTTTATGGACGCTACCCATTTGATTTGTTGCCTACATTTTATAGAGTTATAGTGGGGTTGAATCTGCCACAACGCTGAGAGCTTTGAAGGATAAAGTAGTCATTTGACAGTCATCTTGAAATGCTGGATTAGAATGTTTAGTTTTTATTTTCCGCCTGAATCACTACATGATTTCTGCAGATATCTCAGTATATTTGTGGTTGCTAGATTAGAGTTTAGGCCCTTATTAAGAAACGCTTTTCCTCTCAATTGTTATGCGAGCAGTACGTCCGTCATTCGTTTCATTGTCGCAATCGTCCTCCAGGGACGAAATCAGGCCTACTACGTGAATTAGGCTACGACTTGATAACCCATTCCCACTCCTTTCGTGGACTCCTTCAACTGTTAGCTATGTTTGGGCAGTCCCGACTTTTCCACCAATTATCTTGGGCCTTATAGAAGAAATTTCCTGCTTTAACATTTTGATTCTTCTATGACGGTGGCTATTCTCCCTAATTTTTCCATCGATCGACGTAGCAGAACCAGCATGGTGAACCATATTCCTAATGACAATCTTTATATGTTTTAGGCTTAGCTTGAAACTGGGCAACCTCAGATTCGATGCTCGCACGTATCAGCTCTTTTTTCGCGAAGCTATGTTTTTAAGCAAACTTTAAAGAAACCTTTATAAATTCTGTGAGTCGGAATGTGTGCCCGTTACTTGAGCACAGTAAATCTTAACAGAAATTTAGTTTCAAGAGTTACGAATGATAAAATTACCACCGAGGTTACAGAGTATATCATCCTCTAGGTCTTGAAAAAAGAAAGCAATTGGGAAACTAGGAAGCGAAGACTCTATTCGAGTAGGGTTTCCACGTATTTTTGGCATTTTTGATTGGCCATTCAGAATGTGCTTCAGGTCTTAAAGCTTTTCATCAGAATGTTCGTGATTTCATCGCTCCAGATATTCACTATCCCTTTTAGATTCCATCCGTACCTACCAGGCTGGAGCTCTAAAAGGAACTTGCCTCTGTTCCCAGGTCTCTACTAGAAGTAGGTGAGAGATCGCTACAAGGATTTAGTTTGTTTAGGTTGATTTAGTTCTGTATTCTATTTCTCATAGAAGTATTTCTCAAAACCTATAAAATTCTTTTAGCATGCCTCGTACATTTGAAGAAGAGTGTGCTTTTATCGAACGAGTTTCACATTGCAAGTTCAAAATCAAGAAAGGGTTTGCTCCAAACATGAATGTGAGTTTTCATACCTGTTTTCGAACCATTTAACTTCTGAATTGTATGAGACAACCCTAAGATGATATAGGTGGAGTGCCGGTTCTACGTCAACAAGAAATTGGAAGAACAAATGTTTGAGGAGCTACGATTGTCGATTGGACGAGTTGAGTATTTATTTTGAACATTTAAGTTACTGGTTCCTATAACTCAGTTGTTTTACATGGATATAAGGATGATAAGAGCGGATTTATTTCGCGATTACTCAGTTAAGTTTTCAATATCTTCTGCTATAGGGGAATTTCAGTCTAAGCGTTTGGGAAGATTCGGATAGCTTTTTGTCTTCTGCTTTTAGGTGTTGGTGGATTTCTGCCTGCTGTTCGTCAATTGGCAAACGTTGCTGCTCTTCCTGGTATCGTAGGGCACTCGATTGGTTTACCCGACATCCATTCAGGTTATGGGTTTTCGATTGGAAACATTGCTGCATTTGATGTCTCGAACAAGGAATCCGTGATTTCACCAGGTTAGCAGTCCTCCATGTTTGGCATATTTGGAGCAATGTGGAAAACTTTACCTCGAATGCAATCTTCTCTGTGAAGTTTGATTTAGGTTTAGAAATTCATTTGAAGAACCTTGTTTCATTTGATGTGTAAGGTCTTCTTTGAAGAGCAAATGTTTTATTCTTGTCGATTTGTCTTATCTGATAGTTCTGAGTGGATTGATCGATGTCGTACTATCATGTTTATCTTACTAAGCAGCATGGATACTTTACTTTAGGGGGTGTTGGATTTGACATAAATTGCGGAGTTCGCTTGATTCGTACGAATCTCTTCGAGAAGGATGTGGCACCCGTTAAGGTGTGTTGACATTATTCCTGTCATTGTTGACTTGTTATTGCACTGTCATTCGGGATCGCATGCCAAGTGTTATGTGAACCTCTACTGAAAATTCTTTTTGTTCCAATATGAAATTCTTTTAGGAACAGTTAACTCAGGCGTTGTTCGATTACATTCCTGTTGGAGTCGGCTCACGAGGCGCCATTCCAATGTCAGCATCTGACCTCGTTGAGTGAGTTGAAGTCTCACAACTTTGTTGTTCCTTATTGCTGTGAAAATGGGTTCATAAAACTTATATTATCATACTTAGGACCGCGCAGACCAGTGGTAGTGATACCATTCATCACGTGCACGGGTTGTGACGGCTTTGAGGTCCAACTTTATATGAATACTAAGTCGTTGTAAATATTAGTTCTTGTAGCTGCCACGCGGTTCTTTTTCCGTAACTGTCGTGAACAACCTCGAGTTTGGGTTACAGTGGTTTATAGCAATAACAACTGTACAATAATAATATTTGGTATGGGGTTAGGTATGTGTATACGAGAGGGATTGAAATGAGAACAAGCGATGCAATTGAAGGAAGTTAGGTGGATATCGGAGTTGGTGCACTGAGGAAGTGAGGGACTGGATGAATACTGCCGCACGCTACCAGCACTTGAAGACGAATCCCTGTCCCCTCCTTGTCTTACTTCTGTAGTGGGTGGAGCTTTGCCAGAGGGAACCAAAAACAGTGTTTAGAGAAAAGTTCTAAAGGTTTTTTCTATTAACACAATCTGATGAGGCTACATGTGAAAGGGCACAACTGCTCGTCCGGAAACTTCTTTGAGACGGCAGATGATAGAAAGTACATTCAGCTGACTGCTGCTGATTCAGTGCCCGAACTGTCGGACAAAGAAGAGCAGTTTGTTGAAAGAAATTGTAGAATCCCTTTCCAGCCACCTGCAAGGCAACTGCATGAGATAGTGGCTAAGAAGCAATTAAGAGAAGATGCGAAGATAGAGTTAAAATGGTTACAGGTGAACAAGAGACACGCGCCAATATAGAGAGTAGGAACAAGGTCACCGGACATAGTATTCAAAATGTTTTACATGGAGAGCATTGCTATGTTAGTGAAGAATGTTCTCTATATTCACCCCTCTCCCCTCCCCCGCAAGAGCACAAGGAGTGGGTTTACGGCGAAGAGTCAAGTCGTTTGTGTAGCCATTGGTGACAAGCCTGGAACTTTGTGGAACAGTGTTTACATCGAGGGAACCAAAAACAGTGTTTAGAGAAAAGTTCTAAAGGTTTTTTCTATTAACACAATCTGATGAGGCTACATGTGAAAGGGCACAACTGCTCGTCCGGAAACTTCTTTGAGACGGCAGATGATAGAAAGTACATTCAGCTGACTGCTGCTGATTCAGTGCCCGAACTGTCGGACAAAGAAGAGCAGTTTGTTGAAAGAAATTGTAGAATCCCTTTCCAGCCACCTGCAAGGCAACTGCATGAGATAGTGGCTAAGAAGCAATTAAGAGAAGATGCGAAGATAGAGTTAAAATGGTTACAGGTGAACAAGAGACACGCGCCAATATAGAGAGTAGGAACAAGGTCACCGGACATAGTATTCAAAATGTTTTACATGGAGAGCATTGCTATGTTAGTGAAGAATGTTCTCTATATTCACCCCTCTCCCCTCCCCCGCAAGAGCACAAGGAGCGGGTTTACGGCGAAAAGAGTCAAGTCGTTTGTGTAGCCATTGGTGACAAGCCTGGAACTTTGTGGAACAGTGTTTACATCGCGATGCTGGCTTGTCCTGGAGGGTGGAGACACCTCGTTTGAGTTGCACTGCTGGTGGTTGGCTTGGTGTTATCTGTTCCCGTTTGTGTTGCTGCGTGGAGAAATACTACGTCGTATTGATGTTGGTGCTGGTTGCCTGTTAGGGTGTTATATGGAGAAAATACGGTGACGAATAGTAGAGTAGAATAGTAGAACACGTTGAATAGAAATTTAGAACTGTTTTATGTTGAGATTTAATATTGACAACCGCTGTTAACTGCTCCGTTGAGAACTTTGCGGTTCCAAGAGTTTTGTACAAGGAGTGTCTTACTGATTTGATGAGTCTTTCGTAGAAGCCCCTTGCCATGGGGCGAATGAAGTAATATATTTCCACTGTATTTCATGGTTTGTAACTGTATGTTTTACTTCTGGATCATTTTGTATGGATTTATTACTTTCATTGAGAACGGTTTCCACTAGTACAAATGTTGGAGCGTTGTAGCTTGTAATTAATGCGGGCGTTCCTCGTCTGGCGAAGAATCGGCGTAGGAACATGAAAAATGAAGTAGTTGTGTGGTCGGAGACGACGTGAATGTGTATTAGTCTCATTGCCATGCATGTTATTATTGCTTCATAACATTTACTTTCGGCAGAATCCGATTGAATAATTGTTATTGGGCTAAAATAGTCGAGACCAATATGCTTGAAAGGTCCTGATTTGTGAACTCTATGCTTACGTAAGTCGCTTTTTTCTGGCTATTTGTATGGTAGATTGTTGAAGCGTTGACATGGTGCGCATCTTCTGACGATTCGTCTTGCGTGTGCGCGTAGTTTGAGGATCCAGAATTGTTCTCATACGATTGACATTGTGGCTAATGCCTGGGTGTCCTTTTTTGTGACAATTCTCTTTGATTGCTTGTGCAAGCCATGAATCTTGGGCTAGTAGCAAAGGGCTTTTGGCTTCATTGCTTAAATCGCTATTTCATAGTCGTCCAAAAAGTCGGAGCAAACCTTCCTTGTCCGGTTTGACACTGAGATGCCTCATAGACTGGAGCATGGACGGGGTTACTGCCGACAACTGTTGTCTGACCAGTACTTTTCCAGCTATAGTAATCTCTTGGCCAGAAATGTTGGGATCCAGGTTGACGTCCGTGACGCTTAGAAGTGTGGAAAGTTTGATACGATGTTTTCTACGAATGTTCACCTTGGCAACTGAGATTTGAATAAAGCGTATATTTCCTGCAATGATTCTTTTAACATTTGTCAGAGAGTATTTTCCCAATGAGGTGAAGATATCTTTTCCATTGTCTTTGTCTGAGTGGTTGTGTTCTACGAGAAAGAGTTGCTGTTCTTCGTGAGGAAATTCCTAGAATAACGTGAATATTGGATTATCGTGAAGTTCTGGACACCTTTCCCCAAGAGGCTTCGTTATGCTTGAAAGTGTTACAAATGGTTTCCCAATTGTCTGGGGATTCTTGGAGAGGTGGTTCGACCCACCAGAAGTGGTCGAGCAATTCCTTCTGGCTAAGGCAACGGGTCGCACACTCCGCTGCGTAATAACGTGATGGGATGTGACCGGAAAGTATGCGATAACCGCTCCTTTGTATGTGGTCGACGATTCTCTCGATTTCTAATAGTTTGTTCAATATTCTGAGTCGAACGTTCTTTAGTTGTTTGCGTTTTATTCAGCTAAATACAATCTGCGAATCCGAAAGGATGAAAATTTCTTCAATTGCTAAGGCCCTTCGAAGTTGAGTCACTGCGGCGTTGGTTAAACGCAGAGCGATAGTTACCGCATCTAGCTCCACTTTTGGTACGGTTGATGTAGATTTTAGCGAAGGCAGTTTGCTTTTTGCCACGAGAAGATTGGTTGGATTTTCGGACCGTGGGTGGAGGCAGGTGGCCAGAGCTTCAACGCTGGCGTCGGCGAACGTTACTAGAATGTATTTTTTGTTCTAAGACAACGTGATAGAGGTTTCGTGAAACTTTGTATTTCCGTGCATATGTCTATCCATTGGTACTTGAGGGAATCTGGTAGGACATGGTCCCAATTGTGCTTGTCTTTCCACAGGCTGCGTAAGAATACCTTTGCTTTATGAAGTAAAGTTGTTAGTGTATATTGCGCATTAAACTGTAGTAGATTTCTTCATTAAGTTGCCTTGAAATGGGAATAGACTGGACGTTACGAGAGGGATATTCATGGGCTGAAGACAAGGAGCACTGTGAAGAATATGGTCGAATGCTTCAAGCTGATGCCACTAAGGTTTCAACTAGAGCGAAGAAGCGTGGACTTCCGCAGGTACTTAGAGATTTCTCCAAAAGAATCGGAGGAAACAAAACAACTTGCATTGTTTAGGTAGTCAGTAACCGAGTTCTAGAGTAAAGAATTTCACTGTAGTGAAAATGTCAATCACATCAGCAGAAAACGAAATTACAAGCTGATAACTGATTTAGGCTGTATTTCTCTAGAATAACGTGACCATTACTTTTACAGCTTGGTACCCTGGGGGCTGGAAATCACTACGCTGAAGTACAAGTGGTTGATGAAATTTTCGACAAACATGCAGCAGCAAAAATGGGCATTGGTGATGTAGGTTAGCTATTGATTCCTTCTCCTATTACATCTCTTTTTCATTGATCGATAAACAACGTGTTTGAGGACAAGTGGTGGTGATGTTGCACTGCGGTAGTCGTGGACTTGGTCACCAAGTGGCCACTGATGCTTTGGTAGAAATGGAAAAAGCAATGACACGAGACGGCATAGTTGTGAATGACAGGCAATTAGCATGCGCTCGTATCAGCTCTAGTGAAGGTTTGATAGGTGTTCTCTTACTCATGTGGTATAAATCTGAGTGTGATGTAGTATAACACCACACGTCTTTAAGTCCACATACAACACCCGAACTATGAATTAAGCAAAAAACAAACTGGCTGAGAGAAAAGTGAAACGAAGGGCTCGCATGATGTGGTGGTGAGTGCGTTAGCCACCGGAAAGGGTGTAGCGTGTTCGATCCCAAATTCGGGCACTTGTGATCTGGACTTTTGCAAATATCTCTGCATCATTGTAATTGTATTCAAATAATACCCCACCATGAAAAATTGTAATACGCAGTAAATGAAAAAGTTTGAATTATGAACGAAGTTGACACATCTTACAATTGTGTTTAGGTCAGGATTATTTAAAAGGAATGGCTGCTGCTGCGAATTTTGCATGGGTGAATCGGTCATGTATGACATTTTGTGTAAGGCAGGCATTTGCGAATACGTTCAAAATGCAACCAGACGACTTGGACATGCAAGTAGGTCTAGGCTGTTTCCTCTGTAGTACTTTCAATTCATGCAGAGCAAAATGTTAGACTTTGCATTTATGGTAATGTTAAGTTAATCTACGATGTGTCTCACAACGTGGCAAAAATGGAAGAACACCTTGTCGACGGTCGACCAACGCAACTCTGTGTGCATCGAAAAGGAGCGACGCGTGCTTTCCCACCGCATCATCCTCTCATCCCCATTGACTACCAGCTGACTGGTATGTAATAACGTATTCGTTGTTTGTGTATTATAACTAAAAGGCATGTGCAGCGCAATGGACGGAAGCGCCCTGTAGCATACATGGGATTGATCCCTACGCCCATGGTCCACCAAGCCTTCCATCCCTCCGGGGTCGGCAAATTGGTACCAGGATAGCAGCACTGGCTCGATACATCGGTAGCTCACCGTGAGTCACTGTCATTGTCAAAGGCCAGATATGCATTAAATCGCCTGCAACGATGCTTAATGAAGTCGAATGCATGGCGCATCTCTCAGGGATTGATTGACGCCGAGAGCTTTATCCTTTTATATTAAAGTTTTTGAGAATATATGCATACGTCAGTTCATGTTATCATCCATTCCAGGGCAGCCTGTATTGATCGGAGGTAGTATGGGTACATGCAGCTATGTGCTAACAGGAACAGAACGAGGCATGGTTGAAGCTTATGGTACTACCTGTCACGGAGCGGTGAGTTTAGTGAATAGTGGAGGGATGAGAACTGTGGAAAGTGGATATGATCACAACCAAGGCGTGGTTTCTTAGGGTCGCGCGTTATCACGATCGAAATCACGTCAGAAAATACCATGGAACGAGGTGATTGATAACTTGAAGAAAAAAGGTATCTCGATTCGTTTGGCTTCTCCAAAACTCATTATGGAAGAAGTGAGTTGCACAAATTTTTCGGAACATGATTTGTTGATATTTGAACGAAGTCCTCCATGGGGTTTCGATGCTAACTAAAACTATACAAAGTAGTGGTACACATATGAAAGTAGCATGATCCATTTGTTAAATAAAAAATCCACATATCTTATCATATGCGCTTTTCTTCGTCAGAAAGAATCTATTCTAGGCTCCGGAATCATACAAAGACGTCACCGATGTCGTGAATACATGTGATATTGCTGGTATCAGTAAAAAAGCCGTCAAACTACGACCTATCGCAGTCATTAAGGGCTAAACTATGTTTTGAGGCATTGCATAAAATGGGTATGTGTAAAGTTCTATTCCTAACACGTTGTTATAAGCTTTGTCAGTAATGAGGACCACCTTTCATCAGCGAAAACTTAGTAGGAATATATTAAGTTGTTACCATTACTTGCTTTCCAGTGCTGGTTTTATTAAAGTTTTATTTACAATTGCGTTGTCTTGTCATGTTCTTCTCTTAAATAAATAAGCAAATCTTCAAGTCCAACACGCTTTTTAGCAGATACGAAAAACGTTCGATACTGTGGAAACAGACTTCTGTTGATACCATTATCCTGCTGGAAATAAGAGATTGTCGTTACTAGAATAAGTGAGATAGCGGTACGATTCCCTCACTTAAAGTACCTTTTCATCAAGGTCGATCTTATTGAACACGATTGCAGTTGGTCGAACAGACAGTCCTTCTTTATATTCTTCCAATTCTGTCCGCAACAATTCGAACTGCTGCCGAAAATCACCTAGCGTGACATCCAGAATATAGAATAAACATCTGTAAACATGAAATGTTGTTACGTATAGACTTACGAAACAAAGATAAATAAAGCGAGTAAGAAGAACAGTACCGGCATCTCTCGATGTGCTTCAGGAATGAAACGCCAAGACCCCGATCTTCATGAGCGCCTTCAATAAGTCCAGGGATATCAGTCACTGTAAGCTCATACAGTCACTGTAAGCTTTATGTGAACTCATTGAGATATGCACGTAAAAGTGTATGGATATACCAGCAACTTGTTCAAAATCATCATAGTGAACAACTCCAATGTGTGGTTTTAGCGTTGTAAACGGATATGACGCTACTTTCGGCTTGGCCCGTGATACTGCACGTAGAAGAGAGCTATAAGTTATGACCTTTGAGGAAAAGACATTGTATACGTGATAATGCACGCAAGTAAAGAGATTCCAACGATTTCTAAATATGACTAGCTTGAAGCCACTGTTTTCTTTATATCAAAATCGGAGTAAATGAAGTAGATTATAAAATAAGGATTGTTCGAAAAAGAATCCAACGATTTTCCTGCGTTCGGGAATCCAACAAGACCTGCTGTAGCGATGACTCTCATTTCGACATCGTAGACAATCTAAAATAATCCAAACATCTGTGTTTCAGTACATCAACTTCGTAGGAAATTTTGAAACTGACAGTCACAGAAGAAGTTAAGCTTGCAGATTCCCCACGCTAACCTCTTCTCCTTTGCCTCCAACTTCAAATTTAAACGGCTTTCGCACTTCATTTGATACGTAAAACTGATTTCCATGACCTCCTGCACCTCCACGGGCGCCCAAGAAAATCTGAATTTCACTGTTGTTGCCGATGGAAATTTAATGAGTAACGACATCTGTTCATACATCTCCTTCTCGTGGTAGTTCGAAAACAATCTTGCCATCGTTCTTGAAAAGCGTACCAATGGGTACAGGAATCTAGAAATATCAAATTAACTACTGAAAATTGAAATAAATAAAGTGCAACCGTAACCGAACCTCAAGATGTTCAGCTGACTTTCCGTGACAAGACTTTGAAGATCCGAATTCACCCCTGTCCGCTTTTTCAACAGATCGAAGATGCGACAGATCTTTTATATGTGAACATGCTAAAAAATAAGTTTCTGAACAGAAATATGTAGAAAATGTTATCAATAGCTCAGTGTATCGTGAATTAATGGACTTGTTCTTTGGAAAGAATTCTATAAATAATACCACCTCTAAAGAGCACGTGTCCACCATTACCACCATCACCACCATCGGGTCCACCAAATGGCTTACGATAACCTCTGAAATGGGTTCGCATCAGAATCGAAGGCAGACAGACTATCACATAATACCTGAAGAAGGAAACCATCCCGTTTCCTCCATTTCCAGCGATACATCGTACTCGGCGGTAGTCAACGAAGGTTTCGGCCTGCACAGGGTTTTTTTTTAAAAATCAATCACGAGTCTAACAATTCTGTTAGTTTTCACATTCACCAGTAATATCCAGGATACTTGGAAAGAACAAAGAATGTAGCAGAGTTTAAATTTGTGAGTTGTCTGATACACAAATTATTCAGCAATCATTAGAATCTGAATGGTTGTTTAAGAAACAATTTTGGCGGTGTCTTTCCAAATGTTGACAACTTGCTTCCATGTAATGTTCCAAGCCTTCATGTCCTTATCATGTACTTCTTCAAAGTAAAGTGCTTGATGTGTAACACTGTGTTAATGCTCCTGTTTTACATTAGTGTTTCACCTTAAACTATCTAAAAGTTCTACTTAAAGATTTATGTTACTTACTTAGATACTTGGATGGCCCGTCTTCATCACTCGTTTTGCGGGCCTCAGCATAATTTCTGTTCTCCGGAGATTTGCTGGCTAAGCCGTCGTGTTTCCCTAGAGCCCCGACAACAGCCTGGTCAAGGTCTGCCCCAGGTCATCACCACCAGAAGCAGTCGTCGCCGCCCTTGTGAGTCAGAGGGCGACTTACCGCCATGTGACTAGTTTGACACCAGTACGGTGTTTGATCCTGGTATTGGTTTACTCTTAAGCTGGGTTTCCTGATGGAAACGCCCCGGACTCCTCAGCTTGGGAGATCCTGCCGAAAGGATGAATCCCCCTGTACATCGCAGCCCAACACACAGGAACACCTCCCAGACATGATGAGGCGGTAAACCGTTGGGAGAATGGATTTACGCTAGGGGCATTATTCATCCACCTCAAAACTCTGTATATTTTGAGAGCGCAATGCCACTAAAACATATATAGAAGGTACTTTGTGACAAACCATTCATTATCCCAATTAACTATCGTGCAAACTCCAGAAATAAAGGCCCTCCAAATTATGTACACAGCTTCAAAGTAGTGCAAAGCAACAGAACTACTATCACGTTAAAACAGGCACTTTCAAATCCTTTCGAAGCTCTGACTGTTAAGGAACTTCCTTCTTTGTTTTACTATCCTCTGATACATGAAAGTTACAAATGCTCACCTCACCGGATGATCGGGCTTTCTTAGGAAATACCGGTTTCTTAGTTAAAACTGTTGTCGATGTGTTACAATGATTCCACAACTTCTGAGTCCAGAGCAGTAAATATGGTTGACGCATGCCTATTTGTCATGCTGAACTAAGATGTAATTTTCGGGAACGAAAAAGAAATATGAAACCACAAAGGGAGCCATGAAGCACACTAGCAAGTGATCTTGTAAATACAAAACATCTACAAGTTTTATTTGGTAACTTATACTGTTTTTTAATAAACATGATGAAGCCTATGACAGAAAAGAAAGTTGTAAGGTTAGTTAAAGCTGTACATTCATAGTATATACAGAAGAAAAACGACTTGTACAGAAAGCATAAACAGCAAGATCAACTGGGACAGCAATTTAAATATTAGACAAGATTCAAATTATCACAAACAAGAATTGACAGTGTAAATGAACCATAAAGCCTGGAAAAGTCTTTTGGACTCTTAGAAAGAGTTCCTAGAGCTCTACAAAAGAATAGAAAAACTTAGAAAAAAGGTAAAAAAAAAAGAGTCTCTAAGAAAGGTATACAGCTGCCTGAATACATGGAAATCATGACACTAGGCATTCTGGCAGTTTCTACGTACGTCAATCAAAATCAAATCGTTGGTTTTCGTTTAGGACTAACGTCGTAAATCCCGGATACATATAAACACAATACGAACGAGATATCGTTACAGGTATAATGGAGAAAAGAAAATAACAGAGACCTGCAGTAAAGATCAGTAAGGTATCGATCTGGACACTAAAGCTTACTTCTTGTCTTGGTTAAATTTGACTAAGGCATTTAAAGAACAATTCTTGAAATAAAAAGTTCAATGTTATCTCTAAGTTTAGTCCAAAAGATTTCCTGTTACGGTTTTAATTATCACAGTTTAAGAGCGTGCACCAATACAAGAGGTAGGAGACCAATAATATTCAGAATTACACTGAGAAAATGAAGAGTTAAACATTTAGATGAGGCATCACGATGGCAACCTTGCTTCCAATTCTCTCTCAAGAGTAAGCCGTAACATTCGGCATTGATCATCCGTAAATCCGTGTTTTCGACCCAACTCTTTTGCTAAACGAGCAGCGCTATCGGTCTGAAAATCTTCTGATCTACTTTCAGTAAAACGGCGACAAAAATATGCCAGGCGTTCATACGAAAAAATGGATTCTAAACGAAGTAGAACTCACGTTCATCACAGTGACATCGACAGAATCACCTGTGTTCTTCTTTAAACTCAATAGGAATAATGGTTTCGAAGGCGTGAAAGAATGAGCGCCTTTTGGACCTTAAGATGCAGAAATAACAACCACAAAGAGTAGAAGAAAACAAGAACTAGAGATCAACCTGAGAAATCACGGTCATGCATTGCATCTGCTCGAACTGGTATACGATTCCGAACCTGCAATTGTATATATTAAGAGATATGAGACGTTCTCCGTGCATCATAGCCTACAAGAAAATGCTTTACAATAGCATGTATTTCCACATTTACTTGGATTAATCATTCTCACTGGTTTTGAGTGCTCCAGCATAATTTCCATTATTCAGAGTTCCGCTGGTTTAGACACTGTGGTTCCTTGGAGACCCGAGGTCAGAAATGCCAAAGTCTGCCACGTCACAACCACAGGCAGTCGCCGCCCTTGTAGATCAGAGGGACGTTTGTCAACAGAATAGTTTGATACCAGGACGATGGTGGATCTGGTATTGGTATTCCCATATTTATTAGATTAAAATAAGGTAACTTGGATTATAAATGAGTTAATCCTACCTTCTCTCTAAGTGATGTCTCCTCTAGCTCGCTCACTATTGCTGGACATGGATTTCTCTGGAAATCTGATAAGCTACGAGAAGATCATCACTCTGTACATATATAGAAATATAGCTCCTAAAAGTAGGAAAGAAAACCTACTCGATCAAGAAAATCCCTCTTCAAGGTGGTTTCGTCAGACTTTGCTCGAAGATGAGGAGGTACATAAAGCTTGCATTCGATTAACAAATTCGATCTTCGCCTTTTGCCTTAAGGTCTTATAATTAAGGTTTTTCGTGGTTCCCATTCATTGAATGGCATACTTTTGTGGACATTTCCTTGCGCCTCGATTTTCCTCTCCTCCATAACCTTATGATATTCATCTCTTAAAAAAGTTTGTAAAAACTTGGCAATGGTAAAAAGGCGAGAAAAACTGCTAACAAGTCAAAAAAAAGTTTCGTATGAACGAACCTGTCGATTTGATTCTTCACAATAGATTTAATGAAGCCATGGTTCATGTCTAAACCACGAAATCTATTCAGATCATGTCTATCCATGTCCTAAAACCGTTTCTGAGAGCTCATTCAACTCAATCAAAAGCAAAACATCGACTACAAAAGGCCAAACAGAAACCGTCAAACTGTCTGGCTAAATATCAAACCTTGCGGTGAAGAGCCAACTATTGAGTTCCATTCTTTTCTAAGGCTTAGGCAACAACAACCTCATGTTAGTTGTTAGAAACAGGGCGCATCAATGATGATCAATGATCTACATCGAGGTTAAATGAAAATCGGTCTACAACACTATTGGGTTTTCGTTAGTCGTGTAAATGGATCACCATTGTGCTACTAAGTCAAAGTCGAATGGATTTTACAAAGTGTTGCTACCGATTATTGGCTTTGTCTTCCGTGAAGACTTTCATTAGAACAAGAGCTTAGCATTCACGTTCTAAATCAAACTGATTTCTCACCATAATTGTGCTTTCAAACATAAACTAAACTAGGAATACCTTAGTAGATGACTAAGCTGAAAATAAAGAGAGAATAAGGAATGTCAAGCGAGAGCAGGGATGATTGTGTCACACTACAGGAGCTGATAAGCGTGAGCAGATAAGAAGATAACAAGCAAGATAGTATTAAACGGACAGAGTCACCACTTCTTAAGTGAAACCAGGAAAGCGATTGAGAAAAATACAAAAGGACTACTAGTTTTAAGTTCTTTAAAGTCAGAAAAATCGATATTTCATGGCGACTGGTGTAACAATGTGTTCAATGCACTCACTTCCCCTGTTGTCGTTGAACGGGAAACACATCAGCGCATGGCGATCCCCTTCGAAAAATATCATAATTCTCGTTAATATGACTATACGTGCATAAAAATTCATTCCCGTAGCACTATATGTTCATAATGTCTCTCCAGAAGACCTTAGAATAAATCCACAACGAGATCGATTGTTCAACTCCTCTCAGGAGAATGTTCAGAACTCTGCTAATGCTAATTTAACACAGAGAAAAGTACAAAAATGAAGGAAACGACGCAAAATGTAAACTAAGAGGTCATCCTATTCGTTTTTGCAATTATCTGATCCTAATTTTCATTACTACCACTATAATACCATTTACTACTTCATTCGACAAATATTGTAAGAAGAAGGTAAGCCTTCCATTAGCGTTAGCGAACGACGGAAAGAAGCAATATAAAGTATGTAATGATTATGAAAGATGATATGATGAACGAAAAAAGTGAATGATAAGTGATAATAAGTAAATGTAAATGATGACGAGACTATACTAAAACCACGTCTTAATAGTTTAGTACAGCAGTAAGACGCTCCTAAAACCTCGTTAAAGAATAAACGTCCAATAAAAACCGTAAGAAAAACATCTTAGGCTCAGTTCCTACCAAAAAGGAAGGATGATGCAAGGATTTCATTCCTCGAAGAACTTTTATCGAATGGGTATCAGAGAGAATCATATGATTCAAATGGGCGGAGCAAAAGTACTGCATTTACGTACCGACGGTTTGTTTAATGTTCATTTTTTTTTTCTTTCTTTTGTTTGATGTTTGATGTAATACGGATTTCACCTAAACATTTAAGATCTGACTACATTCTAGTTCATTGAGGGCGCGTATGGCGCAGTTGTCGAGGCGCCCTTCAACACACACGTGGAGTCCATCTGCGCGCCCATGGCCCACCGAGCCTTCCATCCTTCCGGGGTCGCCGAATTGGTACCAGACTTGTCTGGGAGGATAGCAGCACTGGTTCGATACATCGGTAGGCCACCGCGAGTCATTGTAAAGGCCAGATATGCATTCAATCACCTCCAACGATACTTAATGAATTCGAATGCATGGCGCATCCCTCAGGGATTGATCAACGCCGAGAGCTTTATCCTTTATCCTTTTAGATGCCCACGAAATAGTAAAATAGTGCTAGGAGTTGTCATTGTCGTGGATGAAACCTAATATCAAGGTGGCATACCCACTCCCTCCACTCTTTCCCAACAGCACCTGTTTCTGGTGACGACATGGGAACAAAGTGGTGTGAGGTATAAGGAACAACGCTGAAAAAGAGTATAATCTTCATTTCTTTCTTGGAGCTCTGCTAGTTTAGTCATTACGGTTCCCCGGAATCCTGAAATCAGGCAGGCCAAAATCTGCCCCAGATCGTCACCACCACAGGCAGTCGTGGCCCTTGTGGATTAGGGGAAGATTTGCCACCATTCGAATTTAATACCAGGACTGTGGTGGATCCTGGTATTGGTTTACTCTTAGCTGGTCTTCTTGATGGAAACGGCGGACTTCTTCTCAGCTTGGAAGACCCTGCCATGGGGATGAATCCCCCGCTTTATGTAGCAATCCGACACCCAGGAACACCTGCCAGCCACGATAAGTCGCTAAACAGTCGGGAGGTAATCCAGGAACATACTATTTAAATAGAGAATTTATGGTGACCCACAAGATGCTTTGTGAAGACAGTTCATTGAAGTATTCGGGTAAGTAGGTCGAGTTTCAGTCCAAGGATCATCCAACTTCACAACGATGAAAGGGCATGAGTTCCAAAAGATGAAAGAGAACTGATCTAATCTCTTCCTATGTTCAGATTAATAACCGTCAGCAACATCGGTAGATATAAAAACTGGTGGGCCGGGGGATAACGCATTCACAGCTACACCATGCGGTTCCTTCGTTTCGCCTGTCTCTCAGCTAGTTCTATCGACTAGCGCTATCAGCAATCGCCCGTCAACGGGATTGATCTGAGTAGCCCAAATCGGCAACGAACTAAGACCTGAGTCGAGCGATAGATATTACGCTCAGAAATCGGTCTTCACTTTTTTCATCCTATTTTAGGTTTCCGCTTAGCCAAATTACATCTCTTACTTCAAGTGATGAAGTTGAAAAAATCAACGCATACAAACTCGATGGTGATAACGATGATGACAATGGTGAAGCTCTCGGCGTTGATCAATCCCTGAGGGATGTGACATGCATTTGACTTCATTAAGCATCGTAGGAGGTGATTGAATGAAAACCTGGTCTTTACAATGACTCGCAGCGGCCTCCCGATGTATCGAGCCAGTGCCTACGGTCCGAAGTTTTGCAAATATCTCAGCAATCTTGTAGTTGTATCTCAGCATTGTTATGGCGATCGCTCATGTTTTGAAATCAGCGTTGCCATGCACTCTTATTCGCATTTCCCTATTTTTAACACATAAAGGCCGCTCTGTGATTAGAGCGGGAGGCTTAGTGGAATAATAGGAATTCTTCGTCGGCTGCCGGCTTTTTGGTTCTTCCAGAACACACAATAGATTTCCAATAACTAAACAACTTGAGGGGTTGTGAACAGGACAGAATCGTAGAAGAAGCTTTGCTCTATCGCTCTATAGGTATTTATTGTGGTCCATCACGTGTTCATGCGAAGTCTATTCCAATACTTATATATCTGAAAATTCCATACGATGAATATCCTTTCCCCTCGGATAGCCGTCCTCCGTCTTCAACTGTCGCATCATAAGAAGATCACTATCATCAACTGCTACTCACCAACCGACGCAGCTGATGAGTACGAAATAAATGCGTTCTACTATCAGTTGGAGGAAGTCATCCGCAATGATAAAGCTTATCATAAATTTGTTGTCGGAGACTTCAACGCTAGAATAGGAAAGGCCAACGAGAGCGAATACAGGATCGGAAATTATGGATTAGGAGGAAGAAATGAGAATGGCAACCGTCTCGCAGGACTCCTGTCGGCAGCACGTCTCTTCCATGGAAACTCGTTTTTCAAGAAGAAAGAAAGCCGCCGCTGGACATGGGAATCTCCTAACGGCATGACTCATGCGGAGATCGACCATATTCTGACAAACAGAAGATGGTGCCTACTTGACACATCGGTAGTCCCATCATTTTGTGCAGGTGCAGTGGATAATGAAGTCACTCGATTGGGATGAGAAAGGCATACGTATTGATGGAAAATTCCTATCAAACCTTCGTTTTGCCGACGACATTGTCATCTTCTCAAAAAGTATTAGCGAAGCAGAGATGATGATCAACGAGCTCAACGAAGCAGGATCGGATTTCGCATAAATCGAAAGGAGACCCAGTTTATGAAAAACCCATGGTGCGAAGGCGAAAAAATTGAATTGGATGGTTCCCTCATTGCAGAGGCCACCTCGTACGTATACCTTGGGCGATCAATGAACATGGAAAACAGCATGAAGGAAGAGCTAGATAGAAGAAGGCGAGCAGCTTGGGCCGCATTCGATTCACATAATGAGAAGAACAGACGACAGATGGACGAGAAGAACAGTAGAGTGGACTCCAAGAGAATGCAAACGACCCCTTGGGCGACCACCTACACGTTGGGCGGACGTGTTCGTAAACAAAGTTAATCAGCTGTACCCGCAGCTGCAGTTGTTTTACAGATCACGGTATGAGACTCGCAAGCGATACCATGCTCGAACAAGACCACCACCATGGACTACGATTGCGAGAGAAAGGAACGAATGGCATATGTGCTGGGGTCCGCACAACTCGTGATGACGGACCGTCTAAGTAAGTAAGTAAGTATACGATGAATATAGTGAGTAAAACGAAATAACCGTAAATTAGCTGGGAGAAAAGCAGAGCAAGGGCCTCGGGGGCGCAGTGTGTAATGCACGGGCCCCCGAAAGGGAAATCGTAGTTCGACCTGGCCCAGGGTCCAAGTTTACGAATATCAGCGTCATTGTGGTTGATTTTCCCATAATACCCTGCCCTGAAAATTGTAGTAGGCAGTAAATAAAGTAGTAAACACTGCAAATGTAAGCCGTGGACCAAATTACCGGTCAGTGAACGTGTCCGAAAAAATAATTTTTGCAAAGCATTAAATGTAGAGAATGGCTTCTCTGACCCCTCATACGTCGATCTGCTTTCAGATAACTAACAAGTGAATATCCACAGCCTTGCAAAAATGTTCTGGATCCCGTTGAACCAAAAATGGGCACTATGCCCAAATCGTTCGTTATGCGTTAAAGATGAGTTCGATATAGAGAATGTCTCACGGAGGCCAACAACTAAATTTTATCTTTAATGATGCTAAGTTATTGCAAAACTCCGGACCGCAGGTGTCTGCGGAGGAGAACGAACGCGCTATTGTCCTCCTTTCCAGGGAGTAACGCGTTCATCACCACACCATGCGGGTCCTTCGTTCCCCACCGCAGACACCTGTGGTTCGGTGTTTTGCAAATACGTTATATTTCGCAATATATACACTGCCGTTAAAAAGAGTAGGAAGTAAATAATAAGTTAAAACCTAAATTTTAACTCAAATACAAAATTGTCTAGGGGTTTTTTTAAATTCTCAAGTCTCCTAAGCTGAGAACAGGGATGAAAGACAAAATAAAACTCGAAAAAGACTGTAGATCGAAGGTTCTGATTTGACGTGGGACACCATGTGAAAACAAAGAAATTGAACTTGCATTATTGAAAAAATTCGAAATTTATGAAGACGAGTAATACTAAAAATGAACTTGTAGACAACCAACAGAAAGCGCACATCTCCAATAATTACTTCACCATTTTTTGTTAATATCATTGAGTGCCTGGAGTGCAGCGCATTGAACATCACTTTTGTTCGAAATGTGACTAGAGAATGTGTAGGTGTAAGAGATGTTACGTAGTAGTAGAGGGATCATGTAATAATGCGGGAGTCAGAGGAATATTGGTTGTGTTAGCATTGCATCCATGTCGAATGCCATCAAAAGGAATCAGATATAACAAAGCTCAAAGCTCTCGGCCTTCATCGATCCCAGGGGGATACGCCATGCATTCGACTTTATTAAGCATCGTTGGAGATGTCTGAATGGTCTTTACAGCGACTCGCAGTGGAGTGCCGATGTATCGAGCAAGTGCTGCTATCCTCCTAGACAAGTCTGGTACCAATTTGCCGACCCCGAAGAGATGGAAGGCTAGATGAGGCTGGGAACGGGATCCTATGTGTATTGGAGGGCTCTTCAATCCACTTCGCTACATCCCCCCCTTTATCCTCTGCTGTACTATGTACAGAACATTAAGGTAGTTTCTCGTTGATTCCAATATCTACCGATATCGCTGACGGTTATCATGGGTGCGAGGATCGATCTCACGTGTTGCAGGGTTTGGCATATAGAACGGCACCTTTGATTGTTGATCGTCGACGCAGGTCTGAGCTTCAGATCCCATCTCTTACTTGTGTGAAACGGGATACCACTAGCATCCTCCTTTCGACTGCGCCTTCGATAACGCTGAGTGATCTTTCATCCTGCTTACGCAGCGACGAGGTTTCTGACGCATACGTTAGGGCAGGAAGTACCGTTGAGTGGAAAAGGTATGCACGGAGTCGGGTGTTCTTTGTTCTCTTCACTACATCTTCGATGCTCTTGAAAGCTCCCCAAGCCGCTCGTTTCCTTCTGCTCAGCTCTGGAGCTAAGTCGTTCATCATGTTGATTTCCCGACCTAGACAGACATAACTGGAGCATTCGGAAATATTCGTTCCGTCGAGTGTGAATGGGGCATACGAAACCAATCCGTTCTTCATGAACATCGTTTTCGTGAGATTTAGTCGAAGAACAATCCTTCCACAGGCTTTATCAAAGTCGACGAGCATACGTTCCGCTTGGCTAATGTTTGGTGTTGTAAGGGCGATGTCATCAGCAAAGCGAAGATGGTGTAACTGCCGACCATCGATTTGGAGGATGGCGGTAAATAATTTTGGCGAGATGATATCGCCTAGCCTAAACCCTCTTTTGACGTCGATGTTAACATCGTTGTAGAATGGTGAAATCTTGGTTGCGAAATTTTGATACAGCTCACGAAGAATCTTTATATACTGAGTAGGGTACTGAGTACTGAGTACTCCTTGACTTTCAAGGGCTTCCATGACTGTTTCTATCTCAGTTGAATCAAATGCGTTCTGTAAATCGATGAAAGTGAGACAGAGCGGTCTTTAGTACTCTTGTGATACTTCAGTGAGCCTTATTTTCGTGTGGATCTGGTCCATCGTACTAAATCCTTTTCGAAATCCTGCTTGTTCACGTGGTTGTCCTTCGTCCAGTGTTCTGTCAGTTCTGTTTAGGATGGCTCGAGTGAAAAGTTTGTAGATGACAGACAGCAAGCAGATCAGATACAATAACATATGATAAAGGTCAAAATCAATGTATAAGAGGTGTAACGCAGGGTGTAATCAGTGCTTCTCCTTTTTCATCCAATAATTTAATCATAGGCAGAAGAAGTAGCAGTTCCTTCGGACTTAAGAAGTAACTTACTTCTTATAGAGTGACGTTGGTAATATTACATATTACTAACAAATGTTACTTTAACACATTGTTGAATAAAACCAGTATGATCACCGAAAGAATGTAAACGAAAATGTCAACAATAATGACATGGATGTGGAAAACGCGAACGTTCCTCTAGAGCTGAAGCTTTTAGTTATACACTTCATAGAAAGTTGAAGGTTCATAGGTGTCAGCAACTTGGGGAATCTATTGTGAGGCAAGATTTTCAAAATCTCAGCCAGTCCTAAGTACTGGTTTTGATTACTGAAGAGCGCATAATAGAAGAAGAACAAAATCAACATAGAAGGAAACGTAGGATTTATCTTGAATGTCCTTGTGTGTTTTAACACATTCGTGACAGCACGAGTTCTCCAACAATTGTCAACAGTTGCTCGATAAATAGAGGACTTTAGAAATTTAAGCCTTGGTACACCTTGAGGACAGACCTATGCTTGCATACAAGTTTATCATGTCGTCATTTTCGTTTAGAATCCGGTTAAAACACATTTTCATAAAAAATGAAAAAATACCAATCCCTTAAAGTTGCTCAAACATGCGCAGAGGCTGCGGACATTAACGATCAATCCGTGGGCAACACTGTTTCAGTCTGGAAGAAATCTTGCTTCCCCATTGGTTAACGTACTTCCCCAGAAACAACTTTCAACGAAGAAAAGCGAAAAGAAGATTTGGAGGGTTCGAAAAACGAGAAAATCATATTGAATTTTTCATTGCAATGTCTTCACTTTTTTTAATGGTAATCGCGGCTTCACAGCTCAACTGGGGTTACGAATTTTGCTCAAACTTCAGTATCACTGTGGTTCTACCGAGGATAAAGAATGAAGCTCTCCATGTCCCTCCCTGCATCACTACCACTGTGCTACCCGCGCTCCACACAGCGTGTAATAACGTCACAAAGATATCGTATCTATGTAGTTTCGAAACTGGTTTTCCAATCGTGAAGTAACAAATAAAGATCTCGAATCCTTCACTTACCATTGTTAAATTGAGATGTTCATGGACATCCTCAAATTCTTCCTTGACATTTTCACATAGTGTTCACTTCGAATTTGTTAAGGAAAAAACCGTTGAATTTATCTTTCATACATTAGGAAGCGAAATTTAAAAAAAGAAATGAAAGGTGAGTAAATGCGTTCTATTTGCATAGACAAGGCAGCGTGGCGGGCGGTTGTGGGTACGAAGTTGCTGCACGCCGACATAGTGACCACAATCTAAGCCCTTTTCGCTGTTAACTCAAGCTTTAAAGGTTAATAATGTAGGAGTAAAAAGACCAATAGTGAGGATGACGACTGCAGAGCAATAGGTGTTGTGATTGACGATTCATGAACAGTTTTACGACTTTACGTGTTTCCAGTTCCCATCATTACAGGAAAATGGAACAAAAAACTGCATGGCACGACACTACAAATGTGAATTTTTTTTTTCTAAATAGTATTGTCGATACAGTGTTAACCTTTTATTTGCTGCCTACTACAATTCCTCACGGTAGGCACAATGATGCTAAGATATTCGCAAAACTTGGACCTCAGGCCAGATCGAATCATGATTCTCTAGAATCCTTTCCTGTGGGTACAATGCCGAGCTGAGCTCCCCAGATCAATCATGCTGATAGGTGATTGCTGATGGAACCATTTGGTAGAAAACTAGCTAAGAGAAATGCAAAGCAGTATGTAAAATGCCAGCCTCAGAAAAGGAAATCGAGGTTCGGTCTGCCCTGGCGTCCAAATTTTGCAAATATCTCAGCATAATTGTGACTTCCGTTACATTTATTAAGTAGGCGCATGGACAAAGTTGATCGACTGATAGTACCATATCTTTTAATCTATAATGAAAGAGACCATAGGGAACCAAAAAACTCGGTACGTTTTAAAGTGATTTTTTTTTGTAACTAACGATAAAGTAATTCTTTGTATTCTTGTTGAGCAAACGCGAGGTGTTATTATTATTTTTTATTCACAAATAAGCTGACGTTTCGGCGAACTTCGCCTTCTTCAGAGCCTGGAAAGGTCAAGTTGACAGCAATCTACTCGGTCAAACGCCTCCATAACTGTTTGGAATACAACAAAACAAGCTCAACAAGAATACAAAGAATTACTTGATCAATGCCGAGGTTAATAGAAAGTCGGTCGTGGAAGTTACTAACGATAAACGCCTAATTACTCTTAACAGAGAGTGGGCAGCAATCACTGGGTCTTCTAGAAATCAGTTACAAGTTGCCTCAAGTGGTTCAAAAATAAAACCGTAAAAATAAACACGTACCAGATTTTTGCAAACGTGCACGGTCTTCAGGCGTAAGAATAAAGCCATAGTACTACTGAAGCGACGACTTTACTCAATGATTCCCAGACCGTTCAGTCAGCTGTGGAACTGAGACGTAGTGTTATACCCTCATCTCTGTTGGTGATTTTTCTTAATACGTAAAGAACTCTGCTGCTCCGTCTATTCCCTCAGTACTATAAAGGTCCCAGCAGATACCTGTAGGCAGCGATGGTCGCAAGTGTCAGAAATGAATTGTCATTGCCTCATAGAATCCATGAAGGTTGAACACATAAGTATCACCTAAGGAATTACCAGTTGTGAAGAAATACATCCTGAGGAGAACACTGTAACTAGACAGGAACAGTCCGTTTCATTTTTATTCTGTAATACGCTACACCAGTAATTTAAGAACATTCTAACAGTCTTGTGACAAATTTTTCTTGCGGTATGTAGTGACTTACAAAACCTCAATTGCCGAAAATATCTGGAAGGTTCTACCTGTTGCGTTTCATTTTGATGTAATTTGGCAAAAAAAAATTTTTATCAGTATACATTATTCCATTTACAATGTGTGTCACGAAAAAAAAAGTAGATCAATGATATTAATCAAGCTCTAGTTTTATCGATATCATCACAATGGCCACTTCTCGGATGATGACTATTGATCTTTAAAAGATCTTTCGGATGAATCATACCTGTTAAAAATTGACAATGATTGGAGTTTCGGACCATTTAAGTCTTCAGACCTTGAGGATCAAGATAGCCCTTTTCGCAAGAAAACATAGTTGATCCGAAACTCTGAGGACTAACTGGACACAACTCATTGTTAGTAGGACATATCAATCAATCACACTGTTCAGATAAAAAGAATGTTAGAGCCTTCTTTAAAGATCTCACACACTATTGGAAAGATCGCTTCATCGTAGCATCTTTTACATACCGCTTCATTAGGCTGACAAGCATGTATGAGCCCTATTGGAAAGGATTACGAATATTGCTTAGGGATCGCTATATAGTCAGGTTCAATTAGCAGCATGGTTTACTACTTACATAATATAAAACTCTAAAACAATGCAAAGTTAGTAATGGGAAAAAGTTTCCGCATAATCCATATCGTCATTCATCTGTGCTATGGCATCCATCGTCTGAAAGTCGCTCGACGTTGAGATCGGAACGCATCAGCGGTTAACGAATACTGAAGCAGGTGCTGATATTCGTTAATATTCCGTTCTTCTGACGCTTCGATCAGCGCAATCTCCTCACGGCTACGACGCAACACTGAAGAAGTAAAAGGCAACTAGAAATCCATCCAAGTAAATCAGCACAATGTTACCTTTTTAACTTCCTGCCTACTACAATTTTTCACGGCAGGATATTATGTGAAATACAACCACATTGATGCTGAGATATTTGCAAAATTCCGGACCGCAAGTGTCTACTGTGGGAATCGAGCACTATATTACCATTTATGGGTTCTAATGCGTTCGCCACCACACCATGTAGCTCTTTCGTTTCCCTGCCTTTCAGGTAGTTTTCTATCTGCTACTGCCAACGAAGAACCGGCATGGTGTGATGTTGGACGCGTTAGCTCCCGGAAAGGATAATACCGTGTTCGATCCCAGCCGCAGACACTTGCGGTTCGGAGTTTTGCAAACATCTCAGTATCATTGTGGTTAAATCAGTTTAGACAGTCCATAGTTTACCGGCACCGGTTATACAATACAGTACCATATTTGCAAAGAAAAATCTGCGAAAGAGTATCAATTCATTGAAGAACTACGTGTTAAGCATGAGAGCGCCACTGTGGTTTTTAGGGCTGTGCTAAAAGTGCATATTGATTTCTAGGGAGTGTCATATTTTTCGTTCGAATTCGTTGTTAACGGGATTTTATGAAAAACAAGGACAAACTATTAACATGTAGTGCCCCTGACATTCATAAAGCATACCAGTACGGGAAAAAAAAATGACCGCTTTCAACATCCAAACCAATATTTTTCCGCTCATATCGGAAAATAACGAAAACGAAACGAGAACGAAACAAGACAACAACTTCACATTTTTGCAAGGCTCATTTTTCAAACACAAAAGGATTTCGATCTTCTCGAAATTCTTTGGAAACTCAACAAAATTAAACCCCACTTTCGTTTTCGATTACTTGACAATTTCAAACCTAAACGCATTTAAGTTTGTAGGAATAGTTAGGGGTATAGAGCAAAGTCACTTATCTACACGTGTAAAATCCTCAAACGCTCCTAAAACTTTAGCGACCTAGAAATCATCATCGACTGCTGAAAACTCAGCCTAGCACAACATGTGATAACACGATGTCCACTTCGTTTTGAGAAGCTTAAGCGATCAACTAATCTTCCTCAAGTGAATACAACATAAATGAAAGGTTTCGTACAACTATATTCTTCGTCCGACTTTTTTGTCAGATCAAATCAATTAGGATGAAATAGAAGTTTCTGAAAACAAACTAGGTTTCATGTGCAAAAACGTCTCCACGATGCTATTCAGTGCTGGATCCAACTTGATGCATAGGATGGTTGTACGACACTGAAACCATTCATTTATCGTGTGAATCGGTTAGCACCAAGAGAACCGTCTAAAGCGAAAAATACAACTTGATGAGCAGTAAATTATAAATGATGACGTTCTAGGCTTTTTGCTCGAAACTCCAACCGCTCGAAAGCGCTGTACTAACGTAATTTCGCAATCATTTACGGCTGTTATTTGGTTTTTCTTTTCGTATTTACGTGTCCCTGATACAACTATATGAAATACATGAGCAAATAGAAGTTGAAAATATTTTTAAAAAAAACAAGATAACAACAAAAACAAGACCTGATACAACCGTAAGATAATTAAAGTACTGAAAGAGTGGGAAAGAAGTGCGCTTTCAGTTACCTGAGGACATTTTCCAGAAAAGCCGGTCTGTCTAAGCCAAGATAACACACACGAATAGCAGCACTTATGATTGCATGGATCAATACTGCAAGCAGATTTTCATGAGGGCGATGATAGTGAATGAGCAGATTCATGAACGGCGGCTCTTCAGTAGAGCATTGCATTAAGTAAAGCACAGTGTTAGTATAGTATAGTATAGTATTGTGGAGTAATAAGTATTTAGTAGAATATTTAAGACCTATTTACTTAGATACTTGGCAGGCCCGTACTCACAGGTTGCGCAGACCCCAGCATTTTTCGGTGTGTTGCTGGCTTAGCCATTGTTTCCCTAGAGTCTCGAGATTAGCCTGACCAAAATCCGCCCGTCACCACCACAGGCAGTCGCCGCCTTTATGGGTCAGAGGGAGATTTGCCACCATACGACTAATTCGATACCAGATCGGTAGCGGATCGTACTCTTAGTTTGTTTTACTCTTAGTTAGGCTTCGTGGTAAAAACTCCAGACTCCTTTTCAGCCTGGGAGACCCTGCCGGTGGGATGAATCTACCCGCTGTACATTGCAGTCCAACAGCCAGGAGCACCCCCAAGTCACAATGAGGCGGTATACCGTTGGGAGGTTACGGTTTACGAACTATTTATTGGTAAATATCCACCTAACGACAAAAGAGAGCGAAGTAATAATCAAAGTAAAACGTACTTGATTGGTTTGAAGAATATGTTCAGACAAACACAACATGTTAGATGGGCTTCAAGTTGATTAAGCGACAATGTATCATTCTGTCCTTGTCGAACTACCTTAATCACAAATTTCACTGATTGCAGAATCGATATTAATGGGTAAAATGCGAGATTATCATTGTTTTCAACGAATCAATTGAAATCCATGTGTAACACGAGCAAACATTCCAAATCCAGTCATCATTTAGCACAAGATACTCCCAGGTCTTAAGAATATGATTGCAGAGTTCAACAATCGCACCACCTTCTCTTTGACAATTTTCATCGAATCCTTTACTACCACACAAATAAAAAAAAACAAACCATTCTAAGTAATGCGAATAGGTGAACTCTTGTGCGGTCAATAAACAAGCTTAGACAAGGATCTTAACGGTTTCACTTATACCTGCTGATTTACGGTAACTCCTGCCTGCAATTTTTTAGGGGTGTAAGATAATCGACCTGAAATTAGGATTTCGAAAATATCTAAGCGATAAAATACAATGAATGTAGGGAAACGAACGTCTCGATTGCGATATAGATCCAGATGACTCAGGTATTGAAGAGGATACTGTGGACTGAATCTGATGTGTTGACGAAGTAGCCTCATTCACAGCCTCACTTTCTTCATTGTAGAAACAAAAGCTTACACTACGAGGATCTAAAATTTATTGAAAAATCGATATGATCAAGAGATATGCCTTATTCAGAGAGATTCAAACTCAAGGTATCCTCTATTTCTAGTGGAAACCTAATGTTGTATTGTATTAGATGTTTAGCGAAACTTTCGAATTTCTGCGCTGACATAGACACCATTCTGAATCGAGTCCTTGAAGAAATGGCACCAGCATTTACGAAGCCGATTTGGTTGAACATCTATGCCAACGAGCATATGATAACCCACTTCCATGAATGCTTGACGGCGGAAATGAGAAAAAAAGGAATCAAACTAAAAAAAAACGTTTCTTACCCCTTGAGACCGTCACCATATCACCAGTCACGAGATTTTTCTGCCCCCTTTTTGATACCGGTGAACCATTCACAAACACGTTTGCCGTTCTAAATAAATCTCTTGAATAACATCATATTTACCTACTCGATACTTAAATGGCCCGACCTCACTGGTTGTGCGGGCTCAAGCACAATCTCCATTTTTTTAAAAGATTTGCTGGTTAATCCATTGTGGCTCCCTGGAATCCCGAGGTTGGCCAGGCCAAACTCTGCTCCAGGTCGTCACCACAGGCAGTCGCAGCCTTTGTGGATCAGAAGAAGATTTGCCACTATGCGACTTTGAAACCGGGACGGTGGCGGATCATGGTATTAGTTTACTCTTAAGTAGACTTCTTGATGGAAACGTCGGATTACTTCTCAGCTTGGAAGACCCTGCCAGGGGAATGAATCCCCCCGCTGTACATTGCAGCCCGACACCCAGGAACACCTCCCATCCACGACAAGGTGATAAACCGTTGTGAGGAAACGTCATATTTAAGAGAAACAAGTTAGGACCACAACAAAACAATGATTGTAAAAAAGAGTTACCATACCTGTAGTATATTTTTACATTACAAAAAAAATCCCTGATGTAGAGAAACATTAGATCTACATCAACGGGAATCTATTGTTAAAAACAAAAATAGTTACCGCTTATATTACACCGAGTTTAAACATGTTGACGGCAATGAAATCCTACTTTAACTTTCGTTATCAACATTACCTGGCTGGAGCCGGTTTGATGGAGTACTGTACTGCTCCTCTCAGAACATTTTTAACCAGTTCTGCATGGATACCAGCCAAATAGGGGCTCGCAAGAGAAATATCACAACCTGAAGATTGATCTACCGTGATTCATTTTCAGTTTCAGTTATTCTTGACTTTATTCACCTAACGGATGAATGAGCAAACTGACGACACTCGCACTAAATTCGTTGCTAGCGAAACAAAGAAAACTCCAGAGAATAATAAACACACGAAGAAAATTTGGCACGCAAGTTCATTTTATACACTATTGTCAGAGGCTCAACTAAAACAATGCTTATAAGATGGGATTCAGTAATACCGGTAAGGTATACAAGTTAAACATCACATCTGACCCATCCATCCAGGGTCGGCAAACTGGTGCCAGACTGATCTGGCAAAAGATTATTGCAATCCAGAAAGCCTCACAACTGCTTAATGGAAAGCAATAGAAAATACCTAGCACTATTGTTGCCAGGTTTCGGAGCGTTGATACCCCACCAGAAACACTCATATTTCATTTCACATGATCCATTTTCACATTTACCGTGTGGATCACAGCAATGCTTGCAATCGTTTCGTTCCCTCGCATTTGTTATCCATGAAGATTTTTAAACTTCTCACGTGCGGGTTCGGTTGCTCCCTTAGGATTGTCATCTTCGTTAAGAATGCTTTTGAATCCTGAACAGTTCGACTCCCCAATGAATGCTGGGATAGCTGTGCTGAAGCTTTCATGCGTGAAGCTCTAGCAGTGCGTTAGGCTCAGACAAGCTTAGTACTAATTACCCGACATCGGAGAGATGAAAGGCTTTGTGAGCTCTGGGCCGTACGAACCAGAACAGCGCTCGTGATAAACGGTAGCACTATCACCGCACTACTCGCTCACTGACGTTCATAACAAAGATAATTCCGCAAGATACCACGCATACCAAAGATATTCGCACGATAGTAGTGGTACAGAGTAGGACTACTACGCTGGTAGTTGGACTCCGCCCAAACATCATCAAGCCTCCCATCCGTGCGAAGTCGGGAACTTGATCCTTGACTTGTTTGGGAGAAGTTCACACCCTTCAATTCAAGTGGCACACTCTAGCTCAGCTCTCTTAGAACTCAAAGGAGGATCGACTTAACCCGCATTCAAAGACATTCATGACGAGAGAAAAATCCTCAAGCAGGAACCGAACAAACGCATGAAAAGTTGGAAGATGTTCGTGGACGATGGATGCGAGGAAGCTGATCGAATGCAAGAACTTCTGGGATCCAGACCATATATATGGAGGATGGCTTGAAGAAGTGGAAGCAAAAGCGAATAGTGAGGAGATATCACTTCTCATTATACAGCAAACGACCAAAGTAGAATGCTTCGGAAACCACGTGGGCGCAGTGGTTAGAGAAGCACCGCAATACACATGGGATCGATATCGCAGCCCATGCTCACCAATTCCATTCCTACAGTCGCCAAATTAGTATAAGGCTTGCCTAGGAAGATAGCAGCACTGGCTAGATACATGGATATGTCACTGCGAGTCATTATAAGAGCCAGACATGCATTTTCACCTATAACGATTTTACGAATGGGGTGGAATGCATGACGTATCGGATGTATCGTTCGGGAATTGATCAACACCGAGAGTTTTGCCCCTTTTCCACCCAGTGAATCATCTTGCCAAATGTGATTGGCACACGCCTGACGAAGGACCATTCCTTTTCTTTGTGATCACATAAACAATGCCTTGTAGTCGCTTATGAATAGAAGAAGTTCAACTACGAACAACAGAAGATGAGGGAGCACCCTTAGTCATCTATGAACTCACGTCCAGTGTGTAAGGAACCATTAGACCATGGGAAAAAAAAGGCGTGTTCTCATACATTACCTCGGTCACTGCCAATTGTGAAAAGTTTTTTCTCTTCAAGATATCGAACACACATAAACGATTTCGATTCCCATGTGAGACATGGACGTGACCTATCCATGATACCCGTTCCTGAGAGCAAAAATACAAATAATAGAAACGTTTTTTGAGAGGTGAAAGGTTCGAGACGAACACAACAACATACCTCGCTTTTGGCTGAATGTTAAGTGAATACATTGTGGTCCTAAAATAGCGCTTTGTGTAAAAATGCGTCTAGGTTTCTTGTTTTTCTTTTCAGTGCCTTAAGAATTGTAACCGAACTAACCCTCTACCAAAGTGATTACATCATGAAAAGCGAGCTCCTTTTTTTGACCACAAGAGACGGCGACATCGTTCACTAGCACGTTTCCGGAGCTGCAATTCACAATAGAAATCTCCATAAACGATTTGTTTGGCAAAAGGTGCCATGAAAGTTTCTGATAGCAAACGAACGCCTTCTTACGCATAATTAATATAAACAATTCTCCCTTATAATGGGATCTCATGCCGGTGAGTGCGTTCGTATCAAGCGCTAAGTGGTGAATGAGCGACTGGTCGCGATTCAAAAGCGACCCTAGGCTTCCCTGAGACACAAGTGGATCCTGGGGATGGCCTCCCCGTTCCTCTTTCACAGATTTGACCCCTATATTATGCATTTACGGAGATATATTCGTGCTTGCGTATGTTGGTACTTTCTCATTTATGTGGATTGCAAAGGGCGCGTGTGGCGCAGTGGTTGGAGGCGCCACTGCGACACGCACGTGGAATCGATTCGTGCGCCCATGGCCCACCCAGCCTTCCATCCCTCCGGGGTCGCCAAAAGGGAACCAGACTTGTTTGGGAGGATAGCAGCACTGGCTCGATACATCGGCAGGCCACCGCGAGTCATTGTAAGGGCCAGATATGCATTCAATCACCTCTAACGATACTTAATGAAGTCGAATGCATGGCGTATCCCTCACGGATTGATCAACGCCAAGAGCTTTATGTGGGTTGCATTCTACGAGCCATTTCGGCCAAACCCTGAAATAAAATGGCAGGGAGGTATATGGGAGGCCATTAGGAATCGCCTTCCACAAATAAGCCATATGTCCACTCTGGGACAGATTGGCAAGCTACCTGTGAGTATACCCTACCTCCAGGCTCAGAGCTCAGCAAGCTGTGCGTTCGTATCAAGCGCTGAACAAATAAGTGGGCCTCATTCCCCTCATCCTGAAGGAGCACCCGATAAAACAGCGTTGTGTAGGACGAATACGAAGAGGCTGCTAAAAATACCACTGCCATTTTGGATTGTCTAAATCGCAAGGGACCTGGGATCTGTACCTACATTTCACGCACACTTGCATCCATCTGAGTTCTCGATAGAGGACTTGGTTACGCAAGCGGGAGGGATAACGTTGGACGTCATCGTGCCTGCTGCTGGGACGCCGCCACGTGGGGGGGGGACCATCCAGGACACCGGGGATGTCCTTCGGGGAACGCCGCGCTCTCGGTGGGTGCAAGTACCCCGGTTCGTGGTGCCGTTGCCTGTGTGCGGTTAACCGCGCCGTTGACCAAGCAAACCACTCCGCCCTGCGAACATGCAGGAGATTGTTGACGATAAACATATCAACAACCTCGTGCATGCTCTCTGGATGGACTATGGTACTAGCACTTGAGCGTAGCAGAATACACCAGCAGTTCACTACCATCCTACGCATTTCCAGATGAATAAATGAAATAATAATGCGCCGCATAGTAAGCGGGTTTGATTTGCCTTTTAAACGTTGATAAATCTTATACTGTTCGACACTCGCGAATATATCCTGCCATGATGAAAGGCCAAGCCATTAGTAGATTCCCACATTTCCTGATAGTTCTTTGGCAAAATGTTTCAAAACGATTGACCTGCCTTCAAGGGTCATCTCTTCCTTTTTAAAAACGGATTCGCTCGTTCCGTTTGCAAGTAAGAGATAGATCTTCCTCATTAACTACTTCATTATTTTATATGAGTAACAAACGGAGGATGATGGTCTATGGGCTGCTATATTTGCAATGTCTGTTGATAATAGACGCCTTCTATGATACAAAAATGTTCCTCAAAATGTGTGACGGTAGAGGAGTTGGCAGCGCCCGTGTTCTTCACAAAACGAGTCTGTAAATATCGATTCATTCTAACAACTAACAATCCGAATCGGACGTTTACAGTTGAAGCGATCTGGATCCGTATCGTTTCCGAAAATCTTTGTCGGATACGCACTGATGTGAAGCTATGACGAAGACAAAGTGGAAGCGTTCCATATGGACTTGGAGAAGTTCCACAGAGAAGAATTCTTCAAGGTCATCAATGGAGATTTCAACGCCAAGACTGGACCAAGGAAAACGTCTGAAGAACATCACACTGGAACCCAGCCGGTGTTTAGAATGGAACAAAGACACTCGCTCGGCTCATCACACGTTACCTGTCAGAATGTAAAGTTCCTGCCTAATGGAAGACCAACAAGACCGTTCTATTGTTCAAGAAGGATGACCTTCACAATATTGGCAATTATCGTCCAATCTGCTTGGTGTTTATCATTCAGAAGCCTTTCACTCGAGTCATCCTAAACAGGACTGGACGATGAATAGCCATGTGAGCAAGCAAAGTCTCGAAAAGGATCCAGTGCGGAGGACCACATTCACGCGATAATAAGCCTAGCTTAAGCGCCACGAGAGTACCTCACGACCGAGACTGTCAAGAGATCGCTCTGTCTAACGATCCTGGATATAAAGAAAGCTTTTGACTCGATTGAAATAGAAGCAGTCATGGAAGCGCTGGACGCCCAGGATGTCTCTACTCGGTATATAAAGGTTCTCAGTGAACTATGTAAAAAATCAAAATATGAGTATTCCATAGCGATATTAAGATCCATATCAAAAGAGGGACAAGGCAAGGCAATAACATCTCTCCAAAACTATTTTACGCCACCCTCCAGAACGTCATGTGAACATTGGAGCGGACAACATGGGACTGAGAATTGATGATCAGCAATTAGAGCATTCGGCTTTAGTGATAACATCGTTCTTAGAACACCAAATATTAGCTGAGCGGAACGAATGCTTGCCAAGTTTGATAAAGGCTGTGGAAAGATTGGTCTTCGACAAAACCTCATAAACGCGATGTTCATAAGGAACGGATTGGTTACGTATCCCCATTCACTCTCAACCAACGAATGCTTGCCAAGTTTGATAAAGGCTGTGGAAAGATTGGTCTTCGACAAAATCTCATAAACGCGATGTTCATAAGGAACGGATTGGTTACGTAACCCCATTCACTCTCAACGATCGAATATCTTCAAATGCTGCAGTTACGCCTATTTAGGTCCAAAAATCAACTTAATGGACGACTTAGCGTCAGAACTGAGTGAAAAGAAAGGAACGGCTTAAGGAGGTTTCAATAGTTTCAGGAATGTATCACCTAATCCAATTCCAACATCTAACGAACACCCAATTCCGTGTCCACCTTTCCGACTCCAAGCTCTCCCTGCTTTAGCATATACCTCAGGAACGTGGTCGTTACGTAAGCAGAATTAAAGATCACTCAGCGTTATAAAAAGTGCAGTAGGAAGGTCGATGCTAGGAGTCTCCAGTATTACACAAATGAAGAAGGGGATTCGAAGCTCGCACCTACGTTAACGATCAAAAATCAAAGACTCCGTTTTGTATACCAAATTATCGAAGCTGATGTGAGCCAAACACGTAATGTTTCTGAAGAACAACAGGTGAACGAGAGCTTAGGCTGACTGGGCTCGAGATGTAAAAGAACAGCAGAAAGACCGCCGACCTAATGGTCTGAGTTCTTCACGAAAACCCTCGAAGAAATGTACATCGCTCAACGAATTCCTAGAACAAGTAGAACCCGCTCCGCTACTCTTGCACGCCACAGGATTATGTTGAAGATCTACTGGCGCTCGCTCGATTCACTCGACGATAAACGGGAAAATAGGTTATGCACGTGATCTAGTTCAGCACCTACATTTGTTGTTGAAACGTCAGTACAATAAGATACGGTTCGGGCACGTTGTACCTGATCTCTCGTAAATCGCTTGCGGAAAAATACACTAGAGAAATAGGTAGAGCTCTCTGCGTCTTTGTAGAAGAACAACTAGGTAAGGTAGTACACTGAAAGTTAAGTCACGTAGTCCACCAGACGCGCATAAGACGCATGGACGTAACGGTTAAGAATCTAAAGTATAAGTTATAATCGTCACATAGGAATCGAAAACTTGAACCTATAAAGCCCTCAAGTCATTTTGCATAAATTCCAGGAACCCAAAAACGAGTCGTAGAAAAGAATGCCTCATCACCACGTATGATCTTACACAATATCTCGGCCTAACATTTCAGTGTAAGAGAGGAACACTACGCTCCCATGTGAGCTCTGTGTGGTTGGTCTCCACGTGGAATACTCGACAAAAGATTAATAGAAAAGGGTCGGTGTGCCAATAAACTGTTTCGTCCCCAACGCGATTGAAGTCTAGGTTTCATGGCTTTTCTGTTGAGGATATGTAGCCATTTGGCTTATTAAATTACTGTTGGACGGATGTGACGCCGTGGTTGGAGGCGCCACTGCGAAACACACGTGGAATCGATCCCTGCGCCCATGCCACGCCAAGCTCCCTCCATTCCTCGGGGATCGGCAAATTACCTAGACTTGTCTGAGAGGATAGCAATATTGGCTCGATACATCGGCCGGCCACCGCGAGTCATTGTAAAGGCCAGATATGCATTCAATCACCTCCAACGATGCTTAATGAATTCGAATGCATGACTCATCCTTCAGGGATTGATCAACGCAGACAGCTTTATCCTTTTATCCTTTTTTAAATTGCAGCTAATGTGCCCTTTCCCGGATCTGAAGAAGGGAAGATCCGCCGAAACGTCAGATTTTGTGAATACGGAGTATATGGTAACAACTCCTTGTGAGTTTATCAAGAGAACAGCGAATTATTGACCAATGTCGAGGGTAACCAGAATTTCGGCCCTGGGAATTGCTATAACCTGATGTGCTCCATCATAAGCTATTTCCAAATAAAGATGGAAAGAAAACCATTTCACACCTGCATGGAGTTATACTGTAGCATACTCTGTTACGACGGACTATACGATGCAAACATGCGTGAGTTGGCAACAAGTTCGAGTTCGGGAACGTTATATCACATGCTAAAACGCCACTGCTTTCTTAATTCACTCAAGTCCATATGAAGCAAAATAAATTTTTGTTCTCTCCACGACTAAAATCTACTCTATTGGGGATTTATTTTGTAAACTCTTACGTCAGTGACAGCGTTAATGGTTCGTTGATGTCGAACATTCTTGGATACTTGGATGGCCCGTCCTTGCTGGTTGTGTGGGTATTGATTTACTCTTGGCTGGGCTTCCTGATGGAAACGCCAGACTCCTTCTCAGCTTAGGAGACCCTGCTGGGAAATGAATCCCTCCGCCGTACATCGCAGCCGAACACCCAAGAGCACGTTCCAGCCACAGTGAGGCGGTAAATGTTGGGAGGGTGTCCAACATCAACTCAGTTAATTTGGTTCTTACCTGTTAAACTAAACGGCTCTGGTAATAAACATATTATTGGACATAATGCATTGCTGCTTAAGTATTGTCTTAAGTCGGAATATTCACGGACTACTGTATGTTAGCAGACGACCACTAAACAGTGCTTACTGGGGAAAAATGATCATTCTTACAGACTGAATAGTACAGTGTTTAGTGTACAGTAATACGATCGATACTTACTAGGTCCGGACGAGATAAATACAAATAAATAAAGGAAAGAAAATTACGGTAGTAAATCTACTGCTACTAACTGTAACGTTTTCCGATTGTGTACAAATATTTCTGGTCAATATAGTACAAAGAGGCTGCGTGTTCACCACGCCATAAAACGTAGGGACGAGCTGGCCGATCCTCCATACCTGAACGTGAGGCGACTGATATGGCCAGTGAATAGCACTTCTTACTTATTTCCACAGAAAACCAGAAATGTGAACGAATCTTACCTTAGAAATGAGTCGAGTTGATTACGTAAGGACACACAGAGTTTATGGAAATAAACCCAATTCAGTGCTACTGTTTTTATACTTCACCTTATCACTGATATGCTCAACCGTTCTTTATCACTGAACAATCTCCAGCTTGTTAGATTCGAGGCTATGAAGAGCATGCTAACTAGGCACATATCAGGTTCGACGCACACGGACCGGAATCATTCTTGCAATTACTCCGGGGCGCAGATGAACTCAAAAAAAGTACAGACGAGTATTGCTATGTGTTTTCTATAGGCATGAACACATACTTGTGCGACGACTGTGTGTCTCGATATGTGCGAAGTGTACCTCAGAAGAACCAGTGGAGAGCGAAAACCCCGATGATATTTGACCGGGACTTGTATATCAGGTGGATCGAACTATTTCCAAACGTAAGCCACATGGCTACTCTAGAAAAGCACGACAAGTTAGCCGCAAACAAAAGGTTTCATTCTTAGGCTTAAAAATTTCTTTTCTAATGGCCTTGGGGAGACCACTACAGAGAGACTGCTATACTGTCAGCGCATTTTCGTAGATGTACTCGACTTCCGCCCCTCACTGACAGATGGGAGAACTTACGCGTTGATGTAAGAATCATATGACTAGAAATGTGCATTTTTAGCGGGAATTTAAGAATAGGACTCTTACAAAATGTAACTACTTCAGTAGTTCCACAAACAGTAATGCAATAATCCTATAAGCTGTTGAGCAAATCCAATTATCTTACCAAGGAAGGGATATCTAACGACGTTGCTCAAACCCCTAGGGTGGTCCATACACTCGACTTCTTCATGCATCATTAACGGTGATCAGATGTATATCTGGCCAGTACAATTACTTAAAGATGCCTATCGATATAAGTGCTCTTGTCCTCCCAGACAACTCTACGATTAATTTGCCAATTCTGGAGGGATGGTGAGAACTTGGTGAGGCCGGGACGCAAAACTGGAACAAGGACCAGGTGTGTATTGCAGGGCTAATCACTGTACTACATACCCTCTGAACTATCTATCTTATAGCGCGAACTATATAAAGAATTCCTAGACGACTACGACATGTGTTTCGGTGCAAAACATCACAGTTATGAGTAATTATTATTCATCTGTCAAGTATCACAACACTTTTGTTTACAAGCTTGATGGGAAACACATCATGAAGGAGATATGTGTAAAACCCGACTGCCAGCACGAGACTTCAATAATTCGGAAACGAGAACAAATTCAAGTCATAGATAATCACAACACGCAGAGCGTAAGCTCAATAGGACAACACCCATTTCGGTTAGAATGATCATAGAAACTAGTCAAATGTACAACCTAATACAACGTAGACACAATGATAACGCGATGATAAGACAAGAACAACTAGAAATTGTACTCCGTCCACGTAACGATTACATGGAATTAAGTTAGATTACTCCTATCACATTAAGCAACACCTTTTCTTTATACTGGCAAAATTTTATTGTGACTGAAGCAGTCTAGAGGACATTTTTCCATACCACATTGGCGCCAAATTCAATAAGCATCAAGTGCTTCTGTAGATGAGCCCTATGCGGATTGATTTTCATTGCGGTCTGATCAGAACGCTTGCATCAAACAATTTCTGATTTCAACAAAACCCATCTAAACTTTGTTATGCTAATTAGAAACAATCGAGGCAACACTTTGTGACAGACAATCATTTAGCGCTTCTCACTCCTAGTTAGCACACCTATCAAAAATTGGCGCTTCTGTGGTAATGGAACGAAATACGTATAAACCCGCTCTATCGTACATAGACAAAATATTGTGCTGAGAAAATAAAGCTGCTTGTGGAATCGACTTGACTTCATGTACGGCCCAGAGACAGACTACTAATGAAGAGAAAACAATGCAGCAACTTGCGTAAATAAGTGGATTTCCTAACTATAGACACAAAATAAATATATCGCCGAGAGGTTCAGAGAGCGTATGCACCACGTTTTAGTAAGAATGTTTCTTCATCGCGAAGGATGGAAATGTTAACATATGTTATAAACAACTTTCCTTTTGCATTTCTTCCGTTGTGTCTTCATCAACTTGCAACTGTTGCTTCTCTGATTGGGTACTGACAATATCGTTATAGTACTCAGCCTTGTGTTTTGCTTCATTATAGTACTCATGCTTGCTTACCAACTCTGAAATAAATTTTATTGAATGTGAAGCCAAGAATTCTGCAACAAGTTTAGATTCCTCAATTCATTCAATTCTAATTTTCCTGGTCCAAATGGTTAAATAGTGCTAAGGGTGGAGTCAAAAAGATAAGGGATAAAATTTTGCGCGTTTGTCAATCCCTAAAAGATGATCCATTCGGCTTCACAAAGCATTGTTAATGCCAAGTGAATTTATATCGGGCTACGCAATGACTTGCAGTGGCCTATAAGTATATCAAGTCAGCGCTGCTATTCTCTCCAGACACGTCTGCTAGTAATTTTCCAATCCGACCCCAGAGATATGGAAGGGTTGATGAGTTCGGGGCATGGGATCGAACTTCTAACCATTCTGCCCACTCTCCGAGCACAAGAAATACTCGCAGATTATGTGCCTACTTCGCAGCCAATGAAGCACCAGCGCATATTACTCATTCGATACTGAACGACACCAAAATATTCTTAAACCTCGGCAGACGAAGAAAGGATAAATTTGCTAACCTTTACGGTCAACAATAGAAGAACATACCTTAATAGCGCAACTAGTTCTGAATACATTGCAATCATGACAGGAATCAACCCACCTGTCGCTCCATTTTCGTTCACTAGCACTGGTGTATACATTATGGCATGTTCACTTAACAGTTTTGCATTCGGAACCAGATAATTACCGTCGTCCATACCAAGCTCAGAAAGCCGAATTGCTGCTAAGAAGAAAAACAAGTTACAATTACTGAAGGTCTGCTTATTATTTCAAAAATGAGTTTGTGCAACAAAAAGTACTGCAACGCAAGACCATGTTTACTGATGGAAATTTAGGTTACTTTAAAAAGAACTCATAGAATTAACCCAAATTCACATTGAAAACACCTTTTAGAAAATCCAAGTAAGGAAAACAGTAGTAACAATAAAAGCAAAATCCCGCTGATGGGTGATTGCAGATATCAGCTATAGGTGAAAAACACTTCTGACAGAAAGTCTAAACGAAGAACCCGCATGGTATGGTGTTGAATGCGTTACTTCCCGGAAAGTACAATAGCGCGTTCGTTCCTCACCGCAGAGATCAGCGGTCCGGAGTTTTGCAACTACCTCAGCATGATTATAGTTAAAAACAGCATCGTTCACTGATAAGATAAGAAAGTAGTGGGAAAAACTGACGTCGTATCATTGGATCTGTTTGGTATCGATGAGAGCTCGTCGATTGCAATCGTCGCACATTTCGTGGAGCAAACGCCTGATATTGTCTATTTTCAACGAAAGATTCGTAGACCAGCCTAATACGGTGACAACGTATTTAAATATATTTTAACGATGCTCTCAACAACTAAAGGCGTGACGTTGAGTTTTTCAAAAGGAGTTTACTGTTTGTGACTGCTATGCACTACTATCGCCCTTAGAGTTCTCAACTTTCAAGGTGTATTTTATTTCTACAGCCTGAAGATAACACATACGGTCTCAAAATCAGCAGTTGGAGTTTCGGGATTTTCACACATTTCGAAGTAGTTTAATGGATCTGTGAAGTCGTTTTCCGTGTCGTTTAGCAGTTCTCGTAGCAGATCTCTTTGACATTCCGTTTCGACAAACGCTTGTGGTGTTACTTGGTCCTGAAGCCAAATTTTTTGAAAAATTTAGAGACCTACATAATATCTCTGTTATTTGAACATACCATACATTAAACATTACTGTTAGAATATTATACCTAAGAAATACGATAACTAAAAGCACCTTATTAAGACATTCATTACTCCTAAAGATCATTACATTATATTTATCGCCATTGTTGATAATATATTTTCTTAACACAAACACACCTCAACGTAAAGGTGCGGAATTCGGCAGAAGTTTTGAAAGCGCTCATGCAGCATGGTGAAAGTCGGTCTCGATTCCGGATTCGCCATCCAGCCTAACGAATGAAATCGATACAAGGATGAATTTTTAACTTATCGATCTCTTACTGCCAACGTCAAGGATTTCTTCCGGAAAAGACATCAAAGCACTCCCCTAGCAGACTGATGTTGTGATACCTAGTTTACACAAGTAGAACTGATATTTCGGTGAAAAAACTCGGTAACTTCACATGGTCTTACAACAAACTGTAGCAAAGATTAGTAACAAACCAAAGCATCCAAAATTTGAAAGATCAGGCGTAAACGAAAAAGTGAATAAAGCATAAGCATAGTATACTGGATGATAATATTTCAAATAATGGCTATTTTACTTTAAAGAAGACTTACATTGCAGCAAGACTTGGTAAAGTTCGATTGAGCAGTTACTCGGCTGTGAAAGACGATTACCGTCCTGGAGAAAATTTTTGATCGAACAAATATCCATACCTTGATAGGGACTCTGTAATGGAAATGGTGCCAATCGAATTTGATAACATTGGATGTAGTACAACGAAAAAATCCTTGGAGTACGATAGCCTATTGGAAGGTTTACAGAAAACAACTGCTAATATTTATACATTATTCTCGAGACTAATTGCATCTATGAGGCAATGATGGAGCGTACTGCCACTTTAGTACACACAATAGCTATTTAGTTAAAGCTGTGGACCCAGGTCACCAGCCGATCTGAGGTCAGTTGGTAGCCAACTGGGTTAGGAAGGTAAACACACTGGTTTTCTTATTTAATCAGTCTCAAAAACCATATTACACACCAAAATGATTTTCTTCTAAAGTCAATTTGTAAAGTGAATATGACAGGCGATGAATCGCAGTAAGAATCACCGACACTGTGAGCTTCACTTTTCACTCTTCATAAGTAAATATGCAAGATTAGCTGTATACTACTGTTCATAATCGCCTAAACTACTCGTCTTCCCGAAAAGAATTTCTCATCTAACGAAATTAGAAAGACTTTTGTGCAAGAATATGTCACTTCGTATAGGCTGTTAAGCCCCAATTGTCTTTGACTTTACTAAATAAACATTGTTTTCCGTAGCGCACAGAGTACAAAACGCTTTATAGAGACTAGACAACCTTGTCCTCGCTTTTTACAAGCGTTGTAGACTGAAATGTTTGCAAAAAAAAACAACCACGAAAATGAACTGGTACCTGCCCAAATGTAAGAATCTCCCAGCATGTTACACCGAACGCCCATACGTCAGTACGATGAGTGTAGCTTTGGTCTTTCAGCGACTCTAACGCCAACCACTTTATCGCCACCTGAGAAAATCACTTCAGAACGATTCGTTTAGTTTCGACAATTACAATACGTCAGAAGATAGACTAGTCCTACTTATCTCCAAATGGTAAACTCTTGAACAAAGAGTAATGAAGCAACAGGAACTATCAATTAGAAATACCTTTCCTTCCATGACCTTCACCTTCTCTTGACCGTAGTCGAGAAGTTTGGCAAGTCCAAAATCAGTCACTTCAACGTGATTGTGCCTTTTCACAAGCACATTTCTCGCAGCAAGATCACGATGAATGACACGATGTTCATACAGATATTTCATTGCCTGTAAAGAAAAATGACCCACAATTCGACATGTAAATAAAGACACTTCAAAGATAAACATTCATAACATAAGGTACAAAACCTGGAAGTGAAAGGATTCGAAAATTGTGATAAATTCGTCATCAAAAGTGAACACACAGGATCACAGAGTTAACCAAAATGATGTAATTTTAACTCCTTTCCTATTTTATAGAAAGAGACTCATATGAGATCAAGTTCTCAAAATAATTTTCAGCTTCAGAAGGAGCAACCTTACACAGCAGATTACGAGGAATTAGTGGTCGAGTTTGTAGATGGAATTCTATCTTCCTTGTTTAAGGCAACTATATTATTCAATAAAAGAAACTTATGCAGAGAAAAAGTAAAATACTCCAGTAAAACAGAAAACACACTTTCATTTTTCTGCGATATCTAATACTACTCTAGCTTAACTCACCGACGATATCTGATAACAGTATAACAGTTGATCCTTGCCACAAAGGTGCACTTTATGTTTCTTTAAGAAGCTAAGCAGATTCCCTAATGGACGTAGGAGTGTAACCTATAGAAGAGACCTAGTGTTAATCAACAAAATCGCTGAAAAAAAACAATTGAAACGATTACCAGTTGGATCCCTTCCTCATGAAGGCAAATACCGACAAGGCGGAGCAGATGTTCATGACGAAGTGACGACATTTGCATAGCCTCGTTCAACATTTCTGATTCCTTCAATGAGAATCGCCATCATGTCGAGTTATCAAATCTCATGTGGCGATTAAGAATACATCAAAACAACAAACGACAAGTAGAAATTAAGGAATAGACAGCTAAAACAAGAAGAGTACAACAGTTCTTACCTCTTTGCCAGTTCGCATTCCTTTAACCAGCTTTATAGCGACGGGTACTTTGATTTTACCTTTACCTTTCGGAAACCAGAAACCCTAAAGATAAATATCGCTCATTCTAAAATGTAAGCACGACATTAGGTGTATCTTCGGCGATTCGACAAAAATTTCTAGTAATGAACTGGTACGTATAAGATCGGCAGTCTTATTCATAACCTTGCATCATCTAATTGAACTTCTGCATAATAGTTCAAACTGCACGAAATTCACTTGCTTGAAATCCAAAAGAAATTATCTCGATCAGTACACTGCTTATATATCTAAAAAGTTCCATAACCAATAGATCACGTAGTTGTTGAAGAGGCTGGATATGCATTTCGGATATTTCCGTCTTGATAAAAAAGAATGAAACGAACAGAATTAACTCCTTCCAAAGAGCAAATGATCCATAAAGGTGTGAAACACCCATTTTTTTTTGCCTGTAAATGATGAGAAGTCTCTCTCATACAATAACGAATGTCGAGCAAGCGATGTCGAAAAGCACAGCTGCGGCTGTATGGCATCTCGAAAACAGTTTAAAATAATTTCTTGAGTTACCACTAACCGCATATACAACTCCGAACGCTCCAGCTCCCAACTGCGTTCCTTTCGTTTGTAATTCACTAGCGGTTATCAGATTCACACGGCTCATATTTGATCGAATAGATGGGTCTGAATAAAATTATTTAGGAAAGTGTCACTCCACAAAAGCCATGAAGACCTTTTTCTACCATTTGGTGGACAAAATCTACTATATTCGATTAGTGGTTGGATAATGAAGAGCAAAACGTAACGAAATTCCACATTACTTATCAAGTCTTCTTGTTATGCCTGACTTTTACATTGATTTATTATATGAAAATCGGCCTAAATGTCTCAAGCTGTTATAATTTTGAAAGTGACATCTAACGAGCGTGTTAAGGTTCAATAGACGAGTTAAAGAATTTGCCTACCGACTGGTGTCATTTCTGGTATATCCACATAGTTACTGATTTGCTCCTTCAGTAACTTCCTTTTAAACGTTCTACATCGTATGCACACAATCTGAATATATATCAATACTCAATCAGTTAGATACTTGGATGGCCCATCTTCATTGGTTGTACGGACCCCAGCATAATTTACACTTTTTCGGAGTTTTGCTGGCTCAGCCATTGTGGCTGCCTGGAGTTCCGAGTTCAGCCTAACCATGGCCTGCCCCAGGTCGTCATCACCACGGGCAGCCTCCGCCTTTATGAATCAGAGGGAGATTTGCCACCATGCGACTAGTTTGATATTAGGACGGTGTTGGATCCAGGTATTGGTTTACTATTATCTGGGCCTAGTAATGGGAAACGCCGGATCCCTTTTCGGCTTGGTAGGCCCTGCTGGGTGGACGAACGCGCTTTACATCGCAGCTCGACACTGAGGAACATCTCCTAACCACGATGAGGCTATAAAGAGTTAGGAGGTATATGTCAATAAGAACTAACATAGTTATACACACTATTTTTATGAATAAAATCCCGTTTCAACTGTATATAGACAAGCATACCAGCATGGAAATAAGTAATAGTGCGAACACCGTGGCAAAAATTGCGGCGATCATTCTTGATCGCTTTTCACGTTCCTTGTTCAAATCGACGCGATTGCACATTTTAAACTCATCCAGAAAAGGAAATTCTTCCGGACATTCAGCCAAACATACCTGGAATACCAGAAAATCATTTTCACTCAATGACATCGTTGTAATTTAGTTGCAAGTTCAACATTCTCATCGAAATATGGTAATACTGAAAAACATTTTTCTGCTCTTTCCATTGTGCTGCACTTCCTCTTGTTCCACAACAAAAGTGAGGCAAAGAAAAATACAGCACAATAATCTGAGCAGGACTTATGGGTGATGTAGCTGGATTCGATTCGAAATAATGAATACATCTTGTAAGGCCTAGTAAAACTTACATTCGGTTCTCCTTGAAGTGTTGCGAACATGCATTGAGTACATTCCGACTCTGATGGACCAGTACAGCCGTATCCTCTATCGCACAAATGATGGCAGCTGCATGAGAAAGTTTCATACTTTATTTCATTCCTTCGTTCATTTTCTTATCTACTAATGCCGCCAGCAAACACTCGTAAACAGGATTGATCTGGGAAGCCCAAATTGGCAATGAACCCAGTCAGTTGAGAGACAGGCGAGACGAAGGACTCGTATTGTGTGGTGGCCCAAGCGCTAACGCCCAAAAGGTAATAGCGCGTTCGTTCTCCACTGCAGACACCTGCGATCCGGAGTTTTGCAAATATCTCACAATCACAGTTGTTGCATCACACTAATACTCTGCACAAGCATCCTCCAAGTTGTATCGTGTTTTAATCTTTCAAAAACTATCAATAAATTTGTACTCAGAAGAATAAAGGGAAGTCTAACCTTCTGCAAATCCCAGGTTGTGTTCCATTACGAGGAGATGCCATATAATGCGATTCCAAGCACTTATCCAAGCATATCGAGTCTTTAGTCATTTCATTTGCGTAATCTAAAATACACGAAGCAAAGTGTAAACCTTATATCATAAAAGCCAATTATGCATAATTGCTGGACTGCGAGGTTTTCAAAAGAAGCTATTACCACCGTAGCATAAGTCAATGTTGGCATTTGTACAATTGAGGACTAAGGGACTTAGGGACGTATTTCATCCAAAATAAAGCGACCTGTACTTAAAATGGAGAAAATAACGAAGGAACGCTAAAGTGGAAAAAGGAGGAAAAAGGAAAGGAGAAAACATCGACAACCTTTACAAATACACCCGTTTGCGATCGAATTCCTACCGGATGATGTGCATCCGACACACTCTTCATCGCATGGATCGCAGTGCTAGAATTTTATATCGAAGAAGTAATAAAATTTCCACTTATAATGAAAGTTCTTTACTAATAGTGAAAGTATGTTCATTCTAAATCGACTGCCATAGTAATGACTGCTCATCGTAGCTCACACCTCTACGCGTAAGCCAAACAATCTATGAGAATCGCACTATACTAATACTTACAACAAGTTGAACTCCACTTATTGGCTGAGTCGATGGATAGTGTCCGATGACGTCACGACATGCTTCATGCATTGAAAGAGAGAACAGACATCGAATTACCTGAATTATATTAGTTGATATTTGAAGGGTCACAGATGAATGAGTGCCTAACGTCAGCACAAATTAGTAAGCGATAATGTTTCTTACCTCATGTTCACGTGACACCTGTGCATACAAACATTCACTGCAACCACCAGGTCCTAGATGATCTCCTGGACCCGTACATCTAAAATTCATTGTCAACTTGTCAGACATAGTCTAATCGTTACGTAATGTTGGACTTTTACATGGATCAAGTCAAAATATTAAATTTTTATTTGCTGTTTATTACAATTTTCTAACGCAGGGTATTATGTGAAACACAATCATAATGATGCTGAGGTATTTGCAAAATTCCGAACCGCAGGTGTCTGCTGTGGCAAACGAACACGCTATTACCCTTTCTGGGAGCTAGGGCGTTCACCACCACACCATATGAGTCGTTCGGGTAACCCTATTACAGTTAGATTACTGATGGACTGGTAGATAGAAATTAGCTGAGAGACGTACGAAAAGAAGGACCCTCATGGTGTGGTGGTGAACGCGTTAAGCCCCCGGAAAGGGTAATAGCGCGTCCGGTCACCACCGCAGACACCTGCGGTACGGAGTTTTGCAAATATCTCACCATCGCAGTGGTTGAATCAAGTCAATTGTGATCAGCGATGAACCGATGAAACGTGAGGTTCTGTACACAAGCAGTACTAATGTATACAGGTCATTGATTTGACTCTCTTATAGTGGGGACGACCATAGCTTTTACTTTTCGATTTTCGATTTCGAAGTAATCAACATGCTTGACTAGGAATGACAAAACAGACATATTTGGGGTAGGAGGCAGCTATGCACTCCATTTTCACATCAAATACTTTCCAGAACTAAAATGTGCAAAACGGATGGCCTATTTTCGAGAAATTGATTAAAATTGGAAATCCTTAGCTTTGTCCTTTCCACTAGAAACAATCTTCCTCAATGAAGCTGGATACTTGACTCAAAATTCGATTTCTTCATTTTATTTTACACGACCCATCTTCCGTATCTATGGTGCGGAGCCCAGTATTTCTTGCGTTCGATTCGTTTCCACGCATCTATCATCCATGATGGTCTCCCAACTTTTCAAGTGTGGGTTGGGCTGCTGCTTGAGAATGCTCCTTTCGTCATGACTGTCATCGAATCCCGGCTGACTCGATTCTACCTGGAGTCCTCGTATACTCGAGCCAGGGCCTTCTCATTTGGATTGCAAAGTGAACTTTTTGAAGGCGAGTCCGATATCAAATTTCCGTGCACATAGGGAAAGGATCTTGGTGAGCCTGGCTAGGAAGGGAGACCGAATCAGTATCGTGCTCATGATGACCAGCACCACTACCACTGCGCTACTCTTTTAAAACCTGATGAAGAATAACAGGCTACGAACGATTAGACAGTACAGTAGTAGAATACGTTAACGAGATTTGAAAAACAGGAACACATCTAAGTGAGCTCGTGGTGCTTTAGGCGAAGGAAGAACAACGAAATCAAACATCATATTGTAGAAGCTGCTTTTACCAAATCAACGATCAATCCAGAGAACAAAACTTTCGGAAACTCCACCTGAGATTGGAGCAACTCCTGTGACATGGTTTACATTGTTTGTTGTCTTCGTACTGGTTAACGCTACAATTGGCCAGGCAGATAAGTTCACTATCGATGAGCAGTTGCACATTCCGACACGAAATACAATCTCGCTCAGTTGGTCCTACAGTATAAACAACGTTTTCATGTAATAGTACACACATCAAAACAACTAAGATAATTAGTACCTGTACATGTAAGACACTCCTTATAACACGGTAAGCATTGCTTTGTGATGTAATCCTGGTAAAATCTGGAAAGAGATATTTCCTACACAGTCCAACATTATCGCATTCGCAGTACTATGGGCTATACGGTTGAATGTTGATGTTGTATTACAAAGTGATACGACTGAGAGGAAAGCTTCCGCATTTCCTTATTAACTGATCACCTCCAAATTAACTAAACAGCACAGTAATTCCCACGAGCGACTTTCTATCAGGCTCAGCACTGATCAGATAATTCTTCACATTCTTGTAGAGCAAACACGATGTCTTATTTTATGTCTTCATTTACATACAAGCTGACGTTTCGGCTGATTTCGCCTTCCTCAGATCCTCCAAAGGTCAAGTTGACCGCAATCTATGCAGTCAAACACTTCCATGGCCAAACAGAGTAAATGCTAAACCAAAATTTCAATCAAGGAATAAGATGGTAAAGCGACAATATATGAGTCTATCTCAGCTTTACGATATGAATTGTGGTACCGGCCTTGCAAACTTATTGCAAGAGTAATATAAAATTTCAAAACACTTCAAAGAATAGAAAATTTATAGAGCTATCTTCCAAACCACATACTAAGTACGAGTGACTTAGTAAGTCTTGCATTGCTAGAATCACGCAATCGTAGCCCAATCAAAAACAGCAACTTGTGGAAGAAAGATGAAAGGAATTTTTCGCAGATTTCTGGTCTTCAGAATGAATACAAAATGGGAACGCATACTTCACATACTTACCCTTCATTTGGGCATTCATTGACGCAAGTGTCCTGCAGTTGCCAATAACGACACTTCGTGCACATGGTTGGACCCCGTCCCCAGCATCCAAGGGCTGGATCACACGTCTCGTCACAGATACGACGACGTTCTTCTAAATACGCAGTGGTTTATAAATGACAAAAATAGTGAGAGAAGAATAAGAAGAAAGATGAATAGATTTAATATATTGGAGACGATACGGCTTTTTATGGTCTACCTAATAGATTCGATCCTCTCAACGGTTTAGGGCCTCATCGTGGTTAGGAGGTGTCCCTGAGTGTTGGTGTCCCTGAGTGTGGGCTGTGATGTACGGGCGGATTCATCCACCAGTAGGGTCTCCCAAACTGGGAAAAGTCCGGAGTTTTCACCTGAAAGCCCAGCTAAGAGTGAACCAATACCAGGATCGACCACCGGCATCAAACTAATCGCATGGTGGTAGATCTCCCTCTGATCCACTAGGGTCGCGATTGCCCATGGTGGTGACGACTCGGGGCGGAGTTCAGCCAGGCTGACCTCGGGACTCCAGGGAACCACATTGGCTAAAACACCAAAACTCCGCCGAAAAATGGAGATTATGCTGGAGCGTGCAGAACCAGTGAAGGCGGGCCATCCAAGTATCCAAGTAAGTGAAACACAACATGCTCCAAAATATTGACATTTATCGCAATCCAATCTCAAATAAGCAGCTTCTATCTATCTAAAATGTGCTAAACCCTCTACAGATCTCTCTCTCTCTCTCTCTCCCCTGGGTTTCCTATCCCAACCTTTCTACCCATGCTACATTCAGCTGTAACATGATTCGTAATGAAGAAATAAAGCGGTTGTAGCTAGCTTATCAGCTTATCAATGAGGGAATACATGTTAAAGTCGAGATATTCTAGTAAAATGCTGACCACATTTTCCATCCATATTTTTGGTGATAAGCGCTTGTGCATTTGATGCAATAATTTTGTCCCATTTGATAGTTTGAGCATAGCAAAGTCCATGATTTTCCGTGATTATCACGCTACCGGCCTTGATCTTCTGAAAAAAATCGATAACCACCGCAAAATTTCGCAGCAGAGTTGTACGAGAGAAAAGGTCGTAATATGCGATCACCTTCAACTTTCGCAAACCAAGTTGCTCAAGATTGTCGTTTTTGTTTATCGCAAGAGCAAACTTAGACCTGAAATGAAATATTTAAGTCCATCGTACAAATTAAATTAAAGCTCAGAGAAAAAGATGTGTTTTTACCTCATACGGTCCTCTCTGTTATCCCTATATTAAGCAGGTAACGATTTTAGTGAATCTATTTCTCTTATTACAGAACCAACTACGATCTATTTAGCAAGCCCCAAGGTCTACTTTCCATTACTTACTTGTTACTTGAACGGCCCGTCATCACTAGTTCTGCGGGCGCCAGCATAATCACCATTTTTCGGAGATTTGCTGGTTAAGCAATTGTAGTTCCCTGCAATCCGGAGGACAGCCTGGCCAAACTATGCCCCAGGTCTTCACCACCACGGGTAGCCGCAGCCCTTGTGGATCAGAGGGAGATTTCATCTGATTTCATTTCACCATCATGCGACTTTGATACCAAGACGGTGATGGATCCTGATATTGGTTTACTTTCAGCTAGGCTTCCTGATGGAAACTCCGGACTCCTTCTCAGCTGGGGAAACCCTGCCGGGTGGACGAATCCCACGCCGCACATCGCAGTCCGACACCCAGGAACACCTCCCAGCCACGATGAGGCGGTAAACGGTTGGGAGGACTTTCTATTAACCTTGACATCGATCGATAATTCACTGATTCATTCTTTCCACTGAGCAGTCGTGGAGTTGGTATTATGGAATTTATTAGCATACAATAGCCGAAGTTTCGGAGCCTTTGCCTTTTTCAGAGCGTGGAAGGGTCAAATTGACATGCAAGCAACTCAGCCAAACATTTTCATAGCCCTAGCAAATAATATTTAACACATAAATTTGCATTCGCATAATGAGCAACTTCTTTTAAACACCCATCGTTTTATTCTTTGAAAATATTCCAGTTAATTGTTTGACAGCAGCAGCACAGAACTTCACATAGGCGAGGATTACGCCTGAATCGGACCAAAAAATCGATCTGAGGTATGGCGCGAGGTCATGCGTGATCACAAGGTATCCCTCCTTGCGGTCCATTTTTGAATTTTTAGGAATTAAAATCGCTTCAGGAGTTTCAAGCACTGATGTTTTGAATTCTCTGTGACATATGCGTGCCTAGTGGAGTGTATGGTTTCAACCACAAGATTGCTGAGATATTTTCAAAACTCCGGACGGCAGGTGTCCGCTGGGGGGCACAAACACGCTATTGTCCTTTCCGAGGAGTAACGCGTTCACCACCACACCATGCGCGTCTTTCGTTGTGCCTGTTTCTCAGCTAGTTCTATCGATCAGTGCCGTCAGCAATCACCCGTCAACCGGACCACAAGATTGCTGAGATATTTGCAAAACTCCGGACCGCAGGTGTCCGCTGTGGGGCACGAACACGCTATTATCCTTTCCGAGGAGTAACGCGTTCACCACCACACCATGCGCGTCTTTCGTTGTGCCTGTTTCTCAGCTAGTTCTATCGATCAGTGCCGTCAGCAATCACCCGTCAACCGGAGTTTTGCAAACATTTCAGCAATCTTGTGGTTGTATTTCTCTTAATACCCTGCCATAAAAGTAAAAGAAAGAAATAAAGAGTAAGCATTGCTCGGTTTCAATTTAAATTTACCGCCTCGGTGAATATTCTTTCAACCGCACACAGATAGTCTACCCGTTTCGCCAGCGTATTTATCCCCACATGGTTTGCAAGAGATTAGGTACACCGTGCCCCAACTAGGTGCGAATAGGACACAAGAACATAATGGAAAAGATTTTGAACCAAAAGTCACTATCCTCGCACCTCGGAGTCCACGAGATCAGCACGTAAAACAGGCGCTTTGGATTAAATCCAAAAATGCAAAAATGAATCGCAAGAGGAATGCCTTCTTATTAGGCGTGACCTAGCGCCATACCTCAGGCTGATTTTGTGGTTTGACCCAGGGACATTTCCCACCGACTTATTACTATGTGCGGTTGATCTCCATCAATTAACTGGAATACTTGCAGGGAATAAAACGGTAAGTGTTTAAAAGCATATCTGCTAAGGTTGTAAAAGTGTTTGGCCGAGTAGATGGCATGTCGATTTGACCTTTCCAGGATCTGAAGAAGGCGAAACCGCCGAAACGTCAGCTATTGTCTGCTAATAAGTACTATAATACCAACCTAGTGTTTGCTCATTGAAGAAAATGGTGAATTTTTATCTATTTATGTGTAGGAAAGTAAGGACATGTAAGAATGAAGGAACAAACTTATGTTTGCCTATCAAGAAAACAAGGAACTACAGGATCTACGCCAACGTTAGGGTTGGATGCGCCACTACGACACATACGTGGAATTGATTCTCGCGCCCATCGCTCACCATGCCTTCCATCCCTCCGGGGTCGGCAAATTGGTACTGGACTTGTTTCGGAGGATAGCAGCACTGGCTCCACACATCGGTAGGCCCCCGCGAGTCACTGTAGAGGTCAGATATCCATTCAATCACCTCCAACGATACTTAATAAAGTGGAATGCAAGGCGCATCCCTCAGGAACTGATCAACGCCGAGAGCTTTTATCCTTTATGCCGACGTTAATAGGAAGTTTGTTGTGGGATTTAAAAACTTGTGGATAAAAAATTTAAATATTAAAGGTAGGTAAATAAATGGGAACCGTTTATGGATCGCTAGCGGAATTTTACATGCTAAATGTGGCTTTATTTCTATGCTTTATGTTATTACAATGAATAAAAAGAGCGAAGCTTTGAACTAACGTCACTAGACTCCGTCCTTCGATAAATTCGAGATTCTCAAGGAACGACAGATTCCTCGGTGAAACCGTTTGTGTAGCCATTTGCACATATTCGGATATCATTCGTACACTTTTCAGCACGTTTAAATCGTCTCGCGTATAGCCGTCTGTGGATCTGGAACTCGACGGATATGTCTCAAAAATCGCGCATGACAGGGGTACGCAGAGCACACCAATCTGAATGACGCGCCCTCAATTTCATATTACCAGTTTTCTTCCACTTCTGATGTACTCAGTGTGGACATTCCAATGAGAACTCGATGATGCCATCTAGACTCGGTATGTATTTCAAGAAGAAGAAAAATTTTGATGCGAAACCCTCGCTACTCGCCTCATTTTTGAGTCCTGTATGTCAATGAAACCGTCGATTTCCTCGCATCCGGTCAAGTTACGCAGAATCGAGCCCGTCAGCACTTTTGTCACTCGGCATACTGAAAATATTTCTGTTATTCACTTTCGATTAGTCTCTTTATGTTGTCGCTTTGTCATAGAATTTGTGATAAAGTAAGGAAAGAAAGCAACGAATTTTTAGGTAAATGCAGGTTGTTTACAAAGTAGGCCAATCTCACTGCACCGCCACATTTTTATACTGGTTAATTGTAAAGTAGCTAGGATAATGGCATACGAATAGATTTGATCTACGTACATAACTATTTGTCTATGATTTATAACAGCCTCCCAACAGTTTGCCGCCTCATCGTGGCAAGGAGGTGTTTGTGCGTGTCGGACTGCGATGTATTGCGAAGGGATTCGTCCCCTCGACAGGGTCTCTCAAGCTGAGATGGGGTTTGGCTTTTCCATAAGGAAGTCTAGCTTAGAGCAAACCAATACCAGGATCCACCACAGTCCTGGTATCAAAGTCACAAGGTGGCAAATTTCCTTATAATCCACAAGGGCTGCGACTGCCTGTGGTGTTGAAGACCTGGGGCAGACTTTGGCCAGGCTGTCCTCGGGATTCCAGAGAACCACAATGGCTTAACCTGTAAATCTCCGAAAAATGGTGATTATGCTGGGGCCTGCACAACTAGTGAGGACGGGCCGCTCAACTATCAAGTAAGTAAGCTTATAACAGATGTTCAAGTTGTAGATGAATAACTGAGAACTAATGAGTAATGAGAGGAAGAACTAATCAAGTTGAGGTGAAAAATCGAGACGAACGCAATCAGTCAAGTTCCAAAACCTGAGTTGTTCTATCATCATTTACCAGTTCGTTTCCACTTCGTTATTGAAAATGGTTAACGCAATGAAACAACGCAAATTCGTTTTGCTCCTAGGAACTGTTCTCGGTGATTCTTCTAGAATCACTAGCTATTTAGCTTAGCGATATTCATCTATGGACGATTAATGTAATAACTACTGAGCAATGAGTAGTAGTGTATGTAATGAGTAACTGTCAGTTAGTATTGTAGTAGCTTCCACGACCGACTTTCTATTAACCTCGGCATTGATCAAGTAATTCTTCGTATTCTTCTTGACCAAACGCGAGGTGTTATCATTAGCGTAATGTCACGCTTCCATGTGAATTCTGTGCGGTTGCTCTCCACGCGGCATACCCAGTGGAAGCCTCATAGAAAGCGGCTCTGAGGAAGGGGAAGCCCGCCGAAACGTCAGCTTATTTGTGAATAAAGAATAATAATAACACCTCGCGTTTGCTCAACAAGAATAGTATTCTATCCGTATTTAGCCCTACATCGCCAGTATTCATATGAAAATCAATAAAAAATCGATTTGTTGGCTACCTTTGGGACAAACTCCTTTACATGGTTCACATCTTCGTGATTCTCTAGTCATATCGTGATGTGATCCTTCAGAACAATGACGTACACACGCATCTCGTTCCACTAGCAGTTCTTCTACAACAAATTTCCTGAGTATTATTGCAATGGAGCTCTATTCTGACTAGTTTCATATTCATTGTATCGGCTAACATTTCTACGAATTCAGTCTAATCCAACATGATTACACAGCCATTGTTAACATATGCAATTTTATTGCAGCATAAGCTATCACCTGTATCACCCGTAGCCCCGTTGATAGTAGAGTGGCTTGAGCGCGCGCCACTACAACTTCCATTATTCCCTGCCGCGTACAAGAGTAGCCCAATGGGTTCTGATCGCTCTAGGGATTCGGAGTGCGATCATCTTGGCCTTATAATTGGCGAAGCTTCGGTGAGCTTTGCGAAAGCTTTTCCCAGTCTCTGCAGCTTCGATCATTACTGCTGCTGTTCTCTCTCTAAGATCTTTCATCGTCTATCTCCATAGTTTTGCAAATTTGGACATTAGTTCGCGGTTGCCTGCAGCCCGTGCAATTCCACGCTGGCGTATCAGCTCAAGTGTTTCTGGACACAGACGTCTCTTGGTGACTTTCGAACTCTCAGCTTTTATATCGCTAACGTGAAGATGTTCAATGAACCGATCGTATTCCTTGTCGATGTTGTCGACAACGGCATCTTCCCAACAGTCGACTAATGAATTGAATAAGTCCCAGTTCGTGGTGGTTGTAAGCTGTTCGAATGAATCGATGTTCATGGACAAACTCGTGTTGACGAGAACGCCGACACCGCCTACGCCTCTACTGTCGCATGTTCCGAGGAACAGTTCTTCTCCGGTGTCGAAGACGGCATTATATGGGTGGCGTGGTCTCGTCTCGACCAGGCCGATGACGTCGTACCTTATCCTTCTTGCTTGCATGAGCAAGTCTTCTATCGAGGGCTTGAATGCAAGTGTACGTGCATTGTAGATGCAGATCGTCACCTTAGTTCTTCGTGATCCAGGCAGCTTCCATTGGCCCTGAGATTCTAGCAGCCTCTCCGCACTCGTCCTACCCAACGCTGCGAAATTGGGGGCTCTTTCAAGGTCAGGGGAATGAGGCCCTTTTCTTTCAATGTGTTTAGCATTTTAATACCCACGTATAGCTTGCTGGGCTCTGAGCGTGGAGGTTGGCTGTGCTCACGCGTAGCTTGCCATTCTCTCGTGGACATGAAGTTTATTTGTTGGAGGCGATTCCTAACCGCCTCCCATATATTTCCCTGTCACTTGATTGCAGGCTTTTGGTCGAATTGACTCGTAGAATACAATCCGCATAAAGCGAGAACGTACCCACACACGCATGCATGAATACGCCTAGCAAATAGAGAAAGTATGTGCCAAATCGGCGCAGCAGAAACAGGGAGTCCATCCCCTGGATCCACCTGCTTCTCAGAGAAGCAAAATTCGCTTTTGGTCCGCCATTATCCTCCTATTCGCCGCCTTGGGACGCGCCTGGCAACTAATCTACTATCGGGATCCCTCGTATGAAGGAGGTCTGTGGGTATAAGCTATAGGAAACACTTTATTACTTATCCCTTCAAGTGATTTTGTAAGGTGTCAAGTATTCTTTCAGGCAGCCAAATACAGCCATCATTGTGATTGACAAAACTCTATGTAATACGTCGCCGTATGTCGACCTGATTCAGTGAGAAAAAAGTTGTGGGAGAAAACTTATCGTTCCTTAGATGCACTAGTAAATAGGTATCGTTGTTTATGGGCACTGTTGCCCAACACTCTTCCAAAAACTATACTCTTAGATGGTATGTAACTCTCACTGGAAACCTTATTCAACCTAAGTGGTGGTTAGACAACAGTGATATTCTAGTGTGGGGTGTCAATAATGCGTTGCTTGGAGAACATTGCGTTACTGCTAGGACGAGAGTTCTAATATGACTGGATTAGCAGTTTTCTATTCCGGGCATACTTGTTATCTAAGCAACTTACTTGGACATTCCGTAACACAATATCGATCGTACATGTAGCGTCCTTTAGGATTCGGTATCAACATGCCTCGTTTCTTATCGTGTACCATCATTGGAGGACACTGATGCACACAAGCACCATCGAGACTCAGTTGTCGACATGCCTAGAATGAGATGAATCGTTGGTAGTCTCATAGTTTCATCGTTCCTTCAGAATGCCGTCGTCATCGTCGTTAACATTGTCCACTCACCACACATTGATGTGCACCACGTCCAGTACATCCAGCAGTGCACGCTTCGTGACAACATTCATAATCGGACGAGTTTACTGGTAGATAGCATTGACGAGACGAGCATTTATCACCACAAACTGATCGATACTCTGAGAAATACAACCACAATTATATTAAGATAACCACAACGTTGCTGAGATATTTGCAAAACTCTGGACCGCAGGTGTCTATGGTGGGAAACGAACGTGTTATTGTCCTTTCCCGGAAAGGAAAATAGCGCGTTAGTTCCACACCGTAGACACCTGCGCTCTAGAGTTTTGCAAATATCTCAGCAACGTTGTGGTTGTATTTCGCTTAGCAACCTGCCGTGAAAAATTGTACTAGGCAGAAAATGAAAGGTAAAACACTATGTTAAGATAATTTACAAAACGCGGACCCTAATGCAGATTTAAGACCGCGACTACCCTTTTCGGGGCTCACATGTCACCCACTGAGCCACTGAGCCCCTTGATTTTCCTTTCTCTCAGCCCAACTCTCTGGGACTGTTAGAAGCAATTGACAGTTTCGAGGGAGTCGTTTAAATTATAACTGGTTGAAGCTCGATACCTTCTTGACAGTATTTTTCTTTTCCGCTCCAACAATGTTCGCATCCTGTACATTTCAGTAGTTCTGGATTACATTGTCGAAATGCTGAGTCGGAAGTTATGAGACGATTTGTAGCGTCGTCTTCGAGCAGCTAAAACTAGCTAAATTCAATACACCTAGAATTGCTGATTGTTTGGAAATATACTAAAACTTCGGAGCGAGTCGTTGTTCAACAGTATTCATTGGAAGAAGGACGCGAGAGAAAGGCAAAAAATTAGAAGCGACGTATACTTCGTATCTATCCCGTTTCCATAAGTTCGCCATATGGATATGCCGTTGCTGGGAAATGTGAATGGTACAAGACCAGCCACTTTTTGTAAAAATTTTAGTGCCTTTTCACTATTTTTTCCTCTATACGAAGCGTCTTTCACATCTACACTGCGGGTCCGAGCTCTTCTCACATTCGATTCATTTCCCCACATCCATCATCTACTAAGATCCTCCAACTTTTTGCATCTAGGTTTGGCTGCTGCCTGAGGATTTCCGTTTCATCGTAAATGTGGTAGAACGCTGGTGGAGTCGTTTCTTCGTGAAGCCCTGACATGACCGAGCTGAAGCGCTCCCAACAGGATTGCAGAGGATGATTTTTTTTTACCGAACAAGCCTTGCACCAATTTTCCGACGCTGGAGAAATGAGTTTAGGTGAGCTCGGAGTGCCATCGAACCAGCACTGTCCTTGTGATGATCAGTATCACTACCACTGTGCTCTCCGCCCTCTTCACGATAGTTTATACTTTGTAATGTTGACTTTAAATAAATTAACATGGGTGACGTCTTCTTGGAAACACCCACCTCGTTCCAGTCCACTTTTGATTGAAGATAACATAGAAATGTGCTGTTTTCAATTCGTACATTTCCTTTGTGTATAGCTGAAATAGATATGAAAGGTCAAATTTGGAATACATTTAGCAGAAACTGACTTTTCAGTTTTCGCGCCAGAACCTACATTTTCTTTTCTCTTCCTTTCCTTCCGTTTTCGTCAAGACAGAAATATTCAAAATTGAAGAAAAAAGTGTCGTACACTTTCTTTTCACGAGTTCCGTATTGAAGAAAAAAGCACGGAGTTCGAAGACAACCACAACATAAACTACTCTCCGTTACGACGAAGTGAGATAGAAACTTGATCATTATTTTCTTCCGAAATGAAAGTCGCTTTTACAACACTCTGATCTTGGCCATTGCTGTTTTTTCCCTTGCTTTGCAAAGGTTAATACTTCGTTCTTTTACGAAAACCTTCAACATTGCAGAGAGCACTGAAGTTCTTTTTTAATGGAGCTTTCCAAAAAGTTCATCTTACATGGCCATTCCATCTACTAAGCTACTCAGTTGGATACTTGGACAGCCCGCGTTCACTGGTTGTGCGGGCCCGAGCATAATTTTCACTTTCTCGGAGTTTTGGTGGTTTAACCATTACGGTTCTCTAGTTCCGAGGTCCTCCGCCTAGCTAAAATGTGCCCCAGGTCGTCACCGCCATATGCAGTCGCCGCCTTTGTGGATCAGAACATTTGATACCATGCGACTGGTTTCATACTAGGACCGTGGTGGATCCCGCTAATGCTTTACTCTCATCTGGGCTTTCTGATAGAAACGCCGGACAGCCTCGGAAACACTGCTGGGAGGATAAATCCTCCGCTGTGCATCGCAGCGCGACACCCAAGAACACCGCTCATAGCCACGATGAGGCAGTAAACTGTTGGAAAGCAAAGTACTAAGTTAGCCCAAAAAAAAAGAAAAATTTCCGTTTTCACGGGCACATAACAAAAATGGAGTCGGTTCAATAAGAAGCCGTAATTATTTTCGAAAGAAAATTGTCCTGAGTCATGTTTTTACTTAATGCTCAGGTTAGTCTGAAAACAATCCCCTTCCATAGTAGCTGATCGGTTTTACGAACGTTTCAAATGTTCACAAACCTCGTAACATTGGCATACGTAGTTCCTTTAGTTCCATATTACTGCTTAACGTTAGAGCCGCACTATCATCAAGTAGATCATCACCCCAAATGATCTTCAGACTGGGGAAATCAATACTTCGAATATCGACGTTGTAGATCAAGAGATATCCTTTGATCTGATGTAGTTCGTATTGTTTGATCTCTACTATCACTTGCTATGTTTCTTTCTATATAGAAGAAAAAGGTATTATTAATCTAATTCATGCTTGTTAAATCAACCTTTTTAAAAATGTGAACGGAAGTCGTTCGATTCGTTAAAATTCACAGATACGTGAATTTACTCGTAAAGGGTACATATATTATTACTGTTACTATTATTATTTTATAAATTTATGGGAGCGGGTAGCACATTGGTAGTGATCTCGTTCATTACGCGAACGGCCTAATCTACTCAAGTACTAGTTCGACCACACATTGGACCCAGCAAGCCCCTCATGTCTCCGCCTCTTCTAACTCTTGGCTTGAAAGATTGTCGCCAGACTTGTCTGTGCCAAGGTTTTCTCTCTAATCCACGTTGGAACGGTCTAGCGCGGCTATCTCATGCGAAAATCCCGAAGACTCTGATGCGAGCCAACTAATGGAATTCATGAAGTGCTGGGATCTGCACAGTGTTATACATGTAGTGTTAAAATCATTAGGAAATAGATGAATACTGCTTATTATTATATTATTCTCATTATCAAGGTGTGTCATCGTTTCATCACTCCACCCCTAGACTAGTTCTCCAGCTCCCTATTAATGTCTAACGAGCTAATATGAATCCTTCTGATTCTTCTGAACTGCTAATGGTGTTGCACTAGTAAAAGACTTATAGCAAAATATTCTTTTCTTCTACACATGCATTACTTAGCATTCGAAACATTTGGATAGGCTTTAGGCAACAACTATTCTTTCATCCTGTCCCGGAAACTGCGACATCTTTCTGTGTTTCATCTTTCATCACCCACTTTTTTTTTGGTACCAAATGACTTCTTATCTTCGTTTGCACCGCAACTTTTAGTACTGAAATTTCTGATAGTAACTTTAGCAAATAATGTTATAAATATTTTTTTTATTTATGGCTTATGAAGTGGAATGGTTAGAGACACTTTGCAATATACACGTGGTTGTTGGTTCACTCCCGCGGCCGGTGCAAGTCAAGCCTCGAATCCGTTCATGGTCAAGGAATTGGTATTAAACTTGTATGACAAGAAAATCCCTTTAGCTTGGGAGATTAATAGGTGGAGTGAATAACTGCATAAGCTAAAAATGCACTCAATCATCTCCATGATGTTACCAGTGGATTCGAATGCTTGGCGCTATGGGATGGACAGTCTTTAACGTTTTCTCCTTTTTATTCTTTATGAAGTAAAACACCAAATACCTCCTATATACGGTGTCTAAGTAAGCATATAAACGATGTGATTGATGACTGATAAGATTATATAAAGATAGCTATGAGGTAATTGAAACGCACTATCGAGAAGTAAAAGTTCAGGACGAACTTGAGGTTTTCAGGTCTCCAGGTTGCTCTATGCTTACAAAACTGTGGATCACGATACATACGGTATTAATGAAGCCATCATAGTTCTTCTACGATTTCGAATTTATTTTTTCTTTCACATGACCTGTCGTCACACCTCTTCTGCAGATCCCACAACTTCTTCCATTCAGAATTTCCTACTCCTAGCACAGTAACTCTGGATGTTCTTTGTGCGCAGTCTATTTCAGGGGTTTTTCTTGCAACTTGACCGGCGGCCTTCTTCTATTCGATTCTATTCCCATCGCATCCATCATCCCCAAAAGCTTTTCAACTTTTGTATATTATTTTCGCTGTTGGTTGAGGACTCCATCTTCGTGAATGCAGTAGAATGCTAGCTAGTCGATTCTCCTTGGAACCTTCCTGATAGCCGAACTAAGGCATTCCAGCGTGGATTGGAAGAGGGCATTGGAGTACTGGTCGAACCAGTAACTCACTTCGTACTGGGCTATATCACTAAGCACTGCGCTACCTCTCACTGCAGTAGAATGCTAGCTAGTCGATTCTCCTTGGAACCTTCCTGATAGCCGAACTAAGGCATTCCAGCGTGGATTGGAAGAGGGCATTGGAGTACTGGTCGAACCAGTAACTCACTTCGTACTGTGCTATATCACTAAGCATTGCGCTACCTCTCACCCCATAATTTTGATATAAAAAGTTCTACATGACAACATCATTGTCGATAAACTACATATGATTCGTCTGATAACTTAATAAAGTCAAAAAAATGAAAACTAAAAGATTTAAATCGCAGCGAACAATTCGGCCAGAGATATGCTTCTATCTTTCGTGGATTTTGTTAGTGAGCGTCGATAAACAACAAATTCGACAAACTTCTTCATGATTCTAAACGCAGCATAATTTTTAGCACAGTTCTAACAAACAACAACTTTGACTCTTGAGAGTCGTATAGAGCTTTGATATTCGATTTTGTATTGAACTAATTAGAATGGTAGGCGAAAAGAAAAAGAGAAAAAGAAAGAGTTACCTACATGTGTAGAGAGATAGAAAGATGGAGAGAGGTGAGTGAGAGAGAGACAACTAATTAGAATGGTAGGCGAAAAGAAAAAGAGAAAAAGAAAGAGTTACCTACATGTGTAGAGAGATAGAAAGATGGAGAGAGGTGAGTGGGAGAGAGACAGAAAGAAGGAAAGAAAGAAGAAGAAAGAAAGAAAGAAAGAAAGAAAGAAAGAAAGAAAGAAAGAAAGAAAGAAAGAAAGAAAGAAAGAAAGAAAGAAAGAAAGAAAGAAAGAAAGAAAGAAAGAAAGAAAGAAAGAAAGAAAGAAAGAAAGAAAGAAAGAAAGAAAGAAAGAAAGAAAGAAAGAAAGAAAGAAAGAAAGAAAGAAAGAAAGAACGAAAGAAAGAAAGAAAGAAAGAAAGAGAGAAAGAAAGAAAGAAAGAAAGAAAGAAAGAAAGAAAGAAAGAAAGAAAGAAAGAAGGAAAGAAAGAAAGAGAACGTGAAAGGGGGAAAAAAGCGAAGAAACTGAACGCTTTAAAATGGTAACATCTAGCATCTGGAAAGACGTAAATCTTATTCTGCATCTTCTAAAATGCATAAATCGAGACAAAGTGCCAATTTTCTTTCGGAAAATAGGCATAGAGAGAGTTTCTATATTTATTGAAAAGTTAAAAATATTTTCTTTTGTAAAAATTCAGTAGAAGTAACTTTTTGTGAACCTACTACCATTTCTTACTTCCCTAGCAATACCGTACACCTCGACCTAAACCCTTCAATGACGTCCCTTTTTTGTATCCTGATTGATGTTTTTCAATTCACAGGTTACTTCTTTCGCTATATATTGGAATGGTCTTATATTTACTTTAATACCAAGTCGTTCATTACTGGTTTTACTGGCAGCGAATATTGTTCATACCTCCTGAATATGTTCGAATATTCGTAATTTTCGACTAAAGTCCACGTCAGTCCAATTTGTTAACGTCGTCTTTGTCAGATGAGTAATTTCCACGTTACCGTATACCCGAGTGCAATTCTGATACATCAGTGTCAAATCCTCGATTCGATTATCCGAACCGGCCAATGAACGACCATTATTCGTTCCGGAACAAACTGAAATTCATTCATCTCATGCGGTTTTCACCACATAAAAAGATTGCATGATTTTAAGTGTCTCAAAAATATTGCATGATTTTATATCTGCAAGAAGATGTAAGTGAATAATGTCATGCATTAGTTTTGAGAAGCTTTCCCTTATTTTAGAAGCCAACACCACGACGAATAAGGGCAAAACAAAAGGTCTTTCTAGTAACTACGATCATCGGAATTCATCCAAGAGACATTGTCACATTAAGATCTTCAAAAAATGAAACGTTCCTTTATACATAAGAAAATGGTTTTAGAAAAGCCATTCTTAACTCCTCTGATAATACTTAATCTTAATCTCATAAGGTTGCTAAGGTTAAGCGAATAGTCGACCGAGTTCATTTCTTTTTTTTATGCTTTCGTTTTTATAGGATCTCTACGTTACCATCGTCATCAGCTTAACACTAGTAGATTCCACAATCAACAATCAAAAACCTTCTGATAGCAGCCGTTATTGATTGATAAAGATTGATAACTTACAACACTCAGAGTTGATGTCAGCATTTGCTCGACAACCTGACGATCGCCAATAATGATTAGTGGCCAGTGTAATGCGAAGAATTGTAAGTAGTAATGAGTAACTTACGGTAGACGAATGCATGAAAATTATATACACAACGAACGTTAGTGTTTGAGAACGCTTCTATGACTGATGGCATGGGCGGGCGACGAAAAATGGAAAGCAATTTGGCTGAATGCCTCGATTGCCAGAGTGGAATTAGTTTTACGATGATAATTTGGAACATTTTCCTAATGAATGAACGATATAGCTGCAGATTCAGGTTAAGTTGAAAGTATACAAATTGATCAATGATGTCCTCTCGAAAATCCTATTACAGTTCAGAGGAAATTTTGTCCAACAAAGAACGTTTTCGACAGAATTTTGCAATGATTGCAATGGTTTTGTTGACTTCATGGGTTTGAGGAATTCACACAATCTCTCTACTGTTTTTGAACGTTTAGTGTGCAGCAGAAAAGCGATGACTAACAGTCATCTTTAAGACGGTTGAGCAGGATTTTCATACCAGAGGGTCAAATCCACGTCTACCGTATACACTGGTTAAGTAGGTGGCACTCGGATGGTAATTATACTTGATTAGATGACATCATATGCTACTCATTTTCGTTGCATTACCACCATTCAAAAGTGATCGTAGTGCTCTTAGTCGACGGGTTTTTCCAGAGACATCGCAAAAGATCTTAGACAAATTCTTCCATCACAACGCATTTAACATAGTCAATGAGGACGCTATTCTGAAACAATGGCAAAGAGAAAAGCTCTCAGTCTTGACGAATTTTCAGATGAGAAGCTATTGAGAAGATCCAGAAAATTTTTCATCATCGGCGTTTTGAGAGTAGAAACGAAAGAAATCTTCACTACCTGTTCATGTCTACTAAATTTTGATATTTTTAAAGTATTAGAGTCATTAGAAGATGAAACAGCTTCCGAATGGGCCGCTCTTTTATCCTACCTGCCATTTTTACTCCCTACATGTACATTTTTTATTTTCCCCATTATTTTTTCCATCCGAAGTGCACTTTCACATTGAACACTTTCATTTTTAATAATAGAACATTATTTTTGTTTGGCGCAGTGGTCGGAGACGCCCTGAAACACACACGTGGAATCGATCTCCGCTGCTATGTCTCACCAAGCATTCATCCTTCCGGGTTCGGCAAATTGGTATCAGACTTGTCTGGGAGGATAGCAGCACTGTCTCGATACATCGATAGGCCACCGCGTGTCATTTTAAAGGCCAGATATGCATTTAATCACCTCCAAACAGTGCTTAATGAAGTCGAATGCATGGCGCATTCCTCAGGGGTTGATCACCGCCGAGAGCTTCGTCCTTTTATCCTTTTATTTTTGTTTACATTTCAATTCTATTCTACGGGAAAAAACATCGAAAGTCTTCATTGGGCGCACTAAATCGAGTAAAAACACTTGTTTTGCTTGGATCTTGTGACTTTTATGGCTCTGATAAGAAAATTTTATGAGCCACATGAAAGCTCTCCGTTAAACTTAAGGAGAAGTTCTCAAAGTTCGGACATCGTTTTCTCCTTGGGAAAGCTTACCTACGTTTAGCTCTGGCTTAAAGGTTAGACAAGGAATGGCCACGAATTTGGTTTATATGAGTCTGATTTGGATAAGTAAAGGTTTCCAAAGAAGATTTTAAAAGAAGATTATTTTAGATTCAATCACGTTTACTTTCCTATCCTAAAGAGGATTTGAACTCGTTCGTCTTACGACCAGCAGCAATGATTAAACCAACTAACCACAAGGTTAAATACTAAGCATTTAAGTTGTTTTGCTCCTTGTTGTAATGCTTTTGTCGTAATGCCAATATCGACATTCGTTGAGCCTCATCATGGATAATCAGTGTTTTGGTCCAGGTTACGGTTAGCGTTACTGGTTTCGACTTCTTCGGAACCACAATAATTTGAGTCTAGTGTCCCGAGGAGGTGTTTCTTCGCCTTGCGATATCGGTGTTCATAGTCGTCTCATCGAGTCGAGTCGATTAAAAAGGAGCAACTCGCGAATGAATTAGCGTCACCTAGCACTACCCTTTTGTACACGACTCTAGTTGCGTTGAAGTTACTTGGCCACAATCGACAGTTCTTCAGGATAACCGGTCCTAGATTGATTGCCAACCGTGATTCTCACTTTATTCACTCGCAACCCCATCCTGAAGTAGCTGGACTAGTACTAGCTGTGGGGGAGAAGCTGTGGAAATACTGAAACGACAGCGACAATAGAAATTTACAACAAGAAGCTGTAGCAAAAATTTGCCAGTTTTTCTAACAGTTCCTCATATATTCCAACTCCGTCGGTGGGTGTAGAGCTATGATTGGATTGCGTAGTTGACAGGTTCGTACTAGTGTCCTCAGCCCAATAAGCCTTCCATTCTTCTGGTAGTAGAGAAATTGGTAGTAGACTTGTCTGAGGAGATAAAAAAAACACTAGTTTTGTACATCGATGGGCCGCTGCAAGTTCTATGGGTCAAATGTGCTGCTAGCTAACACACAGTAGTTACTGAATTGAACGTACAGCGCTTCCCTCAGGGATTGATCGGTGCCTAATTCCTACCGGTTATCGTTAGTGGAATTTGTACCCTATGGAGTAAGCCTTAGTTATGTCTATGAGGGAGCCTAGCAAGATGTCTGTACTTACCAATCTAAACGAAACTATCAAACAAATTGGTATATTCTGACATCCGAGCTTAAGCCAATAGCCAATAGCCATAATTGACAGCATCGATGATGGCAGTAGAGTTGACCTAGCACTACATGCAGAGTTTACCACGGCTGTCGGACGCTAACTGATAGCCAACAGAACAAACGACTACACCTTAACCGAGTAAATTTGTTTTGCAACAAAAAAGTATAGCTACAGCCTCAGCTTAACTGGGTTCGCGACCAATTTGGACTCCGCAGATTAATCCTGTTAACGGGTGAAGTTGCTGAAGGCACTGATCGATAAAGAACTAGCTAAGAGACAAGCGAAATGAAGGACCCTTATGGTGTTATGGTGAACGCGTTAACCACCAGAAAGGTTAGTAGTTCGTTCACTATCGCAGACACCTGCGGTGCAGAATTTTGCAAATATCTCAGAATCATTGTGGTTTCAACAAAAAAAAGTATTATTCACGAGCCATTTCTTTTATTTTTCTGCATTTTTTTTATTTATTCCATTTTTCTTACTTCATTTTATCATAGGATTGAGTCCTTTCTAAAAATTTAAAATTACTCTTTTCTCGAATGTCATATGCCCACACTTGTGGACCGCATGAAAAACATGATTATCGATTCCTGTGGTAATTATCGATTACTGATTGATGTTTTCGATCTCTCTATTCATCTTTTTTCGTCTTTCTTTTCATAATAATAAAACATATTGTATTCTGCACATGTAATGTTAAGTTGTCATATTTTATAGCCTTTACATCCAGATGTTTCTTTACACTGAGAAAAAGAAAAAAAAGAAAAGAGAAAGAGGATTAAAACGAATTACAAAGTGTTTTGTCAATGATCTCTGTTAATTATATTGACCACAAGGTGTTAAATAAGAGAGAAAGTAATTAGAAGTTGCTAAAACGAGAAGAATTTTGGAAGAACTCTAAAAGATCTGACTAAGCAGTCAGAATCGATACCATCAATACTATCACTAAATGTTCATCTTCCATTTGCTACCTATTAGAATTTTTCATGGAAGGGTATTATGTGTGATGCAACCAGAATAGGGCGCGTATGGCGCAGTGGTTGGAGGCGCCACTGCGACACGCACGTGGAATCGATACCTGCGCCCATGGCCCACCAAGCCTTCCATCCTTCCGGGGTCGGCAAATTGGTACCAGACTTGTCTGGGAGGATAGCAGCACTGGCTCGATACATCGGCCGGTCATCGCGAGTCAATGTAAAGGCCAGATATGCATTCGATCACCTCCAACGATACTTAATGAAGTCGAATGCATGGGTCGTCCCTCAGGAATTGATCAACGCTGAGAGCTTTATCGTTTATCCTTTATACAACCAGAATGGTGCTAAGGTATTTGCAAAACTCCGTCCTCCACCGCAAACAGTTGCGGTTCGGAGTTTGCGAATATCTCAGTGCCATTGTGGTAGTACCATTATTTGGATACTTGGACGGGCTATTTTCACTGGTTGTGTTGGTCCCAGCATAATTTCCATTGCTTCAGAGTTTTTCTGGTTAAGCATTTGTGGTATCCCTGTTTGTAGTCCCGAGGTCAAACTTTTCGATGTCTGCTTCAGGTCGTCACCATCACATGCCGTCACCGCTCTTGTGGATCGGAGGGAGATTTGCCTCCATGCGATTAGTTAAATACCAGAACGGTGGTGGATTCTCGTATTGATTTACTCTAAGCTTTCTCAGTTTGGAAGACCCTGTTGGGGAGACTAATCTTTCGCTGTACATCGTAGCCCGATACCCAGGAACACCTCCCAGCTAAGACGAGGCGCTAAACTGTTGCTAATAATACTATCATCATCTTATCCGTTTTATTTACTGCCTGCCATAACCTTTATTTTTTATATAACCTGCCATTAAAAATAGTACTAAAGTACTATAGTACTAAAAATAGTACTAAAACTAAAAGCCTCAGCTTAACTGGGTTCATTGCCGATGTGGGCTCCCCAGACCAATCCCGTTGACGGGTGGACGGCAAGAGATCGATAGAACTAGCTGAGAGACAAGCAAAACGAAGGACCCGCATGGTGTGGTGGTGAACGCGTTACTCCCTGGAAAGGACAATAGCGCGTTCGTTCCCCACCATAGACACCTGCGGTCCAGAATTTTGCAAATATCTCACTATCATTATTATAAAAATAGAAAGAAAATAATCCTAGATGGAGAAGTTATGACGATAATTTTCTTAGTGTCATTTATTGTCACCCAAAACATCATAGATAGCTGTTGGCAAAAAATGTCACGATCACAATCAGATAGTTGTTTTTTTCAACTGAACTTTAAGCGCGCGCGTATGTTCCCACCATGGCTATTGATTTCTGAGCTGATCCATTTCAATCAATACATAACAATATCGTAGAACAAAACGGACATTGGACGACGGCAACGGCTTCTTTGAAATTTTTGAAATAGCAAACATTCGTTGAATTCTGAAAATTTCCTTCTTATCCACATATCACACAAATTACTTGATAGTTCTTACTCCTGTGTTAAACTGTGTTGTTTTTTGAAGCGAGCAACTTCAGTTGCCGGCTTCTTTCAGTTTTTAAAAGTCTTCTTTCAATTCTTTTTCTGGATCTTCTAAGCGAAATAGGCTAAAGGCATGCATTCCTTCCATTTACTTGCTTGTGTCTTGATGTTCGAAAAACGTTTCGAAGTCCTCAATAAACTCAGTGGGATGGATTTGAACTGATCGACTGAATAATGCGATTGACGAGAGTAACTTAATTATAAGTGATGATGTAATGAATTGGTGATCATCTTCGTTCACTTTCTATGGCTGAATGGATGGTATGATGATAGAAGACGTGGTGGAATGACCAGGACATGATATGATGCTATATGATATTGATAGCAGTTCTAGGTAGTTGCTTAGGCAGATTAGTGGTGAAAGTAAGCCAAAGTCGTTCCCTGATGGCAGTTAGAGATAAAAAAGCTCTCGGAGTTGATCAATCCTTGAGGGATGCGCTGTGCATTCGACTTCATTAAGCGTCGTTGGAGGCGATTGAATGCATATCTGGTCTTTACAATGACTCGTCGTGGCCTGCCGATGTATCGAGCCAATGCTGCTATTCTCCCAGGCAAGTCTGGTACCAATTTACCGACCCCGGTGGGATGAAAGGGATGGATCGGAGCGTGTGGCGCAGTTGTTGGAGGCGCCACTGCGACACGCACGTGGAATGCGCCCATGGCCCACCAAGGTCTCTCACAGATGTAATTATCAAATGGGTAAGAACTATCAGTATTAGACTTTTTCGTTCTATAAATTCTCTTATTTTAGGAAAAACTGGGAGCGCGCTTCCTTAGTAAATCTTTAGCTAATTATCATAAACTCTTAATGCTCTTTATTTTTTAAAGTTTTCTTTTCTTGGATGTGGGAGGGGCTTAAGTGCATTCTCTATAGTTATTATGTCGGTGGTAGGAAAAACGCCTACTATGGAGAGATAGGTGAGATATTTGAGACCATTCCGATCGATTCTGATCGTCTTCGGAATCGTACGAAACGTGATTCAGGACTTTAGTGTGTATTCGATCACAAGCAACTTTTTGCGTGTCACATATTGGCTCTTCTTCTTGATGATAGGGGATGCAAGACTCAAACAAAAATATATGTATCGAATTAAATTAAGCCTCATTCGACAGTTTCTTCTCGAAGAAATTATCATAGAAACTAGTTCACAAAGATACAGATGTGTTCTAAGTTATCTCGAAGAGCAACTATTCGGAATATTCGGATCTTCGGATTAAAGTGGATGAATGATAAAGGTTAGGCACTGATCAAATCCATAAGAATGCTCCGTATATGCGACTCCATTCGTAACATGATAGAGATAATTGAATGCATGTCTGGCCTTCAAAGCGATCTGCGATACCGAATCTGTGCATCGATTCAGGGTTTTCATCGCTTCTGACTAGTCTGATAACAATTTCGCGACCATAGAGGGATGAGAGGTTGTTGAGATCTGGGCGCGGGACCGAACTAACGATCACACGTATATTTTAGGGGACTTCTAAACACTACACTGCAAATGTCGTAAACTTTTTTAAAAGGTTTTAAACCACCTTAGACTTACTCAGGAAAAAACTGATCTACATACTTATTTACATGATCGTATAAACTGATCTTCTTTAGCTGACGCGATGATGGTATAGGTCTTCGTTGTCGTTGTCGTTGTTGGTGATTTCTTTGGTCGATGGCTGACGTTTCGGCGATTTCGCCTTCCTCAAGGCCTGGACGTATTTTACATAAGAATATTTTAATTATTCGGTGGAGAAAAGCTAAACTGTTAATGGAGATCAAACTTTGAAATAGATGCAATATTGAGCAAAAAGGTTACTCACCATAATGTTAGGAATCGGACTGGCCCGCGCGTTGTTCAAGTGGGGTCGCGAGAAAGGCACACTGAGGGGTCAAAATATCATTTTGAAATAAGGCGCCAGGTCACGTGTGATAGTGAGGCATTCGTCTTTCCGGTTCATCTCCATATTTCTGAAATTTATCCAAAACGTCTCAGGAACCTTGCGCGTTGATGTTTTCGATTCCTGCGCCAGGATCCGCACAGTCACTTCAAAATCACCGCCGTTGTGCTATTGTGCCCTACGAGTACCTAGAGGAGTGTTTTGACGAATTTTAACTCTCCCATTCAGATGTTCCTTTATGCGGACACAAAGTTGTCTGCTCGTTTCCCCTCAATATATTCTGAACCTTATCCTGACCCAGTTGCCAAAATTCATCCTAACCCATCTACCTAACACCAAAATATTTCTAGACCACCTATGGTGCGCGCAACCAAACAGCACGCATGTAATGGAGTCATTCGATGTTACTTCACTTTTTACCAACGTGTCAAATGACTCCGCAATGCAAGCCATTCTCGAGTTGCTCGTAGAGCACGAAAAGAAAATAAAAATGTACGGCTTGTCGATTGCGCAACTAATGGCTCTCTTAAAACAGTGTCTTAGTTGTTCAGATTTCAGGTGGTCTTGAAAATATTTTGCACAAGTTAGAGGGTTGGCCATGGGACAGGGTTTAGCACCACTAAGCCTTGCCATCGGTTTCATTTCTAAGGTGGAAGCTCCAGTTCTCGATCACTGACCCTTACTCTACTGTCGTTACATCACACACGTGACCTGGCGCCCTGTTTCAAAATGGTATTTTGACGCCTCAGTGTGCCTCGCTCGCGACCCCACGTGAACAACTCCTGGACCAGTCCGGCTCCTAACATCATGGTGAGTAGCCTTTCTGCTCAATATGGCATCTATTTAAAAGCTTGATCTCCATTAATACTTTAGCTTTTCTCCACCGAATAATTAAAGTACTCCTATGTAAAATACGTCCAGGTTCTAAGGAAGGCGAAATCGCCGAAACGTCAGCCATCGACCAACAACACCAACAATAACGACAACAACAACGGAGACCTATACAAACCTCGTATCAGCTAAAGAAGATCAGCTCATAAGATCATATAAATAAATATATCAACTATCTACAGGGTTTATAGAAAGTCGGTTTTTAAAGCTATTAAGTGATCAGCATACTATTGTTTGG